>JAQMCX010000045.1:6244844-6275860 GCA_029814765.1 Acanthurus leucopareius | reverse complement strand
GCTCTAAAGTTGGTCATTTTAACATGGGCTCCAATGGGAATTTGCTCCCTTTTGGAGCCAGCCTCAAGCGGCCAGTCAAGGAATTGCAAGTTTTTTTTTGTAGTGACAGCTCTGTTCCTCCTCAATATAGTATGAAAGAAGTAATTTTTTATTTTATGTGTAAACATTTCAAAAGTTCTGTTAGCTACAAGCACTATGGAAAACACTGATAACAGGAGAATCATGCCTTTTGCATGGTCAGTGTCACACTTACTATTGATAGTAATGTGTTGGTTATGTGTCGTGCTTTCTATTTAAATATACAAAATACAAATATATATGATAAACAGAAAACTGTTCTCATATTTTTACAGAAATAGTGTGTATTGTATTACAAATCCTAAATGCACAGCTGGATGTATAAAATGTTATACTAACACGACAAATGATTGAAAAAAAAACATTGCATACATCCATTTTTCTGTTTGTTCCTGAATGCAGCACCTCATAAAATTGCCAGCCATGTTGTCCCTGACCCAGCACTGTGGGATGTTTTGCCTCACATTGCAAATCCAGCCCTCAAAGGAAGAGGTATATTTGTGCGGGGATTGCGGTCATAGACCTTCCTTCTCCAGGCAGATATAAACTTCTTTTCGGTGAGAAATGGAAAATACAGTGGGAGATAAAACTACTGAGAGGTGTGGGTGGTCAATGAACCAGTTGCAGAACAGAGCAGCATGGTGGAAATTTACGCTGTCCCAGATGATAATTTACCTGAGCTGCCCTAAACCATCTATCTGGTCAGGTGGAATGAGCATGTTGTGTAGTGTGTGTCCGGGGATGTGATGAGGTGGGCAGTGTTGCAGGGTCCAAGGGTAACATGGTGATGGACGATGCTGTGCCGGTTAATGGTTGCCAAAAAAAAGGGATGTTCTTTCCTAGCATGCAAAATATTTCCCTTCTTTATTCATTTCAGTGTTTGTCTTTCTGTTTACACAGAGCTCATTAGTGTTCATTTACTTCTGAAAAAGTGGATTTATATGATGTTGGTTTGTGTGTGTTTCAATTGAGAACAAAATACCATATTAAGCAAAGCTCTGTTTTGAATGCAGAGTTTAAATTGGCAGGACATTTACATTTTTTTGTGTACTTTTGTATTTGTATGCAGTTCAGAGGTGTGTTTTTGGTTTTTTTTTAATCTGTAAAAAAAATTTTAAATAAAATCATAATTGGCCTGATTACATAATAGTTAGATCACTCTGTAAATTTTTGTTTGCGTTGCTGCTAAAATATTTATGTTGTTGCTGGTTTTTTTTTGTCGTTGTTTTTGTTTTTAAGGTCCACTCCTCTTTATAACCGTTTATATTGAAAGAGAAAGTCTTGTGCTTTTTTCTTTGTGTTTGGTATTTTTATTTTCTTCTCAACAATAACAAACCAGTAGTTTAAATAAGATGTACTTGATGTGGCGCAAAGATTAAATATTAAATGTTAAACTTGACTACCTTAATTTGTCTCTTCACGCCCCTCTAATGTGGAGGTGGTTTGGACCTGGATGTAGCCTATTTAAAGCTTAAAGAGCCTGTTTTGTCTGTAGAGCAGGATTAACCCCCATTCTCATTTAGTAATGATGGTTTTTCGCTGTGAATATTTCAAGTTGCAAAAGCTGTTGTATCCAGATTGAATTTTTTTGATTTATACCAAAGACTTGGGTTGACTGAACACTTAAGAGCTGAGTCTACAGATGCATTTGTAGGCTCAGTCTAAGGTGTTTTAACATGGCCACAGTTCAGGTGATGAACTAAATTTACTTGGGTAGCAGTATGGTGTTTTCTCTGGTGACTTCCTCAAGCCAACTTTAGTTATTGTTACCATTTTAGAGGTTCAAACAATGACCAAGTTGTCCACTTTTAATCCATGACAGTTTTGTTTGCTGGAGTGTATCTACATGAAGGCTTTACATGCTGCCAGCATTGCCTCCATACTTTTTGTTTTGTCATGTAAAAAACTGACCTCCATCTTTTAATTGGCTAACAAAGCATCTAAGAAGAGATACACAACATTTTGAAATAGCAGTGAGACTCAGGTGAAGCCACCACATGTGAGAGTGAATGTCAGGAAAAGTTTCACTGTTTGAATGTTACCGAGCTGTTGGCACATCATTGATATTCAGCACAGGTTTAGATCAGAAGTGGCATTATTGGTCACATTTCATGGTCTGAATCTTTTAAACTCCTTTTACCTGCCAACTAATGGAGGAGTACAGGTGACTGCTGAGACACCGATGTGCACCCGGTACTATGTGCGTGCATGTGTGTGTGTGTGTGCGCGCGCGCATGTGTGTGTGAGTGTGTATGTGTGGGTGGGTGCGGGTGTCTGTGTGGGTGTGTGTGTTTGATTTGTGACCCTCAAGATCTCAGCTCCCCTTTAAAAAATTAAAAAGGGCAAAATCAGAATAAAGTCGCTCCTCACAAGCCTAATTTTTTTTCCCCCTCAAAATGATTTGAGGCTTTTATCTGACTTTAATATATGTAATGGGACTCACTGCACCTACCATGTCATTTTTTAACAGAATACTAAGCTGTTCATTCTTGTTAGGAATCACATAAGAGCTAACAGGACTTGTAGGATAGGACCAATGGCATGTGTGATTGAAGCAGACTCTGTACTTGTAGTCAGTACTTGTGGACCCCATCCACCCTCAGAGGGTCCCTTTTTGGGACACGGACAGTCTCAAAGGGTCATAGTTGCTCTGTCTTGAAATCCTGAAAGTCATTGTGTCTGCAGTGATTGTGAATGTCCTGTCCACAGTAACACCAGCAGGAAGAATAGAGGTATTTTCAGCTCAGCGGCAACAAAAGAGATTTCAACTTTCCTACTTTATTACACAAGATAAGCTCTACATTTAAATTCTTCCCTGATTTCATTTAAACATGTTGGCCAGTCCTACATCTACTCAGTTCATTGACGGTATTACTAGTAGTGTGTACATGTCTGTTGAAAGTCGGACAATCACACGCAAGAGACAGAAACAGTCCATCACCTACAGAGAGACACAGGAGTCAGTGACATTTGAGCTTCCTCACTCTGATCTGTGACTGTAGTGAACTGTTCACAGACTGCTACTACTGCTTAACTCCCGAGTCCATTAAAAAGTGATAATTCTGCCACCTACTGGTATAAAATCGAACCTTTGCTTATGTCAGAGTAAGATAAATAGATTTAGCACCTTTCACCAAGACAGTGCCTGAGGACAATATGTGCTACTTTAGCTGATATTATACTCTACTAGATGTGCAAGTTTCCCAAACTACCCAAACCAACTGACATTAGTGAATTAGGGGGTTTTTATGGGTGCCCATGGGCAATAATCCAGTCTTCACTGAACTAATTTTCAGTATTGGGATTGATCCAGACTTATATTAATATTTATTATACAGTTCAAGACCTTCATTTTTTGCCTCAGCGTTCCTATGAAAATATGGTGTGCTAAATTTTAAAGACTACACTTGTTATTTTAATGTGTCAAGTATATTTAATCAGCATTTAGGTTAATATAAGTTTTCGACTGGGTACCCTCATTAAAGGGATCTGGCCCAGAAAAGCTTGATTGTTTCCTTGTCTGACTGTCATAAATGAGGCTCTCCAACAGGAAATGATTTCTGCAACCATGTATTTCCACTATAGACCTCACGGGTTCAAACAACAATGTTCCCATGTGTGACCAATGATTTTTGTTTCTTGAAAATCCAGCAGCCATGAAGACAATGACACCATAAGGCTTTAGCGCCACCTGCTGCCTAACCACTCTTACTGCGGCCACATGTAAGAGTCATAAAAAGCTGTTAAATTTAATACTCAGGGTTTTCTTTATTTTTTTCAGTAGTCTCACAGTTAATCTTCAATGTCAAAATATCAAAGCAGTCAGTTAGTTGTAAAAATGTACATTTTAATATAAAATGACCCTTAAATTGTGATGTGTTATTCTTAGCTCTAATCTCTCTCAGTTTTGCAAAGAAAGAGAATTCAGTGAATTAGAATGCAGAAGTTAAAGTTCATCCAGTGTCTGTTGCTTTCCTTTGAAACTCATTTTCCTCAGCTGTTTAACCAAAGAGTCCTCTTTTCTTTTCTGTGGAAGAGAAACAACTTATTATAATCCATCACTATTTTTATATTTCTCTGAATTTGTTCCCCTGCCCAATGTGTGTCCTTACCTTTCTCAGTAACAGTGTACATGGCCTCCATGCCTCCTTTAATGTGGTCAATCACGTGACAGTGCAACAGCCACGTACCAGGATACTGAGGACGCATCTTTACTGTCTGCAGAGGAAATAGAGAGGAACCACCACATGATTCACTCGTCACAAGTTTTATTTGAATTCATGTTTTACATAACTGTCAAGTCAAATACAGTTTAGTTTTCCTCTAACAGATACAAATATTCTCATTCTGCTAGATTTTAAATGGAACATTTGATGAAATTTTTCACGTTTGCATTTGTGCACGTCAGTTGCCTCCTGTTTTTTTTTGTTCGTAAAAGTATTACAAATTGATTAAAAGGTAATCTTTAACAATTTTACTGTTTCTGCTGATAAAAATTCAGCATGCAGACCCTTGAATACTGCAAAAGAAAAAATTAAATCAGTTGAAGCAAGGTCATAACGTCTCAAGGTTTTACCTGGAAGGTTGCTGGAAACAGCTCATACACATCACTACGATGAGGACCTCCACCCAACTGAAGAGAAAAGAGTTATGTTTGTGAGTAACAGAGCATGTTTTTACAGTGTGCTACTGTGCAGGCAGATTGGCCTGTTTGTATGTTTTATGTACCTTATATTCCACACTGTGTCCATGCCAGTGTGCGGTGTGTATGTCCACATCATTGCCCATTCCCATCAGGTACCAGTACACCTTATCACCCACCATCATGTTCAGCCCATTCAGATTTGCATACATATAACCATTAATTGCTGAAAGAAACACAAACACATAAATATGTAGGAAAGTAGGAGATTCCTTCAGATGAAGCAAGAAATATCTGTCAAAATGATACAGTTTAATTAGTGTGCATGTTTATCCCACCGTGCATCTTGTTGCTCTCTATAAAGTCTTCATCATCCTTTAAGTTGGTGCGAGGGGTCCTGATGTGAGTCCTGATATTTTCATCCAGATACCTGGGATAATGACAGCCATGATAACTTGAAAATATTGCCAAAATAATAAATGCACAGCAGCTTTTTTTTTTCCTGGCACTGATGCAACAAGGTATTCATGCTAAACACAGTATACTGTACAGTGACATGTACAGAATCATGAAGGCAAAATCATTCTGTTAAATAACTAGACTGGATAAATGAGGCACAAGAAGAATATATATTTGCCTGATGTTAAAAAATGGGTCAAGGCACGATGTGGGACAGTGTTCATTTTATAATAGACACTAGTTGTGCATTTAACTGTCAACATTTTCACTCAAAGTGTCTCATGAAAAGTACAGACAGATCAGTCAGTGGATTGGGTTTTTTATTTGACACTTTTCACTCACCAGCTCTCGTTCTCATCAAAAACCAGGAAAAGCAGTGCAAACTCTTCAACTTCCTTCTTAATACCTAAAGTCCTGCAAGAAATTTATAAAATTTTACATAAGAAATATTGTATATTTGTTGTGTGATGGCATACACAAAGACATCATCTACCTGCACTGGAAATCACACAAGTATGATATAAACACTACATAACCAACATCAGCTTATTTGAAATGTTCAGTATCAATTTTGCAAAGGTGTAGAAACACTCACCTGCCCCAGCTTCGGCGACAGATCACCAATGGACCAATCAGGCCGCTGTACAGGTCCTGGCATGCAAGAAGACAGTAGTTTTTGAATGCTTGAGTGTGTGTGGGGTGTGTATGTGTTTTTGTATATTAGCATACCTTGGCAACATCAACAGTGGAGTAGTATGCTGACACAGAGCACTCCTCTTGCTCTGCAGTTGGTCCTGTGTTCTTTGTAACATACCAGTAGTAGTTGTGAGTCTCACCTGGGAATCATAATGTAATTTAATTAAGAGCTTTGAATCCTATAAAGAAAACTTGTGTTACACAAAGTGTAGTCAAGCTGCGTGGGGCACATCGTCCTGATACCAACTAATACAAAGGCAGAAAACTGAGCCACACAAGCTGTGAATTTATTACACAATAATAATAGAATTAATCCACAATTAAAAAGAAACATTATGAGATTTTCTATTTTCAGTTTTTTACAATAACCTGCCTCCCTGTCAAGTGATGTCCTGCCTGTCTGTACCTGGTTGGGTGTGGTGAACATCAGGGGTTTCTGTCTTGACTCCATGAGCATGGATAGAATAAGGCCTGGAAGCCATGTTTTTAAAAACCACCTTCACCTTCTCTCCCACATCAGCGTGAATCATCGGACCTGAGAGTAAGGAAAGTGTTCTAATCACCGAGAGCAATAAAGCTCAACAAAAAGCTTGATCGATCAAAAATCAATCAATAAAGTTTCATACAGAGAATGTTTAGTAGCTTGTCTTAGCAATCACAGTTTATACATTTCTGCTGACATGAAAGCTTACCCATAATGCCGAGGTGTACCATATCAGCTGTTCTTTCAACCTGCTTGGTGAACTTGTCATTGGTGTACTGGCGGTAGACCACTTTCTTGTAACAGGAGCCTATAAATCCACCCTGTTGGTCCAGGAAGACGGTAGCAGGACTGCAGAAGAAGGAAGACTTATTTTGCAGAGAAATAATTGAGGGCTTGTGTGTGTTTCCAATGTTGTGTTTGGTTTTACCCTGGATTGACCATCCCATGTTGAGGTGTTTGAGCAAACCCCCTAAATTGCATTTAAATATGTTTGTGCATGAATCTGTGTTTGTCATTAGAATAAAAAATACAAAACATTAAATTTTGAGAAAAACTGGCAAACTGTCACAAGATGTATTTTATGCACATTTCCTTCTATAACCATCGTGTGCATCTAAGTTGGATTGAGAAGATGAACAGTTCATGGTACTAATTTTCCATTTCAGTGCAGTTTAACCACTGCAGGAATATAGGACATAATAAAAAACAAGAAACATACAACTTGTGATCGTTTCCTTTTAGCTTTTCCATGTGGTATCAGTGTCAGTGCAGCTGCTGCAATATAACCAGATCACACACTTTCACTCAGTTTCTGCTTCCAAATTACTGTGAGAGATGACTGCACAACACTAATTACAGCAGGTGTTGGGGTGGGGGCGGAAGGAGGAGGAGATGAAAACATGAATAAAAAAAATACTGAGTTTATTAATTCTTTCAGTCCGTACTGGAGACGTGAAAGCAAATAGACTTCATACATAATTTACGAAACTACACAACATAGATGGTTATAATATATTTTTGGTCCATTGTTTCTCATGAGGAGAAGCCAACTGATCCAGTTAAGCAGACTGAGTAAATCCACCTCAGTAACTAGAAGGAAATGCAAAGTGAAATCAAGGCTCACAGGGAACTAATCTAATCACTGAACTCAAACATTTTTGTTAAACACTGTTTCATTGTCCTATAACCTTTACATTGTGCAATCAACGTTTACTTTATAATAAAAAGTTTTTAAAAATGTGTCTGTTGCCAGTTTAATAATAATTTTAAAAAATCCATCTTCAAACACTGGAAATCTATGAAGAAAACATGATGGAAATATGAAATTCATATAATCATTTGTTTTGTATTTATTTGAAGATGTTTCCATGTTGCTCCACACAGACTTGAGCCAAGTGCCTTTTTTTAAATTATTTAGTTAAATTTCAGCTTTTGAACTAATTTATTTTGTTACACATCAACTGAAAATGTGCATAAAAACCAGCAGATGGAAATGCACATCAATGTTTGTTTTTACTCTCACAATACTTACAATACTTGAGGTTCTTTTTACTTTGTTCATGACTGTCAGCTACAAGGCCTTTGATACCTTCTCAAAAATTGCATTTGTTGCTCTAGTGAGTATTTACAACTGCAACAGTATGTTCTGTATTTTCTTCATATAAAAAGCCAACATGCTCTGTTAGCTGACAGGTAAATCAGCTAAGTCTTAATCTTAAGGGTTCATGGTATACGAGTACAGGTGGTGTGTTACCTGTCCTGACCGCGGAACATCTCAGCCTCCCAGGTGCGATTTGGTGAATAATCCCAGTCTGTTTCCACGGCAGCGATATAGTAGGTTTTTGAACGGAGCATAATCTCGCCCTGACGTTGAAGAAGGCTGCACTTCTTCACTGTGTAGTTGGCTCTCATGCCGCCTCGATAATTGTTCACTGTGGGTGACACCACTTCGAACTGACCTGAAACACAAACAAACTTCATAGAAACTAGAGAAATACACAGGACATGTGCCAGCTTCAAAAGTGACTGTCTGTATCTGATTGTACATATGTAGATCTGTCGTATATTTGGATGGAACTGAACGATATTAAAGTTCTGGACCAAAGTGTTTCCTAGAGGCAAAAAAGTGTTAAGCTTTGTGAGTCACATGTGACTTTTATTTTATTTTATTTCACTTCTGAACTGTTTTTATGAATATCACGATTCCACTGGCATGCACAGAAAGTCAAAAATCCAAATTACTTGACATTCAGGAATATAAAATCAAATGTTGTTTTAATGTGCCCATTGGTGTGTTTTTTGTGTGTGTATGTGCTTTTACATATTCAGTGTTCATGAGGACTAGTTTGAGCCATAAGGCTTTGCAGAGAGCAAGGACACCACAGTCATTTTGTCTTTCTTAAGCTTTGTATTTTTAGGGTAAAACTCACAGTAAGGTGGCAGGGAGGATTGGAGGAAGAAAAATCACTTTGTCTGCAAGGACAAAGGCATGGGACAGGAGGACACCTATTCTAGCTGGGCTTTTGTTATTATCTTCTTGTCCTTCCTTTTCAGCCTTTATCCTCATGTCAGGGACTGTGTACGAAAGAGTTTAACTGTATACAAACAGAAGAGACTGTACCCGATTTACTTATTGTTAAATTTCCATCTGCAGTCCCTGAGCAGGTAGACCTTGCTGAAATATAAAAGGGCCATGTTTATCTGTTTTTGGAGCTAGGACCAGTGACATGTTGTTTTTCATTTATTCGGTCATATGACTGGCTTTTTTTAAGTCTCTTTTTTCTTTTATTCCTTCATTTAAAAAAATGAATCCCCATCTTCTTCTTAAAAAACAGATGATGTTATTTGACAAGATCAGAAACAAACATTATATTAAGTATGAGATTTTTTTTATTCAGAATGTCTCCAATAAACCAAATAAACTTAGTGGTTCGGTTTTCACAATTCTTTTGCAAGATTTGCTTTGCCCATGCTCCATATTTTGATATGCTTGAGTCACATAAAAACACATTATCTGCTGATTATTTCCTGATTATTATTTTTTTTACTTTTCTTGCTTATAATGTTATCTCTGGGATCACAATCATGTGAGTGTGTGTGTGATGTGAGAGTGAGTGAGATAGCGGCATACCCATGCTGTCTGGCTCCATTGTGATGGTGTGTGAGATGTGAGGGAAGACGCTGATGGAGTCTCGTCTGTTCTGGCGGTATATGAAGCGGTTTCCCTCGAAGTAAAGGCTATTGATGTCCTGCTCTGTACCCAGTCCTGACAGGTGCCACGTTACCTTATCCCCCTTACACATGGTCAGGCCGGGGAGGTTCGTGTACACAAAGCCATTGATGGCTAGAAGAAAGAGCCACAGAGGTAAAAAATACAGTGAATATCTCAGAATTGATGAAAGTTTTCAGGGAAAAATGCTACTTATTCCTGATCATGGAGATTTTACATCCTAAGTGTGAATGTCTATGACTCCTCGTGATCAGTGTGTGAATGTTTGTCTCATACACACCGTGCATCTTGTTGCTTTCCATAAAGCCCTCATCCTCCTTGTTAACAGTGGTGGGGGCAGTAGTGAAGGTCTTTATGTTGTCATCTAGATACCAGCTCAGGTTCTCATCAAACACTGTGGCCAAGAGGTGAAACTCTTTGTCATAGTTCTTCTACATGAAGAAAAAGGGGACAAAATAATTCTAACAGTGTTTTTCTGATATCACAGCTAATGTTCAACTATACTGCCACAAACCAGATATAAACATATAGACAAATACTGTAAATATACCGAATGCTCACAACTGATAATTTTAGACTGAATGAAATATGATCCATCCTAACACATAATGTAAAGTCTAGTTTCACTCTCTTCGCACCTGCGCTCCTTTCTTCAGAGACCCAGGTCGACAGATGAGCAGTGGACCGACCAGTCCAGAGCTGGTGTCTTTGACAGGGTCCACTCCAGAGTAGTACAGATAGGTCAGACAGTCAGCCTCCCCCTGGACTGGACCAGCATCCACTGGCACTGTCCACTCATAGGTGTGCATTGTCCCAGGTCTGACCAGAGCAGCTGGGGGAGGGGTCACCACTCCTGAACACACGCACATTAACACAAAGAGGGAGGATTATCATGATAAGAAGATTTCAGTTCGTGTTTGCTAACTTTAAAATTGATGCTGTAATACGGGTTTTAACTCACTCTGTTCCCTCCGCAGTTCTCTAAGCTTCTTTTCTGTGTAGGACTCTGAGCACAGGAAGTGCAGAGGATGAAAGATGGAGACATGAAAAAGAATAAGGTAGTTCTTTATGAAAAAAATCAAATCAAACTAACTAAAAAACAAACCATGTTTAAGTGCATATATTAACCTTCGAGTTCATTGTGATAGACTGTCCCGTCCTGTTCCACACTGTACTGAACACCATGTGGTTGTATGCTGTAGGGCCGGCTGGCCTTGTTCTTGAACACCACCCTGATTGTGTCCTTTTCCTGTGCTCGCAGCACAGGACCTAGAGACATGGAAGGACACAAACACACAAGCACACAGAGTTGTTTGGATTAGTAATAACTCAGAACTTAGACCATTACATGTTTTTTTCTATTTTTTTCTATTTTATTTTATACTACTTTATTTAGATGACTCATCATAAAAAGATCCTTGTTATGTGTTTCGAACATCTGTGTTGCTCTGAACACACTGAATCATGAATAAAGACTATCATCATTAAGGCCTTTAACAATGAGGATGCTAAGTTGCAGAAAATAAGCTGATTTGACTTCTCATATAGCTGTCAGATTTAGTCAGTTAATTAATTTGTTGTTTGACAGAAGGACATTGTAGAATTTTGATTGGCATTCCAGTTTCTAGACTTGTTTCTAACTGGCTGCATTCTGTTTTCTGTGATTGTGATGTTACTCTGTGTCGGGTAAGACTTTATTTTGTTATAGATTATTTTTACAGTGTGATATTAGTACTTTTTTCTCAATAAAGAATTCAGTAATTTTTCCACCACTGTGTTTGACTTCGATATAGTGCTACGGACTCCAACTCAGTCTGGTTTACCCAGAATTCCAAGGTGTTGCTCCTCTGGACTTCGAAGCATCTTTGTCAGGAAGGTGTTATCGGTGTATTCCACATAGCGAACCTTCTTGTAGCGGCTTCCAATACGGTTTTGACCTCTGGTTACAAACATGTCTGCTTCACTACACACACACAAAAATACACAAGTACATATAATTTACACAACAGATCTCTTTCAGAAACATCAAGGCTGGCCAATTCTGTGAAAAGGTGTGCATGTGTCTGTACAGCAACCAACCCATCACTAGGTGGCGTAGGAGCATAATCCCAGACTTCTTCCTCGGCAGCAATGAAGTACTGTCTAACCTCACCGTGTGGTCGCGGTTTATGGACGTTGGGGAAACACTTCTTGATCTCAAATATAGCCTGCATCCCAGCTGCACAAAACCATCAAACAAACACAATACTTGTAACATGAAATAATTATCCAGTGAAAAAGAATGTTTTGCCTGAATCTGGCTAAATGATCTTTGTGAAATGATCGGCCTTATACTAAATATGAAAGATGCACGCTCACCCATCAAATGGTCATTGACTGTGCAGGTCAGCAGCCAGTGGCCGACGTTGTCAGCCACCATTTCGGCTGTAGCGCTGGAACCAGGGAACAGACTGGCTGTGTCCGTATGGTGGTTCTGTATGGTCAAGATCTGGCCATGGAAATGAACTGAATGCATGTCCACCTGTGGATAGATGCCATTCAAACCGTGTTCAGACCAGGTGCTCATAGCTAACAAGACATTATGATGAACACTGTTGAAAGAGCAGCAACAAACTTAAATATATCCCAAAAAAGAATGTAATGTGAAACACTGTGAAAACTCAACAACCAATACTAACAAGTACCTGATGGTAAATTCATCATATATTAGCATAATTTCAATGTCAAGGCCTGACAAAACTTTCCAAAAACCACTATGCCTTTTCTAAATGTACTAAAAAAGGCAAAACAGACAATGATGCAAGAGCCTTTTGCAAATTCACATTCTTTAACAGAGACTCTTATACAATGCAGGAAATATGTTTTACAAGAGGTTCAATTTTAATCTTAATAAAGACAAGAAATTCCTAAAACATGTGACATTGAAGATGGAAAAAAAATTTAAATTAAAAAGAATCACTGTACCATCAGATATTCTGGTTAGTGGTGATAATAACATAAGCGTTACCTCATTTCCTAAGCCAATTAGATGCCAGTTGATTTTGTTGCCTTGGCACATGCTCAGTCCAGGCAGGTTACCGTACAGGTAGCCGTTTATTCCTGCAATCCACACTCAGAGTTAAAGAGTTCAAGGTATTTGTAGTTTCAGTGTGTGTGCATGTGTATAGAGATGTATATGTGAATGTGTATGAGTAAGTGTATGTATGTGATCTCTATGAGTATGTGTATGTAGGTGCATGTTTGGATGCTCACCATGCATTTTGTTGCTCTCAATAAAATCTTCGTTCTCCTTCAGGCCTGCGGCAGGATTTGTTATATATGTCCTGATGTTGTCGTCAATGTACCAGCTGAAGTTCTCATCTGACACCATGAACAGCAGAGCGTACGAATAGTCCCCTGTCCTTTCTCCATGCAGGTCCAGGGTTCCTTGCAGAGGAGTGAGGAAGCACTTAAAACTTGTTTTTATCTTGTTACTATTTCTTTTTCATGTATTGGGCTGTACATAAATAAACTATTTTATGCCAATGCTGGAAACATTTTTATAACTTCACATAACTGATAAGTTATTCATTATTGTTTCTCTGAGCTCTTAACACAGGTTTAAAGGGGGCAGGACTTTGCCATAAATATTTATTGTTGTAAAAAAAAAAATTCTCATGGTTTAAAAGTGTGTCATATAGGATAATGTTTTTTTTTTTTTTTTAAATGCGGTAAAGTAGAATTAAATAGAAAATGGACTTAAAAGGGAAA
This sequence comes from Acanthurus leucopareius, assembly GCA_029814765.1. Lineage (NCBI taxonomy): Eukaryota > Metazoa > Chordata > Actinopteri > Acanthuriformes > Acanthuridae > Acanthurus > Acanthurus leucopareius. The sequence goes on along the minus strand of JAQMCX010000045.1, from coordinate 6,262,522 downwards.
TCAAAGTAAAGTATAAGTACTTCAAATTTGTTTTACAGCACAGTAAAACAATACAAGCACTTAGTTGCGTTACTGGATACTATTAAAATGTTCTGGTACCTCTCTTACAGACGATGAGAGGTCCTATCAGTCCGGAGTTGATGTCTCTTGGGGGGGAGACATGGGAGTGGTAGAATCTGGTCATGCAGTTGCTGTCTTCTGCTGTTGGGCTGTGGCTGTCTGGGAGGGTCCACTCATACGTCACTATGGCACCAGGGGCCACGGAGTCATCACGCTTCAGCTCCGGACCAGTGCCGTCTGGGTATAGAGCTCCTGAAGAGACAGATACAAACACACAAACACAAAGGCATCCTTCAGTCTGTTCAGTCTGTCAAAGCACTGATCTGTGGTCAGGTCTTCATCCTCACCCTCATTGCCCTTGCTGTAGTTGAGTCCATGTGGGTGGATGCTGTAAGGTCTGGATGCTGCATTCTTCAGGTGGACGATCACTGTGTCTCCCTGCTCAGCCATCAAAAAGGGTCCCATGTACCCAAGCCAGTCTGGCTTTTTTAACTCTGTCCTGTAGGTGGCATCACTGTACTGCTTGTACACAGCCTTTTTATAGGTGGGGCCGATTCGCTGCGGTTGTTTCTTTAAAAAGACTGAAGCTTCTCTATAGAAAACAGGAGGACGGTTCATGAATTTTAAAAATCCAGAGTTGGTTACAGCAGACATTTTGGCTTGATACAGCTGAAAACCCACATGAAACAAGTTTTGTTAATGAAAGCTCGGTTACATTAAAAATCCTAGTAAACCAGCAATAATTACACATTACCAAGATCCTGGAACAAGCTCATCTGAGTAGAAATCAGCTATTTTTTATAATAACAATAATAATAATCATTAAAAAAAATCTAATGAAATGTGAGTAACTGATTTAGTAGAAATTTTTAAATAGAAAAACACATTACTGTCTCTAGAAACTCTGTCTCTCTAAAGTTGGTGATACTTTTTATTCAGATGAAGTGAGTGATGAAATGCATCTTTTTGTATTGAAAAACTACATAAACCATTTTAAAAACATTAATTAGTTGAAATACTAAATGTCACAGCTTAAATAAAGCTATTTAAAGACATTTTGGAAATGCATGTATTTATATGACAGTGATGACTTTAGTCATGTTAATGAGTGTTGATTCAAAAACAATGGTAAAAAAAATACAATAGATGGGAAAGACTTGAAACTGAGGTGCTCAAACATCAATGGATTTTCATCAAGAGCACGAAATGGAAAGCAGTAATTGGTCAGCACTGTGTGTACACATTTAATACAAAGTGAGGTCAATTTCCTTTGTACCAAAGCTGCAGTATTTTGGTTGATCTCCTTGAGTGTTTAGGCTGACTGACTGACTCCGTCATAATCAATACAACATGCTGTGCTTGTACTCACTCATCATCCTGCAGGGTGCGATTTTGAATGACGTTCATCCCACTTGGGGCGTAGTTCCAAGAGACCTCCTCTATCCTGAGGAAGTACTCTCTCCTTACCCCAGACACACATACTGCTGCACAACACAGCAGCAACGCTCCACATAATCTTAATCGATGCATTTTAAAGATAAAGCACAACAAGCACAAGTATGTTCTCAGCCAGTCTGAGAGACTTTAGACCCTCCCTGTGTCTTTATACCCCCTCAGCTGACTGGCAGCTGAGAACAGTCAATCGGGGTAAAGGGGGTCACTGACCAACAAATGGGGTTTAACCATTGACTGTATAAAACCAACCTTTGTATGCAACAAAAAACTTTGAACTTGCACAACAACAAAAAATGTCTCACTATTGTTCACATTTAAAAATTACTCCAAAAATTACTGTAAAGAGATCCAATTTAAGTCACATTGACATCTAAGATCATAAGGATTATCTTATTTTGGTTGAAACATAAAATAACAGATAATTTTTTCTATTTTTTTCTTCTATGAAAATAAAATTGTTGCTAGAAATCTATTGTAGTTATGTTGGCCAATGTCAAAAGCACTTGGACTTTTGATTCAGCTGTCCAATGTCCAAAAACACATCTATTTGAACTGATGGAACAAATCAATTCAAATCAGCCTAACCAAGCTAACTTGTTAAATCATTTTAATACTGAGCTAAATCTAATCAATCTACCTCTAATGACAGTTAGGGCCAATTCATTCAACTTTTAAGCTACAATGTGTGTTTTTTCTATGTTTATTTTTTATGTTTTTTAAAGCTTTTTATGTATATGTCCCCTGAAATGTCAGTCTTTGACTAAACTGACTTGAATCTGTGTAAAATTCAATAAGTTGGAGAGGTGTCTTACATTTCTTTATTAAATAAGGAGAAGTCTGTTAAAGTTAAAGTTTGCATTTGGACAACCACTAAGGCTGTGACATTACCAAAACAAGCTAATAAGCAACAGATAGAAAACAAATGAGACATGCTAATTAAATTTAGCATTCTGGTTCAACAGAATGGTGAGACTGGAGACTATTACCTCAGTCTGAGGCTCAAACATGTTACATTATGGCTGATTATCTTGAATTTTTTCTCAGTGCTAACATTAGCCACCTTGATGCACATTGCTGCGAACCAGCTGTGATGGGCAAAGTGCAAGGCTTGTGATTGACACATCAAAAATTTCCCGATGAGAAAAAAGGGTTAGAAGTGCTTTGAGCTTCACTCTTTAGAGTGAAACCATGTTAAAAACCAGAGCATTTCTACTTAGGCAGAAATGGGTCTGAAAAGATCATTTTAAGTCACACACACACACACACACACACACACACAGTGACTTGAGACTTAACCTGACACTTGTCCACCAAAGAGGGACTTGTAAACAATCATAACTTGTTTTTTGTTTTGTTTTATTTTTTGGTTTTGTGTTATTTTGTTTTGTTTGGTGCAATAAGGAGTCAATAGCCCATTCCCTAATGGGCGTGAGTATATCCCCCTGGGGCCAGAGGTCCCATTTGCTCAGCTTGGGTCCTGATGTGAATCAATAACGGGAAACTCTGGAAACTCCAGGACAGAAACTTTAGTCCAGGAATTGATTACAACACACAGCGCAGGCTGCATGCATGAGCACACACAAACAAACTGACGTTAGCATAATTGCAAAATGTTCTGAAAAATGTCCTGACTATGAACATGACTCTGTTTGGTGTTTACCTAATGACTCTATGGATGCATTAAAATGGAAATAGTTTGTTTTATTTAAGGCAGCACAAACAAACATACATTATAAAAATATGGCACTAAAATAAAAAATGTCCATTAACACTGATCTAGCATCAGAAAGACGCAAAGAAAACAATTTACAACAAAATGTATTGAAAATAAAAATAAGTGTACAAACACACACACACACACACACACACAGACACACACATACAAATACACACACAAATCTGCTTATAAGTGATTCAACAGCTGGAACCACAAGAATACAACTGAAAGACAACTCTCTCTGGTGCATCAAGATAATCATGTCAGCCAAGATGCTGATGAAATTTCCATTTCCGACATTATCAAACAAAATTTGGCTGCCAACTTACAGTAAGAATACCAGTGTAATGACATTGATTTGAACAGCTGTATTATCTGTTAATGGAAAAAAAACATTTGAAATACAGATTACAAATAAAACTCAGATTGCATGAAACAAGTAAACAATTGTCAGTTAATGAAAAAACACAGTTATTTATCCTTTTTAAAGGAAATGGGGAAATTGAATGTTTCTGTTCTCTATGATTTACACACCGTCGGGTGACAACTGCAGTTACTTCTGTAAAACTTACTACCCTGTGTATTTCTGTTATAATAAAGGATGCTCTTTATTGTTTGTACATGTTGGTCTGTAAAACCTCCTTTCACGAGGTAAAAAGTAAACGTCATTATTTTTCTCTGTTTTTATGAATATTCAGACCCTCTCACTCACATGTCCACTTTGTTATGGACTAATGACCTGTTACTTTTGAAATCTTGAAACTTGTCAGAAAAAACTCCTTATCACAAGTGACTCTAAAGTCGTTTTTGCCACTTTAACAGTTAATATAGAAAGCTTGAAAATTTAGTAGTTACACTGCAAGGCTGTCAGGTGTCCATGATACTGCATGTGTAAGTAAAAAGGCTGGCTTGCACTCACACACACAGTGTCGCGCAAGAAGGCCTCGTGTGCAGACTTCGGCTTATGTATGTGTCCATTAACGCCCTGTGTGTGTGCATACATGTTGAGTGTGTGAATTTTTTTATTTGTGCATACGCTCTTATGTCTCTGCAGATGAGAAGACACATGCATGTTGACCTAAGCATTGAGACTATACTCCTGCTTATAGCAACACGGTCGGCAGACAGCGTTGACTAAACCGTTTCCAAGCTGTAAGAGACACAGGATGAACTCCAGGACAGCCAGGCCCAGTAACACACACAGCAGAGTCACGTTCCACTCTACGATGTGAAGTGGCTGAAGACACTGTGACCAAGTGTCTGGTTGTAAGAGATACCTGGAACACAGAGAGAGATCAGCAAAGAATCAGACACAAACACGGCAAGACTTAATTAATGCAAAACTCTGATAGGAAAGCAGCTGCTGTGTATGCTACCATAATCTTACAATGCTATGCTGACACACCAAGAGAGAGGAGTTGCAATGTTGTGGCTGCTTTTTTGAGGAACTGTTATGTTTTCCATATTTATTTATGTCAATGCCAAACCTATAGTTTGTTTTAACAAAGTACTGCTATACTGTTACACAAAAAACTGTTGACACTTGAGTGCTTTAGCTGAATCAAGATGGTTGGCATCATATTCAGTGAGGACACCATATTTTAAAATCCCATCTGTTTCAGCCTTATGGAAACATACCTGTGATGTTAGGAACTACTAGTTTCATTATTACAAGATCTGTACTGTGAAATTTAAAAAAAAAATCCAATACTGATTGTCTTTAACAAGTAATTATAGTTAAAATGACTGACTTAAATCAATCAGAAATTCTTATTATTGATTAATAATTTATCATTTTTTAATCAATAATGGCTAAAAAAAATCCACTGATTTTAGCTTTCTGAATGAGAGTATTTGTAAGTATGAATCCATAGTTGTAGCCCTAGTGGACGTTCATACTGAAAGTGCAAATTCTCATGTGTACAACCATGTGCCACCACACACAGGACGGTATCTTCCTACCTGCCCCCCTGGCCTGCAAATGGGTACGACCATCCCAGAGAGGTGAAGCACTGGGGACCCTGCACCAAGGCAAGCCCTGATATGACAAAGCAGTAGCCAGATCCCACCAGACCAACCACAGCTGCCAACACTGAGCCACACATCTGGAGAGCAACACAGACACACAAAATGACTTTAGAGAAGACTCTGCATGTATTTGGATGCCTCTGTAAAAGTGTGTGAGACAGTCTGCCTGAAAAAATGTCAGCTGTTTCACATGTCCATTTCATAGTCACAGAGCAGCTGCCAAATACACACACACACACACATACACTTGCACGACTGCAGCTGTGCATTTAGCTTGAGTGGTATGGGCCAAGCTCTCTGTGTTGAGTGTGAACTAACAATGGGAACCTTGTATAACTTGTCATAGCTGGATTAGCATTAGCATTCCACCTCATAAGGACACAGTGTTAGCTGTCTTAATGACATCTGTACAGTGGTTAGCAAAAAAAGGGGGAAAAACAGAACACTGTGAAGCGATTTAAGGTGTGAAATGAAAGTTTGGGGATCAAAACAATAGTTTGGTTTAAGAAAAAGGAAAACAGCAACTGAGACTTATGAACAAACCATAAAAGCATTGTCACAAAAACGGGAAACATAAAGTCAAAAAATTGTACTGATGAGACACGTCAGAGACTATTGTTTCGATCCAGCATGAACACAGTGTGGGACCTCTCCATGTCAACATTAGCTCAGTGTCAGTGTCAACTTTCCTGGATCTAAGCCAAAATGTCAAATCAGCTTTGGTGCAGACTTAGTTTGGTAAAGTGTACTTCCTGTAGATACTGAGTAGTTTGCTAAGTTCCTTACCATTAGGCTCTCATTCCAGCAGCAGCTACATTTCCCCAGAGTGATGAAGACCACACTTGGGACCAGCATCTGGAAGCACAGAGAAGAGCAATTTTTGATTTTCTAAATAACAGAATTTTCCGTTTTGATCTCTTGAGGGTATATGCACAATAAAAGAGTAAAAATAAGAAAAAGACAGTAGCTATAACAGATGCTAAAGCCCTGTTATGTTATCATGTTTTACCACAAGAAGACAGTTTTGATCCTTCCTCTCCTGATTTGCTGTAACTGTAGCAGTTTGTGTTAAAGACGTAATGTTCCACTTAATACAAACTTTACCATCACAACCACTGACAGGCAATAAAGTCAAATTTATTTATAAGCCACATATGAACAGATAAATCACCTTCAACTCATTTCAGTCACCATCCTTTTTAAAAGCAGTAATTTTGACACTGTTAAAAAATTTGAAAAATTCATACAGAAACATACATAAGAATCCCATCACAAAGGCAGTAATCAAGTTCTGTGGTCTGTGGTGATACAAGCAACATGACACTTGAATCCTCAGCACACACAAGAGTCAAATGTTGGATTGTAAAAAAAAATTTAGCACTTATGGGAGACAAAGTAAAGGCTGGTCTGAGGGTGTTTTCATTGTAAAGACTGTAAAGGTTTATTCTCTGTAAGCAACCCAGTTTAGGACATTTTAAGACTCAGCCTCATTCAGCTTTTACATAACAGACTTGGTTCAACTTTCAGTCTAAGAAGTATTTGGCAAATTGTCAGCTGCACTTTCGCCTTGCTGTGCTTTAAACACAGCATGTGCTAACGCTGTATGTAGCAATGTCAAGCCCCATTCCAGAAGATATATATATAGTGCACTGTACACTACTTTATTTGGACATGGCATTAAACCAGATTTAATGGGATCCTAAACTTAAGTGTTGTATAAGTGAACATTTTAAAACTGTTATTTATCATCAAAGTAAGAGAGGAGACTCTTGCTGCAAAAACACTGCAGGAAAAAAGAGAAATAATGGAAATGCTCCATCAGTTCATGTCAGGATTCTTTCTGCTTATTTACTATCGTTCCCTTCCTCTTTCCTCTCCTCCTCGGTCCTGTGCTGTCACCTCTCTCCCAGCCACCAAGGACTTTAAATCACATCCTATCAGTGGGAGGGAAGTTCAAAAGGTTTCACACACTCACACACACACACACACACATGCAAGCAAAGACACCATTACATGTACATCCTGGATGTCCTTCTCAAAGCATTATCTTTAAGAAGAGGCAGGAGGAGACTGAAAACACAGAGGGGAGAGCACAGCGAGGAAGGAAAGGAGGAAGGGAGCATGAGGGAAAGGAAGGGAGAGAGCTTAAGATAGATTTCTCTCAGAGGGGTCCAGTTTGTTCTTTGACTCTTTCGTGTTCTGTCATTTCAACAAAGAAAAGCCCAAAGAGGAAAAAATAAGAACAGCAAGGTAAGTATGAATGAGAATCTGCAAACTTAACTAAGTCCTGCGTCACTCCTCCAAAATAACAGATGCAATATGTACAAACTTAACCAAACACAATTTAACTACTGTGTATAACTAAAAAGTGAGCACAGCCATTATTAACCTTGAAGAAGCAAAAGCACAAGGCAGGTCATTTTTAAGCAGGCTTTTATCAGAAGACTTTGTTTTGTAATCCTCTGATTTAAATGTATCCTCATGTCTTCAAGAAGCCTCGCTGTTCTATAACTTTCTCAAATTACCTGCCATTTAGTGTTAATACAAACTCAACACCTCCTCCACAGTTCCCATCAGGAACCTTCCAGCTGATGACGGACCATAATTCCATTTCTCTTTCATTGTGAAACATCTGGAGGAAGTGTGAAAGAAACTTTGAAAGAGTCTGACTTCTTCCTCTTATAATTGGCTGGACTTAAATAATTCCTATGATCTTCATCCTCATATGATTATGAAATGCTTGGTCCCTAATTTCTGATTCATCAGTTCCATAAATGTAACTTTTAAGCAATGAGATACTATGGCACAAAAAATGGCCAAAACCTGCTTTTGTTTTGTGTGTTTTAACAACAGAAACTGTTTTTCTTGTAAATAAGAAAGTAAAATATTTGTAGCTGGGAAATACCTTAATTTAAATGTTAAAAAACACATTATTAAACTAAGTCTAGTGGGTAAGCACACATGCTTGGTCATCTATATAATTCCTGTGTTCCATTTTTTTCTGCAGTTTGTCTCAATATAAAATGCATCATGTTGTAGCAAAGAGCCAAGCTGAACAGCGTTTTACTCTCACTTTGCACAAACTACACATAAAGCACAAAAGATTGTAAATATTTTCGAAAAGGGAAAGCTTTATGTACCCAACATAAGTACTCCGCTGGTCAACAAGGTTAATCTTGTCTGAAAAACACAGTCTCTCCTCTGTTCCCCCTTAAAACCAAACTAAAAGAACAGCTCCTTTCTGCTCAGCTGGAGCATAAACCCATCAGATCAGCAGCATGCAGAGCAGGCGGATTAACTGTGAGTTCACACAACACTCCATTGTTCCCAATGAACAACTGCAAACACACTCATGCTGAATGGTGTTGAACTGGAAACAACTGACAATAAAGGTTTTGGTTTAAAATCAAGTTTTTTTAAGAGTCAAAAGTTTATCCTGCGTACAGATGGGAAAGAAAAGACAAGGAAAGCAAAGCATAAATGAGTCTGAAACGGCATCTGTCCCATGTGATTAATAAAAAAGAAAGAAAAAAGTCTTCAGTCTACATTATAGCACAAACTGTATCAACAAGTACCAGTGACTGTCACTTTTACCAGCGAATGAGGGAGGAAGGGAGGTGATAGTAGTTTTCAGTGAATGTGGCTTCTCTCAGTGGAGCGATTTAGAGTCACATGGCTTAAATACAGTCGAAAAATTGCATTCATTTGTTGCAAAAGTTGTGGAGACAATAATTTGTTTTAGCTCTGGATGAAAAGTGAATCTTGTTACTTTCAGTTTCTGTGACTTTCCCTCTGAGTTCCTCCACGTTGAAACAGTGACCTCAGTTAAACTCCGTCCACATTGTTTTAGCCTCCTGTGCCAGGCAAAATAATCTAATCAGATTATTTATTTGAAAAAAAAGGGCTGCCACATTGCCCTGATTGCAATCATAGCATCACATGAGGAAATACAATTAGGAGCTATAATTAAATAATAATAAATAATAAAAATAATAATAATTAAACCCTCATTTGACTATTTACTCTCTTAAATAACAATTTAATGTCATATTTTTTACCCTTTAACACTTAAAGCACAACCAAATAAGATGCAATAACCCTCCACAAATAAAGATGTTAAACTTTGAATGAATAAAACTTTTACCCCTTTGAGAGGCACAAAATGGATGGAAGGAATGGCATGTGTGTCGTGTGGAAATATTGATATCATGTTTCAAGTTTTGAACCATAGGTCAGGATTTTGTCTTAAATCTTTTCCCACAAACAAAGTTAAAGGAAAGTTATCCAATGATATTAAAGCTGAGCTTTTAAAATGATGATAGCCACACTACATGCTGTTTGATGTTAAGCTAAAACATTGATTTCGAAAAAACTGGGATCAGAATCAAAACCTTTAATATAACCCTAAAAACAAAACACATGACTGAGCAGAGGACTTTAGTATCTGATCAGAGATTAAGTGCAGTTTTTGACTCACCAGCAGTCCTCCTCCTCCTAGTCCACCAAAGTACCAGATGTAGCTGGCCAGACGGTCCTGCTGGATGTAGGTGATTTCTCCCTTTGGAAACAGCAGCAGCAGGTTGGCCAGGATACAGCAGAGGGCCAAAGGCAGCAAGGCCAGACCCAGAGACCTGGCAAAACCCACAGAACAACACATCGCTCACCCGAAAACACACTCACAACCGCAGGAAGGAGAGGAAAGAGCTGGAATGGACCAGGGAGAGGAGGGAAAGAGAGAAAGAGGGGAGGGAAGGATCAGAGCAGCTGGGGAGCCAGGAAATAAGAACAAGTGACGGGAGTCTGCTGTATGTGTGTGTGTGAGTGTGTGTGTGTGTGTGTGTGTGCTTAACAGATTCTCCTTCCTTACTGAGGGAGTTGTGCAATGACACAACATGCAGCAGGAAACATACTCACAGGAAGGGGGCCAACTGAGAGCTGCACAACCAGAATATGAAAAGTCCCACAAAAGTGTGTGTGTGTGTGTGTGTGTGTGTTTGTGTTTCCCACAGCCTCTTAGCCAGCAGGGCCTCAAACAGCACTCTCAAGAATTAATTTCCCTCAGGATGTTAGAGTCCCATAAACAGTTCAACATGTTTAAATACCTACATGTGTTTATTCCTAATTCCTGTAAACTTTGTGAAGCAGACTAAAACTTTTTCAACATGGGGACACATTCATATGTTATTATGACCACCTGATTGAATTACCATCACTGATTGATTATCACTTTGTAAATAGGGTGTAAGAAGATAACTCTTTAAAGGTCTATCACAATTTCCCGGAGCCTCAGATGACATCTTCTGAATGCTTGTTTTGTCCAACCAACAGTTCCAAGTGCAAAATGTTTCATTTTACAATTAGAAAAAAAAAAAGATGAAGTTTTAACATTTGAAAATCTATGGATTTTTTCTTTAAATAGATTACTTTAATCAGTAATCAACATGTTGAATGTTCCCATGACTTACAGAGAAATGTTTTTGATGCTGTGAACCTGTCAGACTTTAAAATGTGCAAACACCAGGGTTGGAAGAAACATTGTTGTTCACTTAAAAAACATGGCAAGTTTTTTAATATTAATCCATGGGATTTCAAAAAATGCAACATTTCTTATAAGTTTGGATTTCTTAGTAATGAAACACTTTGAATCTTTCTCCTTTTTGAGGAGAATTGAATTACACCGGGCACAGCTGCTTGCGTGTTGCACATTGCTGAAGTTGAGGTGATGGCGTTGTTGCCTGGAATAAAAGGCAGCTGTTGTTGCTGCGTGAACCTTCCATCTTGACTCAGCAGCGTTCTGTTTTCTCCCATCAGGTCTGCTACAGATGTGGAGCGACTGTCATATGTCACACATGCTTTTCGTGGGCAAACAGCATTGCTTATTGTGAAAAGTTTAAAAAATTTAAAGCTGCAACACTTGAACCACAAATCAAACTTGAGATATTAACTTTTAACAATGTAACTATGATGTAATTGCACATTTTAAAATCTAACCTCTGCTGATCTCAGTTATGTAGTTTTGTAAACTGATCACACAATACAGGTTACATGTTATCTGTTACAACTTAACCCTGAATACTTGAACAAATGTAATTACTTAAATTTCAACCCTTGCAAACAAAGGAAAAAAAAAACTGAAGTATTATCGGTTATAAACAGTGAGAAACATTTCAGAAAGTCAGTGCAATTAGGTAAGAGCAGCACATTTGTATAAAAAATATGGACTCTTTAGAAAAACTAACCATATGTCAAACATTGGGTCAACAACATATTTTGTAGTTAAATAAATGTAGAATGAATTATATACACCTCAAAAATTTAAGATGAGTTTTTCACTAATTCTTCACAATTTCACAAGAACCATCTGGAAGCAAAATGTCTCACAGATGTTACAAAATCAGTCATAGTGCCCATAGGCAGCTCTGTCTCTTTTTTTTGGTTCAGGATGATACAACTCCACAGCAGGTCTATGTGGGGCAATAGGGCACAACATGATTCCTAATAATGTCGTGTCAGAGAGAGTGTATCTATGTGTTTCAGGGGGCCCAGAATGTCGTGAGCTGCTTTCTAATCCAGCGAGAATGCAGCACATCCAGATAAAGTGCGCTTTAAGCTGGAACTGGCCGCTAACAAGCTGTTTCAACCAGTGTTAATAAGGCAGATTATGTAAAAAAGAGTATGTCTAAATGACAGAACACATGGCTCTTTGCAGAAGTGACCTGCTGGTACCAGGGAGGGAGTTGGAGCTCTAAGGAGATCAACAATGAAACAAAGTCCAACATTATGATTCTCCATCAAGAGATTAAAGTTGAAGTAGAATCTTGTTTCAGCCTCCAGGATACAAGATGTTTACAAGCTCTTTATCAACCTCAACAGCCTTTAAAAAAAATCTGTTTGTTTCAGTATTTATTATAGATACCAATAATTGTTTATTCTAACTGTATTTGTAATATTTTACTTTACTAAATTCATGTTGTCTTCTTGAAATATGCAGTTAAATAGATTCACTCTGTGACATGTGCCGCATGGTGTTCATACGACTCAGAGGTGTTCCAGTAGACAAGTAAAGTTGAAACAAACTCAGCTAATTTTACAGAAATCTTCATAACACACTGTGGAATATCTTTGTTCACGGCTGACATCTTGGTTTGGGTGGTGCCACACCGAAGCCCACTGAGTGAACGTTTGTGCATGAATGTGTTGCCCAGTAAACTCTGATTTAATCGATGGTGCTCGAGGAAAGGTCAGAGAATGAGCAAATATAATAAGAACTCATTCTCTTGGAAACTGTGAATATACAAACACAGCAGATGTAATAAATGTGATCACCAGTAGTTCATGTTTTGGACAAAGTGTACAATCTTAAACTACTGTGGAGCAACAAAGAATAACTAGATATAATGGTTTTGGTAACATTGATATGCACACATAGGAGACTCATAGCTCTTTACTTAAAAGGTAAAAAGTATAAACTGATGGTATGACTGATCAACATCTCTTATTAACAGAGGAAAATGACAATTTGTAAGACAACAGACTTCAACTTATCAAACTGTCATAGTTCACTTGTAAAAATAAAAAAACAGAGGTTGAAAAACCAGCATCTTTCATTGTGTATCAACAACTTCTGTAAAAACACAGTACTTTTTCTTATATGATGATGAAAAATAGTAAAATGCCAAATAAGCTCCTCAGGTACAGAAGACTTGGTGGATGATTATGAGCTTGTGAACAGAAAAAAACTTGAGATCAAAGCATCCTTTGAAAATAACCAAGATTTATTTTTCCTTTATTAAAATTTAAATAATCACAAAATGATTCAGAATATTTCATGGCTTATTTAAATTACAGACTCTTAAATATTCTTTTTCTGACAAAAAGAAAAAGAAAAATACTTGGTTTTAAAATTTAAGTTTAAGAAAATTATGTTGAAAAAAATCGGAACCAAGATAACACTGATTGATTCAATTCACATCACATTCTTACACTATTACAATTCCTGGACTTCATTTGTTTTGTAAAATGTTGCCATCATAAGACTATAAACTATTATGAAAAGAGTTTATGCATGCCATGATATTGTGATACTGTAACACAGAGATTTACTGTCCTATTTGTTTTCCTGCATTCAGAGCAAACAAAATAGTGCCCCAACTTTTATGAAGCTCAAAATCAAGAGGATTTGGATGGACACAAGGACGAGTGCTGCCGATGATTCCATCACACACTGTGACATATGGTTTGCACTTTAAATTCAAACTGTCAGGAGACATTTTGAGGTTTGCATTTAGGTTTTTGTGTGAAATGGCACTATTCTGCTGCTACGGCATGTCACAGATTACAGCATGTGTGTGAACTGCAAACAGACAGCAGGGACATTCTTATGAAGGTACATTGTGTTGCTTTGAAATTTTGCTATAAGTGCATCATAACCTGAGTAATTTTCAAGTTTTAACCAGGCAACAAAATCAGCCCACTATTAAAGTTTATATTTACCGTAAATTGTGGTGCAGCAAAATATGTACAGGGCTACTGACTCAGGGTTGTGAGCCAAAATTCAGTCCTAAATCTAACTAAATCAAAAATGCAAAGAATTGTAACCCCCCCCCCCCCAAAAAAAAATCTATTTAGGTTCTATAATACTTTTACTCTTTATTATTGCAAATAAATGCTATATATCGACAAGAACACACCTATCTGCCTGGACCCGTCTGTCACACATCAACGTTGTTTGTTAGACTAAAGAGACAACAGTGGGACAGATGGACCACAGTAGAGGATTAAAGGTGTGACTTTACCTCATGAGATGAAATGACGAGACATGACATGCACACAGGAGTCAGGTCGCACCTAAGATTTGGCCCAACATTTCATAGCAGCACGGCCTTAATTTAAACTTATGCTCAGTGTTTGATGTCTTGCAGCTTCCTAACATGTGACAAGGTTGTGAAAAACCTTTAAATAACACGGTTTCACACTCTCTCTCACTGTGGGCTTTGTGTGTCTTATAAACTGTAATGCACTTATAAAGGCTGACTCAACCTTTGGTTCAATATGTGCAGTTTGACATTCACTGTCATGTTTTTCTTGGAGTGAATTTGCCACTGATTACAGCATAATTGTGTAATATTTGGCGAGTGCAGTTTTTTTATTTTTTTTTATTTTATTTTTTTTTTACATTTCCCATTGTAGTGTAGAAATATGCCACAAATTATGTTTTTTAATTGAATATATTTACTTTGTATATTGCGAGTTAAAAAAAACTTTGACTTATTTTAACAAAAAGTCAAAATCAGCACCAGTGACTGTAAATAAAGACTTCTTCCAATTTTGCTGCTACAAGCCCTGCCACCTGGCACTGGTCCTGTGGATTCAGAGTCTGAGCAGTAAAAGACGCGAGGACGGAGTTTTGGCCTCAAGGTCCCTCATGTCCCACTCAACTTGAGAAGGGCTCACTCATAAATAATGACCTCACAGCCCCCTTTAATAGTTTAAAAATCATTAAAAACAAAATTTATTAGAAAATGAACACTTGACCAACATGAAAATATGCCTAAAATGTTGGAAAAAACATCTTTGGGAACAACATATTTGCCGTGCACCTACATTTTATTAGTTTGACCAATGCCAAATCTGAGGGGGCTGAAGTTGGGCAGTAGTCCTTTTGACTGAGACCAGTATGACTTATACTGTAGCCAGGTAGTTGATCTTTACATACAGTCAATGGTAAATCTTTTAAAAGCTCAAGACATTTTTGTTTTCTAAAAAAATTTGACCTAATTTTTTAATTTTATTTTTAAATCAAAACTGGAATCAATGCGCTCTGTAACTAAATCAATAGGAATCAATCAAATTCAAATGTCACCAAACCTAACTCTGCTGCTCCCATGTAGGAGCTTTACCCTGAGGAAGCTTTGTGATCAGTGACAGCAGGTCACACATGTCTAGTATCCCTGAGCACACCCATCACCTCTGGGGTCTGATCCCGCCCACAGCACTCTGGATGGATAATCAGCTTGACTGACGGATGGGTTCCACCAATCCCCAACTGTAATGATCTGTCCCCGCCCAAACTGAGACCTGCTGTGGCCTGTGTGTTTGAATGGGGAGATAAGTAAGACATAACAAAAGAATTAAGAGAGTTAAAACTGTCCCATCTTTTATCCATGCAGTCACTATTATGTACCATTATTTCTTTGCATGTAATGTGAAATGTTTTAAATATGTTCTTAGTCCACACACAGGTTAGAAGTTTGTATTAAGTTTTACAATGGCTTCACTAAAGATAAAAGATTGTACAACATGAATGAAACTAGGGAAGTTAGAAAAAACAGATTGATTTTACTTTGTATTATTCTTTAACTGGAAGCCTCGTATCATATTATTCACTAGATTTTGAGGAACAAATTTCAGGAAATCAGTATTCTTTGTTTAATTTCATATTAGGTTCTTCATGTTGTTCCGGAAAATCTATAAATGATGCTGACAAAATATTTCCTCAAAAAATGACCAAGAGGATTGGCAGGTGTGAGATTCTCTTGCATTGTGTATACTATTATTGCTAATGGGCTGTACACAGAAGAATTAGTAATGAAAGCTGTATTGGTCCTTCAGAATGAACAAAAGTAAAAAGTTCATAGCAGAGGACAGGCAGAGCTGACAGGCTGGCAGCAATATCACACATTACAAGTTCCCACTCTTCAGAAAAGACAGAGAGCAAGCTAGAAAGTGATGCCAGGATGATGTTAGGGTAGGGAAGGGGAACTGATAAATACATCCTGTTCACAACAGGAAGTAACACAGATTGTGGGAACTATCTTCTGTCATCACCGACTGAAGACTACCAGGTGTTATAGCTGTGGTCTCATGTTTATGGCTTTAATTATACATCAATATAATGGTTAGTATGACACGTAACCTCTTACATTTACTGCATGTAACAGCTATTTATTATTACATAATTCATCAATAAAGCAAACAGAAAATTGACAAAATCATATATCCTTTTTTTTTTTTTTAAAAACACCTCTACCAATATTGTGACAGCATTATAAGGATGACTTTGGGTGTCTTTACAAAATAATTACACAAAGAGATTTTTGATAAAGTGTCATCAGTAATGTGGATATAATGTCTACTTTACTAAGATCCAGCCTTTAATTCCTGAAAAAAGACAACACTTGGCTATATCACAATATACGAGGTGTGACCAAAAAAGAACAAGACTGTTTCCTGTTGCTCTCCACCAGGGCATTGCACAGTAATGTACATGTAGCAGCTGCAAGCAATTACTTTCAGGATTGCTGAGTTAGTTTTACTTGTGACCGCTAAAACTTTTGTGTACAGAATGAACCCAGAGACCAAATATCACTTTGGGGAAATTATGGATTTATCAGGGGATGATTAATAGGGTCTACTTTGTGGAAGCATGGCTTAACCATCTTCCAGTAAAATGTTTGTAGTAGGTAAATTTTATTTAAAAAGAGTACCTTCGATTGGCCAGTTGACTTCGTGGCCCCGTTTTCTCAGCTCCTCAGCCACCTCTTGGTCGATGCCCTCCTCCAGATTTACCGACCACTTTTCAGCTGGACACACAGAGGATGTCATGAAGATTTGTTTTTAGCATTTCAGAAGGGACTTTGAGGAGGATAAGATATTGAGACTTGTTTCTTTTTTAACAAAATTCTGTATTTCTATTCCCAGCTTGTGCACAATTGAAATGACAGTTTATGATGTCATCTAACAGCAGAGAGAGAAGTCATCTGACCACATGCCTAACTACGTGTTAGGTACACAGCTACAACCTTAAAGACTAATAAACACTATCTTTCTCATCGACAACTCATCACACACAGACACTTGGACAGGACCCCCCCCACATGTCACTTTCTGAATGCACTGTGTACCCCTTTAGTGTGTGTGAGCCACTTTTTTAAAAATTATTTTTTTACTTTTGCTGTTGTTGTTTCTCCTCTTTTTTCTTTTTTTTTTAAATCACCCTCCCCTAATATTGCTCATGTACACTTGCATTGACACACACACACACACACACACACACACACACACACACAGACATACTACCATCCTACTACTACGCCTGAATCTCCTGGTTTAAAATGTTGCATGTGACCTTACACTGTATTCTAACCTCCATCCCAATAGGGACTTTGTTGCTCCTTATAAAATGGTGAGTTAAGGAGATGCGTTAAGCATCTGACACTGACATGGAGAAGTTTACATAGAAGTTTGTTAAAAGCTTAAAGCATCTTACACAGATGCTGAAGGGGTATTCAGTGCATTAAAGTGTAGAGAAATGGTCCTTACGTGATGGATTGGGAGTGAAAACAGGTTGTACAATTAAATACTCTGTGTAAGTGTGTGTGTGTGTGTGTGTGTGTGTGTGTGTGTGTGTGTGTGTGAG
>JAQMCX010000045.1:6184352-6244744 GCA_029814765.1 Acanthurus leucopareius | reverse complement strand
GTGTGTGTGTGTGTGTGTGTGTGTGTGTGTGTGTGTGTGTGTGTGTGTGTGTGTGTGTGTGTGTGCGCGCGTGTGTGAGTGAGTGTTTGGGGGTGGAGGCATACTTTTTTTGTCATAGTGTACATAAACTCTTGGTGCATCCAAAGCTTGCTGAGGATTCATCCCAAACTCCAGCATGTTCAACAAAACCTAAAAATGAGAGCAAAATCAGTTAATAACTCATATAACTAAAAATATATCACACTCATTACACTGAACATGGGTTAAAGTTTGATAATGCTCCAGTCATTTTGACTGAGACTAATATCCAAAGACTTGTGTTTCCAATTAGGTTTTTTTTACAATGCCTGGTCAAGTCTGACGATACAATAAAAAGAAAAATTTTATTGACACACTGCATCCACAGCAGATAGTCCTATCAACTGTGTAGAATCATCTCATCAATTCATACACCCAGCGCAAACGTAAACAGACGGCTGAATTACAAGGATTATTTATTTATTTATTCATTCATTCAGCTGGACAGGGACAACGCTCAATGAATGTATTGTGTCAGACAGCTCTCAGCTAATCCCCCCTTAATACGATAGCAATGACACCTGCGCCACTTGTGCACCGCGTTTGCCCAGAGTGTACGATAGGGCCCAAAGTGTTGATTCAAATGTTATGAAAACAAAATAAATCTCATGATCAGGTGATTATACAATAATGAAAACAAAATCATGATTATGTTGCATTCCAACATATACTGCTAATGGAGCCCCGAATAACAGATGAAATAGAAAAAAAACATAGTAGGTTTCATACAGATTCATTTCTGTACTTAATGCTTGACCTCAGTCTAGTATTGATTACAGAGTACCTGAACATGTCCTTGCGGTTGCATGAAAGCCCCCATCACCCCCAGTGCAGCGAGGAGTCGTGGTTTTTGTGATTTGGTTGCAGAGTCAGTGAGAAGTGCAGGTATTATGGTGTGAAACGGCCGCTTCCCCCCAGCAACACAGTTAACGTGGTCACGATGCAGAGAAAAGTTGGCACCACGATTCTGTGTGATTTTAAAAAAATGATACATGTGAACAGACCAGAAAGGAACCTTTTTAATTTCAATTTATTTTTATGTTTTCTTTGTTTTAATGCGTTTCTTTAAAGTGATTTAAAGAAACACATGCGTGTGATTAAAGTGATTCTTTTTGCATCACCAATAAGTTCTATGTAAGCAGAGTTCACAGCATATCATCATGTTACTACTACAGAAATATGTATCCCTAAGTCTGGCTCATTACTTTATATCTATTATATTATTTTATAAATTATATTTATATTTTTTCATATTTATATTTTCCAGATAAACACCACATGCATAAACATGCACTTAGCACAAGCACACAATACATTCCTGGTCATATAAGGTAACATTACCATGCAAAACAGGATCCCAGTATATGTAAATATCCAGCCTCTTGGTTCATGCCTAATGTTTTACATGTTCTTTTCCATCTTGATGTCACCCAAACAAGACTGCACTCAATTTCACATCAATATTTCCACACTTACACTCCAAATTTAGACTCACACTGAACCTAATTTCTTATTTATCAACTCCACTCAGGTCCCCTAATCAGCACTGATTAGACAACTGTCAGTTTTACACACCCATTTCTTCCTCACTGGCTCTCAAACACACACTCATTTCCTCTTTCTGAACCCTCTGACCTGTAGTGAGAACCCACAATCCTTAGGGATCAGCCCACTTCCAAATCCCATGTAGTTGCTGTTGACAAATGAGCAGGCGTTGCCTTGACTGTCAATCACACAGAAATAGACTGTGTCACTTCCTGTCATCAGACCAGGCAACACATCTTCCATGGCCCTACAAATACACACACAAACAACAAATTAATACATGCATTTACCATTATTGTTGTTGCAGTTTTTACCTTAGGGTTATTAATTCTATCTGGAAAATGGGAGAGAAGAGAGGCTTAAATAAACTGATTGGTTTTGAAGTTTTTGTGTATGTATTTATGAAATAAATAAACAAGATATTACGTGTTAATTTATGAGCTTTAGAAATGCTGGGAGAAGATTTTTGAGCTTTTGACAGAGCCGGGCTCGGTGTTTGTGCTGTATATCTTGACATAAACACATGGATGTGACATCAAACATGTACTTAACTTTAGACCCCCAAAATTAAATAACATATTGAAATATAGCATATTATATAAAAATAGCATATTAATTAGCATGAATTAGCATATTCTCCAAAACACTGATCTAATCTCTAAAATATTTTCCTTTACTAAGCATCTTTGCCCAATAAAAACTACATTTAGTCATTCAGTTATGTGAATGAAATGGACTGACAGGATAGTGTTTAGGCAAAGGTCTTAGTTGTGTAATACTAAAGGTTACATCACATTAGGTTTGTATCTGATAATAAATATAATATTTTATTCAAATTTAGGAAAATAATGGTTCTAATAATAAGCCCAAGGCTCCAGCTGCCAACTTCTGTCTCTGGAAGCACCAGTTATCACTCAGATAATCTTTATAATTGTGTGCTTTCTCGCAGCACTGTAAGACCAAATGTTCCAACCAGAACAAAAAGCCCTTCAGCCTGTGGAGTCATAAATCGCTAATAAACCATGTGCCTGGCTTGGTTCAAAAGTATCCTAAGGTGTTGGCAGAGAAATCTCGCATGCAAACACAGGTTTTACAGTGTAGTAACCATGATATGTTGATGCATGTAAACATGATCTGTTGTTTCCTAC
Source organism: Acanthurus leucopareius (assembly GCA_029814765.1). NCBI lineage: Eukaryota > Metazoa > Chordata > Actinopteri > Acanthuriformes > Acanthuridae > Acanthurus > Acanthurus leucopareius. Next base: position 6,241,973 of record JAQMCX010000045.1, on the reverse strand, counting down.
TTTGAAATGACTTCTCTGAGTTACCTGGTTTATTATGTACATGCTAATTTTAAAACTGAGTAAATAATTTTTTTACATCTGCTTTCTTGTTTGTATGAATGAGAGACATTAAGTTACAAGTCAGGTGTGATTTTGGGCAGGTTGAAGTAGAAGCTTGAGTAATCTAACACTAAAAGAACTGAATGAGTAGGATCAGTGTATGTATTTGCATGTGATGCAAGCTTAGCTTAAACAAATAGTTTATTATAATTACAACATTAAGCAACGTAAGAATTCAGTACAACAGAATGTGTGTGTGTGTGTGTGTGTGTGTGTGTGTGTGTGTGTGTGTGTGTGTGCATATGTGTGTGCACACCTTAAAAGATCATGTTTTACAATTTTATTGACTGAATGTCTGTTTTTCTTCCAACTAATAAAAACCCAAGTACAAAGTCTACAGTAAATAAACACTAGTGCCAAAATACACACACGTACACGCACACACACACGCACACACACACACACACAAAAGACGGAACAGTGGAGGACAGATCGTGGCATGAAGGGTTGGACGTTAAGGTCAGTGGGAAGTAAAAGTCTACAGTCCTATCTAAAGTCAACAGAGCACTACAGGTACACAATGGTACTGGCAGAAATACACACAACTGCACACACACACACACACACACACACGCGCGCGCAAACACACACACACACCCAAACACGCACACACACACACACACACACACACACACACCCAAACACACGCACACACACACACGCACACATACACACACACACACACACACACACACACACCCACACACACACACACGAACCCGAACACGCACACACACTCACACTGAGATAGATAGATAGACACACAAACACCTGTCCATGGAGATGAGCTGAGCTCGCTGGTGACTGTAGCCTTTGTCCAGTAAGGTCTCCACGGGGACGGTCACATGCTCTTGGTCGCCCAGGTAATGCAGAGCATCTGTTACTGTCAGACGCAACGCCTCCACCAGTGTATGGATGTAGTCGGAGCTGTTATGGCCGACAGCTACACGCACAACACACACACAGCCACAGAATAGTGCTTGAAAACTAGGGATGCAACAACAGATAAAGATACAACATTTTTTGTTTTTTAGAGCAGTGGAGGAACAGATAATAGCAACTTCAGAAAAACAAAGATGACTGTTGTTTCTATAGACAACTGGTTTTGGGGTGTTTTGCCTTTCTTTATTTCATGTGGCTTACTAGTCTGATTCATCTCTCTAGCTCAAGATGAGTAAGTGTGAGACATCGACAGATTCTTATCTGATTTGTGTCTTGTGTGTCTAAAGAGTGAATCAGAGGTCACTGGATGGCGGTTGGTGTCCTGATCTCACAACAACAGACTTTGATCAGTAGCTGAGAATTCCACTTGCATCCAAAAACAATGAGGGTGAAATCAAGTTTGCTTTACTGTGTAAGAGGTTGTAAATAACACCTGAAAAATTTATTAGCTTTATATTATCCACAGATTATTAACAGTTCTACCAGTGACGACTTCTGGAAACAACTGCTGCAGTTTTTCCTTTGTATTTTTTTCAATGTTTTACCCTTTTAAAAATAAATAATCCATTTATCTCCACTGTAATAGGCTGAAGCCAGAGATTTAAAAGGAGAGTACTCAAAATTCCAGCAAATAAAACCAAAACTGTCAAGAACATTTTTTCTAATTTTTAGTATGCCAGCACTTTATTCTTTTCTATGAAGTGAACTAAGACTCATCCACAGCATCAGACGAAAATCTATTTTTGAAATTCACAGACTTTTTGTCCAAATGCCAGTAAATACCTTTGAGGGAGAAGTTCTCCAGGATGTTGAGTAGCAGCAGGGCGGCCAATCCCTGACTGTTAGGAGGGGGCTCCCACAGACGCACACCCTGCACACACAATGGAGTCATTCTCTCTGCTGACCATGTTATCAAAATACAGACACAGTTAGCACATATGGTCGTCAACCACACCTTGTACTCTGTGCTAATGGGGGTCATAACCTCACTGTCATGGCTACTAAGGTCATCCAGGGTCATGATTCCTCCATTTTGGTTGATAACATCAACGATGGCTTGGGCCACTCTGCCCTGGTAGAAAGCTGCTTTGCCACCTTCCCCAAGCTCCTGTCAATACATCAGACAATAACTTAATCAATTAATCAACCAACCAAGTTTGTTTCATGATTTTTAAAACTGAACAAAACATAAACCAGTAAAAAAAAAATAGATATTTCATGATGTAATGCCACACATGAGTCTAGTTTGAAAGTCATGCAGTGATGTGTCCGTTATTGTTTTATATCAACCAGACCAATCAAGGAATGTGTGGATGAATGTGTGATTACAAGAAGGTAACACACAACGTCATCGCTGAAGAATGACCGTAAGGATGCCATGGAAAATATCCATCAGTGATGTTGAGGTCACTGCTATTGTTCACAGTGAGTCAGGAACATGTGTGTGTATTAAAGTGTTTGACTGGGAGGGGAGGGATCCCATGAATTCTTGGCAGTCCTTCTACATTATTGCATTTTTAATTACTGGCTGTTTGGTGGAATACTACACAGCATTGATGAGTGCATGCTTACACTGTGACACACACACACACACCCACACATCACATCATTTCATATTGTCCAGACAAACACACGCATACACTTAGAAATGATGGCGACATTTTCAAATAGCAGACAGGAAAGTAACAAAGACATGTGACTTAAAACAGTTCCAGTGGAGAACTGTAACTTCACATCACAATGTTTAATTATGTTTTATAGAACACTCCAGTGAAAAAGTTCAAGTGTTCATTTTCATTCATCTATTTTGACTCTTACCAAAGTCAGAGTCAGATTTCAGACGTATTTTATTATTCTAAACTAATTTAAACAGGCAACTATCATATAGATTGGAAAATAGATGTTTTTTTATGTTTTTTTATTAAACTTCCTGCCCATCCTTTTCCTGTTTTTTCCCTGTTTTCACTCCCTAACTGTCCTTCCTTCTTTGCCACAATCTGGAATCATCCCAATCTCTACCTATCTTGTTATCCTTCCATTTTGTGTCCTAACACTTAAATCTTTTCCCATATAGAGGGCAAAATCATGTTTAGAAACACTAGTTCAGAAAAAACTAACTCAGTGTTCCTTAAATGACCTTCGAACATGTGTTTTGTTTGTATTATGCCAGTGTGTGTGTGTGTGCAAGCTTAAGGGATTTACCCTCAGGGTTTGAGCCAGGGCTGGGTTTCTGAATACTTGTCCAAATTTGGGTGCATGGCCATCAATCAGCAGGTCTTCACCTAGTTCCTTCCCAGCTTTTTTCAGAGCAGAAACCCAGTACGCCCAGTGGTGAGCCGCTACCTCGGCAACAGGAAACCCCACCTCTGCAAGCTCAGTGGCCCCTCTCAGCACCTCCTGCAAAGACAGCTGGGGAAACAGAAAGAGGAAACACAAGCTTATTACCTCATAGGAAACCTTGCTGTTTAGGCAGTATGAGTCATTGTTTTGAGGTGGTGTGTGTGGGAAATAACCCTGGATTTTAATTTTCTCCAAGGGTTTTCCAGACAGAAACAAAATAATAATTGTCATCAATCTGTGCAAGAAGGACACTTTCTCTTAGGGACATAGTTCCATTATAATTTCCTACTCTCTTCAGTTTATTATTAACCTATTCTTTTTTTTTTAAACCACCCCAAACAGCTCCTCAGTATAATCATTGTTGTATATCTCTTTGGCTGCAACTAGTCACTGCTGTTAGGATAGTAAGTCATACAGCTCGTGGTCCTGATAGCTGATCGGTTTGTCTTGACCAGAAGCTTGGAGTAACAGAGCAGGAGATAGTTGGAGTTTACAACGTAGGCAATGAGCCTGGCTCAACAGAATCCTGCCAAACACAACCGGACAAGACCAAAATAAAAGGGTTAACCATATAACAGTAAACCACTAACCCTAACCCTGTTTAGTTCCTGCACACTGTGCTCCTAGCACAGAATGGGTAAATGCAGAGAACAAATTACCCTATGTGTCCCAATAAAGGATGACTTAACATACATTAATTGTATTAACTCAATGTTCAATAGGACTGCTTTCGTCTGCAAAGAGAAAACTGCCATTTTTCAGGAATGCAATCTCAAGCGGACATATTGTTCAACTAAAGTTAAACTAAGTTAAATGAATATAGCTGAAATGACAAAATCTACTTATTCTATTTCCTGCTGAGGGTTCAAGTGCCCTCCAGGGGACAACATCCAGGTCAGTGGCCTCCAAGTAGTTCAAGTTTTAGACTGCTATTGACAAGGTTCTGTAGAAACGCTACCCTAGATGGCTACATCCCTGCTGTTTTGACCAAAATAGTGAATGTCCACAGAGCCTAATGACAGTGTATCCTGTCCTTGTTTATATCTGCTTGTATCACCTAAATCATCACTGTTTAGAAGTCAAGAGTTCCACTTGCAGGTATGTTTGTGTTGGGGGTGTGTGTCAATATGTTCCCTTTTGCAGTGTTTATGTTTCAGCTGTTTACGACATGTAAATGATTGTGTTTGACAGCCCTGATGGTCTACTTTGGTATTGCATTACAGACATACCAGCACACACAGTTCTTCACAGATGGATATACCAACATACACAGAGACAGACCTTGTGACTACCAAACAGCTGTAAGGTATCACACCAGCATGCAGGGGCCCCTGGTACTGTGATATTTAAGGCGTCAAAAGGGGAGGGAGGGGCCTCAGCAGTGAAACCACGTCCTTCCAGGAAGTCCAGGGTCTGAGCTCTGGGCGAGCGACCACTGAGGACAGAGAGAGAGAGACTCAGCTCATCAATCATCATTATAAAGACAACAACCAAAACAAGAGGTAAGAGTCTCCACCTGCCATTAATCCCTCTGATCTCTCCAGTGTTTCCGTTGTAGAACAAGCAGAAGGCGTCTCCACCAGGACCAGTGCTGCATGGCTCTGTTACCGCAAGCGCTGCTGCTATGGCAACCGCAGCATCTGCTGCATTACCGCCACGCTTCAGGATGTCTGGACAGAAATACAAAACACATCTTCTTACTTTAGTATCTCAGCAAACAGTTTTAGTTTTACTTTCAGTTCTCCCAGTATTCAACTCTGACGTTTTTGCTGCTAGTCTAAATGCCCCACATTCAATAAACTTAAAGAGCTCTATGCAATGCAGATGTTTTCTTCTGGCTGCCCCTACGTGCAGGACAGACCAAAGATAACCGAATAATACAGTTTCTAGCTCTTTTACTCTTGGGTCCCACATCTTATTTTTATTTTATGTCCTGCACAAACTTGATTACTTCACATCCATTTTTATCCTAAATTTCAGAAGCAAAAACTTCCTGCATTGACAGATTCAGCCATAGATATGTGTACAGCTGTGCATCAGTGGATGTACAGAGCTAATTAGGAATATGCATACAGCTCTGAATATGAATATGAAATGCTCGCTGGTGCAGTTGAGTTATTTTAAAACACTAAGTAATTTCAGCTACATTACTTTATAATAAGCATAAGCACGTACTTTCAGTTTGCTATTTAAAATGGATCGATGTGAATATGGGGAAATTATATTCAAAAATCTATATCACTACAGCAAAAATAGACAAATGATTGACAGAAAAAAGAGAACTGCATTATGTCCTTTAAAGGTTGGATCAGATAAGAGAGTCGTCAGAAAATTAATCAGTAACTATGTTTGAATGACTAAATTCTCTGTTTTCTCAAGAAAATTTGCAAAAAGTTACAGGTTCAAGGTTCTCACATATGCCAGCAAGGTGCCTGACAGCATTTTAAGTGCTCAAAAAATTAATTAAATTAAATTTAAAAAGTTAAAAAAATATTTTTAAAAAAACCTTAGTAAACCTAATTCGGGTTTTAAATGATATTCAGCTCCAATTCAATCAAAAATTCTGATCTGTTCGGTTCTTCTCCATGACAGACGCTGCATAGATTGATAATTTAACGAACTGCCTGGCGTTAGGTTGTTAATCTTGGCGGATTTTATTAACTGAGATTTAAAAAGTAAAAGAAAATGTTCTCATGTAAAAATTAAAAGCAAAAAAATTTAAATATTTTCTTGCTGACTAACTTTCTACGTTAGGTAACTTCAGATCTCAGAGGCAACTGTTATCCACATACCCAGTCCCACATCTGAAGCCAGCGGCTGTGTTGACGCCGCACAACCGTGTAAACACACCACAGGGGATCGACGAGAAGAAAAAGACAAGTTAGTATCCATCCTGCTGTGACTACCGGCCAAATGTTGGCTAAGACAGGAAAAAATAGCAGCACAAAGTTGAACTGTGCTGGACTTTTAGCTCATGATCGGTTACTCGGGCATCGATTGGCTCAACAGGACGGAAGCCACGCGGAGCAGAGGAGAGAAACAGCTGACAGATTACATCGATTGATTCTCAGGTTTCAGCAGTAAAAATTTCCATTGAAGCGCTTTACCTATTCCAGTTGGCAAAATTAATATATATATATATATAAAATAATTTAAGACTGGTATTTACATTTATGAAGTTATACATAAAATCAAATGAATTGTTGGTAGTACTTGTTTTTTTTTTTGTATTTTGGGGGCCCCAAGTAACAGGATGCAGTCTGTCGATAGTTGTTATTTGTTTGTCTGTTACACAATAACAACTATTGACAGAGGAGTGTAAATAAGACGGCTCTTGTAACAGCGATAAGTTGGGAATTGATGAGGCTCTAATGTGTAAAATAAAAATAATCACATCCAGTTTTACATGCAAATGAATACGTATCTCTGAAGTACAAGTTCTCAAGAAAACAAGCATGAAATAATGTAGGATGGCTGGCAGAGATTCTTAGGACATTTTAATTTACATTTGAAAAACTTTTATATTCACAAGTTTATTTCAATTTTATTTTCATCAATACGCTTTAGCATTTTTTTTACAAACCAGTCAAGTTTCAGTTTACATCCATGGTGGTCTACACTCATGTTATATAGTGACTTTGAAAAATTAAAAGGTAATACAAGGGTTATTTTAGCAGAATGGAATAATCACTAATATATTAGAAGATCACCGTATTAACATTTATGATTCTGGTGAATAATTTCCAAACTTGCTGTCATCACTTTGAACTATTTCAATATGTCAATATAGTAATGACTCATTTGGGCATATATATTTGAATTTTTTGTCATACAAAAAGCAAATAAGTCATAAACCTAAAATCATTGATTATTTGGTTAATTTCTTGATTAGCTTTATTTGTTTAGTGGGAACCAGACAGACTTTTCTGATACTTAGTTTGTTCTACTGATGGAACTTTTTGGCCCTTTTTGAGGTTTTTTTTGCGATAAATGATGAGTTGATAAGGCCAACTATGGTCTAAACAAAGGAAAAAGTCTTTCTTGTTACTTAATCACCAGTGCCGTATCGACCAACTGTCTGTCACTTCCTCCTCTGTCTCCATCTACACAAAACATATGGTAGAATATTAACTGCTGTCTACAACAGTGTCCCTGTGAACACACACACAGGTATGTAATTCTCCATTAATGGCTCTGTTTGTGTTTGAATGCAATTGCAAGTGTGTGTGTGTGTGTGTGTGTGTGTGCGCGCGCGCAATCATGCCAGCTTACTACTGGCTGGTGTAAAAGTGAAGCTGTGAGATCACTCAGACGCACAGGCGGGGTGAGTTGGGGGTTATAAAAAAGGCTCAAATATAGCATCCACCATCCTAAGAAACAGCACAGGTGAGGCACACAGGGCCATTCAGAACATTTCGTGAAGTGGACTGAGCTTGTTCAGAGTAATAACCTAGCCTAACTGTGGGTTTAAGGAAGTTGCAGTTGGAGATAAATATTAAGGCAACAGGTGGACTATTATCAGTTTCTGGAGTCTCATATTCTGATCCTTAATCAACATTAGGAAGAAAAAGAGTGGGCCAGCTTTAGATATAAACGTCACTTTTAGAACTGCGAAAGCTTTTGTCAGTTGAATACAAATCAACTGGAAGATCAACTCAAGTGGAGTTTTGAGGCTCAAAAGATACCAAGGAGTTGTTACTGGTAGAGGAGCTTGAAATTTCAGCGTCAGAATGTGTTCAGGCAGCTTTGCTAAATGTCTGGGGATCACTCTGATACCGCTGTCCATCGTGTGTGTGCTGTGCAACATCCTGCTCTTCTTCCCTGGTGGAAAGTCTGTGGAGAGCGAACACATCACAGATCAAGTCTGGTATTTTGGCGGCATTCTGGGATCTGGTTTGTTGGTGAGTGCTTTGACATTATTAAAACGATGACAGAGAATGCATCAGAGTCATGTTGGAGTAGAAAGGAGCACATTATGTGACACTGCATTTTGTTTTATTTTTTTCGGTTTTGTTTGGTTAAAACTATTTTTTTTGGATTCTTCTCATTTTTTTGTGTAGTTTTTCAAATCTAACGGTATCTGATGATATTTAGGATATTTTGTTATAATGATGGCATTCTTCCATCTGTAAGGACTTGTGGACATAGACGATTATAAATAACACAACCAAATGATTGAATCCTGCTGCTTAATATAATTTTCATTGTTTTCTGATCAATCAATTGTTCATTTTATAGAATTTTGGAAAAATAGCCAAAAAAATCCCATTAAAATATTCAAAGGTGTTTTCAGACTGGTTGTACTGTCTGATTGATATTCTATAACTACAGATGTTCAGTTATTTAATCTAAAATTGAAAAACACTCATTATTTTAACCCAAAAAAGTGTCCTAACTAATCAATTAATCATTTAAACCTTGTGATGAACAGGCACTCACTCTGGGCAACCCCAGGCTTGCCCAATGTAAGCTCAGATGATGGATAGATGGATAATATTTAATATATTTAGATAAGTATCTTTAAATACATTTTTAGTCGTGCATCACCTTAGAGAGTTAACAATGCCCTTAGATCTTTTAAAGTCCATCTAGTTTATCTGTGAAATATTCAAATACAATAGAACTTTGAGATAGAAATTCTTTTTAGAAAATCTCTAAATAAATGTTACATTTTTAGATGTTATATATATGTTAAATTTATATTTTAGCGTCTTTAAAATGACCCTTTTTATCTTTGCCAATTGCAGTTATTCTTTGTTAAAATTGTTGTTGATGTTAAAAAGGCACATTTGGGTTCTAATTAAATAACAATCCATAGATTAGCAATGATTGTGGAAAATTAGTTGTAATATCTTCCTACAAACAGCAGAGGAACAAATAGTTCTTAATCTCCTCAACTGCATCATATTTGTGTGTTTGTGCCTGTGCAAACTTTTGGTGTGTTTGTGTGACAGATGATCTTCCCAGTTCTTGTCTTCCTGGGTCTGAAGAACAATGACTGCTGTGGTTGTTGTGGCAATGAAAGCTGTGGCCGGAGATTTGCGGTGAGCAGATGTTTCACTGTTTAACTTTGCACCATAATGAAATGATTATTCACAGCTGTGTCTGTTGTAATTCAGTGGACATTAAAGTTAGAATGGATCCCATAATGATTCTGCGGACACAAAATATTATGCTAACCTCACAAGTATTTACATGTCTTAGCATCCAAGTTTAGACATATAACACTGAGGATTAGCTAAATTGCATTATACATTCAAACAATTTTCCTTACATCTCAGCAGTTGGGCTTAAGACAGCAGGCAAATGGATAATCAGGCATCATTATTTTCATTTTATAAATCTGCTTTTGTTATTGTGATATGTGATATGTTAAGATGTTGTCAGTGAAAAGGACCCATTATACCTGCCCAAAAAGAAAAACTTTAATTTTTCTAAAACGCATAGCATAAACGACTTCTAAAGGAGTAGATTCCACTAGACTTCCACGTCACCCAAAATGTAAACGTGTTTATAAATGGCTTTTACTTTGTACATATTTTTATTCAAAAAAAAAAGAGATGTAAAAATATATATATATATATATATATACAAAGTATAAAAATTGCAAATTAGTTATAAATTAACTGTTGGGTGGTTACTTATTATTGTGAGTTGTCTCTGCAAAAATAAATAATTACAATAAATTTATCTGCTTGCTCTTGTTGAAAAAATTGAATTAAAAATATTAACTTATGAAAATTAGAATTATAAAACTGAGTGGAGAATGGAAGAGCAATAAATGTTTCAGGGCGTTGCTATGTTTTTGTTTCCAGCCCACACCACCAGTTTATCCAGTCTCTGTCACCTGTTAACCATAAAGTCAAATCACTCTGAGCGCGCAAAATAAACACAATGGCAGTATGTACACATTACCCATGATTAACACAGCAATAAATTAAAAAAACTCACACATTCACATTAACACATAAATTTGTGATATTTCAATATATGTCTTTAAAAGAAAATCCTCTTATGGGATTTTCACATGACTTTATCACACAGAGTGAGTATTGTTCAGGTCCAGACATGAATACCGATCAATACTCCAGGAATGTGCAGGTGTGTGTGGGGTCCATCAGCAAACAAAAATCTCACACATCACACACACACACACACATGCACACACCATGCAAGTGCTATGTTCATGGACTTTGGTCAGTTCTATTCACATAACTTCATAGTTAGTAAGTTCAAAGCAGGATTTTAAAGGCATTGATTTACAACATGTGAAACTGTCCTTTTTTCTTCACCTCTGCAGATGCTGAGTTCCATACTGTTTGCAGCGGTGGGTGTTTTGGGGGCTGGGTACTCAGTTATAGTTTCTTCTGTGGCCCTAAACCATGGACCTGAGTGTTTGGTTAACATTAACACCACATCTAAGGAGTGGGTGCAGCCCTTCTTTGATGGGTGAGACACACAGCCCTGTCAAGTGTTAAATAACTTACCCTTTATTTTAAATTATCTGTGTAACCATCAATAACACTAGTTTTTGTCAAAAAAATACTTAGGCATATTTTTAGTTCTCTTGCTGATGGTGACATAAGAAGACTGACACCACTGTCCGGTGTGTGTGGTAACAATGGAGCAAGAGGTGGATGTCATTTAGCTTAGCTTAGCATCAAGGGGGGAGTAACCAGTCTGGCTCTGTCTAAACTTACAGAACATGCCAATATGGAAAACTCACATGATTCAGGCTGTCAAAGTCGCAGACAAGAAACAGTCAAACAGTCGAACTTGTCCTCTAATAGATTGGTTGTGGATTGAAAGAAAAAGTAAGGGGAATAGCATTTTATCATCTAAAGATTTCTAGGGATCTAAAGGTCATTATTAGCTTTGGTCTGGTGTTCACAGAGTGATGTTTGGTCGTCAACTTCAACTTCTTGTCCAAGGTCTCTGCCATTGTATCAATATAGATTTCTTTACAGCTGTTGTATGTGATGTCTTACTATGCAGAACGGCCAGAAGCTTGTTAAACCCTGAATCAACATTATTTCAAAAACAAACCTATGATTTTTGAAATGTCACACTGAATATGGAGAGATTTACGATAAAAAAAAGTTTTTTAAACTGAGCCTTTTAATGTCCTCACATTTTCAAAAGCTCATATGAAGAACCGACCCTGTTTGTCAGCCCTTCTTTTGCTACAGTGTTTTTAGAGAGAATAATTGATGGAGTAGCTCCTAGGACCAAAGCGCTGTTGCTCCAAGCCTCCATGCTGGCTCATTAATTCACCTATTCTCTACTGGTTTAAAGTGAACACTGTTAAATATATCCGTCCTTTTCTTCCTCCCTTTTCAGTAACTACCTCTCCAACAAAACTGCCTGGGACATTTGTTTAGAGCCGGAAGGTGTGGTGTCCTGGCATCTCTCTCTGTTTTCTGTGCTACTGGTCATGGGTTTAATCCAGATGGCACTGTGTGCTGTGCAAGTGGTGAATGGCCTGCTTGGAGCTCTGTGTGGGGACTGCTGTGGCTGCTGTGGAGGGGTCAGTATATAACCTGAGATCAGTTTAGTCTGTTCATGAAAAGAATCGTATTAATTTTAAGGGAAATCTGAATCTCACAAATTACTCATGAACTGGAATCCAGTGAATTTTCTTACTGCTTATTGTTTTAGGACTGGTTGTTAGCAAACAGAAACAGGTTACATTTTGAGAGTAAAACACATTAAACATGTTGATAATCTTTGTTTTTTAGAGCGATGGAGCTGTCTGAGCACTTCCTGTGAGGATCTGAAAATGGCTGCTTCCTGTACATATTCTGAAGATGGCAGAGCTAAACATTTCTGAATAGGAGCTTAGTCATTACGGTGTATGTGTGTTTACTATTAACACTGATAAATTAAAAGTTCTTGTGTTTTAAAGGTTTCCAATTCACTCTCAGCAAAAAATTATTACTTTATCTTCTTTTTTATTAAATCTACATCCATTTTTTATGGGCTTTCACAATACTTACCACTGATTTTCATTCCGCTGCTGTATATTTATTCTGTATCAGTTTATGCCTGTTCAGTCTAAATAGTCAGTGAATATCCTACATTCGATATGTATGCATGAGAGGAAGAACTGTACTGTGTTATTGCTATCAATATTGTTTTTGTTCTTTTCCAGTCAACAAATAAAGGCAGCCACCTATGCAAAGCAACTTGGATACAATGTTCCTGTTGCATGACTGCCCCCTGCTGGGCATTGCCTCTAAATTATATCTACATGCATCTATACTATCAAAAAAATTACATTTTGTTTCTTGTTATTAATGGTTGTAGCTGTTGTAATGTCTGGCTTTGTGTTTTTGTTTTTGGGGGGTTTTTTGGCTTTGTTTTGTTTTTGTTTTTTTGGTTTTTTTTTGCCACATTATACACACTGTAAGTATCAATGGACTTCTTTTTTACTTATACCCTTACATAATTTCACAAATCAGTCTTATCACAAGTCACTCACTTGTCTGATTTATTGTTAAATTTCTTTCTGTAAGTGAATGGCTGATCGGGTACCATGTTGTTTAAAACTGTACAAAAGAACCGAAAACTAAAAACCATCAATTACAGCACTGTCAGGTCATGAACACAACCAAGCTCTGAGTTAAAAATTGAACCACAAGGATCAATATAGCACTTATGTAATATTTGGTTAACTCAACCCAGTAACAAAGTGCTTAAATCTTGTGTCATTGCAACAGTTTTGATTTTGCTAATATGTCTGTGTAGAAAAGCCCAACAGAAGGATTAAAACATATGTGTGTCTGTATTATATTCAACCACATTGGGTCCACTATTAACCTTGTTCAATTTATGCTGTTTGATGATATTAATATAGATATAGATCACATAAGATTAAAATTACTAATACCAAACTATTAAATCACTCCAATACAAGTAAAAATCATGCATTCAAAACCTTGAATAAAATTACATAAGTATTATAAACAAAGTCCACTTGAAGTATCAAAAGTTAAGCAACAATTCTGCAAAAAAATGGTATCTCTCAGTGTTTACATAACATCTGATTTCTAAATACTTATATCTGATACAATGTTTGACAATTAAAAGTACAAAAATGCATTATATTCTGGAAGACCATCACGTTCATAGTGTCTAAGAAATATATGATTATTTAAGTATATGTACTGCATTCACATTCAACCTCTGAAAATTATATGGTCTATACATGATGATAAAAGGGGTGATAAAAGGAAGTTTTTTTCAACATAAATTACACTAGTATATGGTAAATTCCATGGACGCCCGGATTATACATGGTTAAATTTAAAGCAGCCTGTATTTATTGTATTTATGTCTTAATTTTCTTTGTTGTTCAATAGCCTGATAAGATAGCCCAGCATACTATTTAAGAGACTGATTACACATAACATAGACATAACATATAATTTATTGGTGTTGTGCCAAAATGGAGAGCGACGTGGCAATATTTAATATGTTCAAATTCTAATTCTGATGTATATGAATAAATATAATTATGTATATGAATCAATGTCCCAGTGTTTCATTACAGTAAAGAGATGGAAGAAGAAGAATGGGCAAATTAAAGGTCTAAACTCAAAAAAATGTTTTGTCCGTTAGTTGCTGAAGGAGCAAAGTGGAAAAAACAGTAAGTTCTATAGCTAAATTCTCTTATACTGCCCACTTTAAACTAATGAGAAGAGCATAAGAGCATAAACAAAGCATGATGCTACACAAACTAATGACTGAATGAATGCAACTATAATTTTTTGATGAAAGCCATGAAAACTATAGCCTTCTGTGATTACCTTTATTTTGTAATTAATTCTTTTTTTTTGCCTTTTATTTTATATCTTTATATTTTTATATATTTTTGGGCAATACAAATTGTGCAATATTTCTGGCGTACATGAAAGTTTTACACAAGCCCGCCTCTGAACTCCCTGCTTTATTGGAGTGGAACTATAGTTCGAGCCAGCCTCTTAGCGAACACGGAAGAAATAGACCGCGTACCAACATGTTTTCTGTCAACCGCCGGGTGACCCCAATGAGAAGTAGCTGAAGTTAAAGTATGAGGTTCTCAACGTGAAACAGAGGTAATTATTGTGTCCGTATTTCAGTAATGTGGTTTCATATTGTAGACAAGTGCTGAGACAGGCTTCAGCTGTGTAACTTCAGCTTTAAACTGTGATGTTGTTTCTGTAGTTTCACGTTGCTAACATTAGCCTGTCTGTGCAGCAAAGCAGCTGGCATATTTTGACTTCTCACATCATTTAATACGTGTTAGATAACAAGTCTGAGTTGTACAATTATCGTGAGCAGCCGCGACACTCTCGGGTGCTGGTATCATGATGATGAACCCAGTGAAGATTTGACTGGTTTCTGTCCCTGGTCCAGGGTCTGACCTCAGAGCTGTGAAAGAAAACAAATCTCAACAGGATATCTCTGTGGAGTTCAATAAAGTGCACCATCCTACTGAAACTCATATTTCTGTTTATTCCTAGTGCATGTTTACATGTGTCCAGCTTGTGTTCAGCATTAAGTAAAGTCAATTTCAAATGTGTATAGATTATTTTATGGACAAATTCTATGATTCTAGCTCCTCAACTGTAAATATTTTATGATTAATGTTGTCTTTAGTAATAATGAACTTATTAAACTTGGGCTTTGAACAAAAAAAGTAAACCTGGGCCTCAGGAAACTGTGATGGGCACTTTTCCCTATTTTTCAGCGTTTAAAGACCAAATTGCAAATTAATTGATTGGTCAAAAATATCAATAAAATTTTCAATTACAAAATATGATATAATATAATATAATATAGGTAAATTTTATGTTTTTGTTTTTTATCTAGATGCTATCTGTTATACTCAGAAGAAACCCCTTTGCGGCCCAGAAGGTAAAGATCATGTAATTTCCCTGTTCCAAAAGCTCTGTTGCTCACATACATTGATTTTAAACTTAAATACGTTTTAACTTGATATTAATCTCTTCTTAGGTTTGGCAATGGGCAGGTTGTCCACAAAGATGCTGGACATCAGCTCTGACCAATTATTCTGATCGTGGTTCCCGGCAGATCGTCTGGGCCTCAACAGCAAGTCTGCCATTTTCAGAAAGGGTGGATGGACATGTCAAACCTTGTGCTGTACCTGGTTTCAGGAGAATTGAGCTCCTCCAGAGGACCCAGACTCATGTAGGCTCTTTTTTAGTGAGTAACCAACACTTCCACTCGTCTGCTGTGAGACTGAAGAAACGACCAAAGGCTGAACCTCCTCCCAGGGAGTTGGATCTGCTGCGCTATGACATGAAGGACTTGTGGAAGAGTCCCAAACCTGCCCTGTACCTGGGGTTTGGGGGGCTGATCCCTTTTGTCACACCCACTTTGTTCATGGCTGTGACTGAGAGCTACTACCCAGAGTTGGCTTACGCTCAGTTAGCCTATGGTGCCGCCATTGTTTCCTTTCTGGGTGGAGCTCGCTGGGGATTCACTCTCCCAGAGAGCAGCCCAGCGAAACCTGACTGGATAAACTTGGCCAACAGTGTGGTTCCCTCCCTGTTCGCCTGGATAACCATGCTGATGAGCGACAGCATTATTCCTGCTCTCACCACAGTGATCATGGCACATGGAATTGCGCTGCATTATGATCTGTCTCTGCTGCCCACTTACCCCAGCTGGTTCAAAGCCCTGCGCTCCATCCTGACCATTGTGGCCGTTTTGTCTCTCCTCAGTACTCTCATGATAAATGGAGTATTTCCAGAAAAGAAGATATTCTCTGATTAAATAGCATAAATATTTAAAATGACAATGCTACCATGAATTTATTTAGGTGCTCATATTTCAGGGTGTGTGTTTTTTTTGTTTTTTTAATAGATGATGCTAAAAACTGGCCTCTTTAGAAGCAGAAAAGAATAGCATAACATAATAACATCTAATGTTCACGGGAGTATGTTTCCTTTAAAACCTCTCTCCCCCTCAGAAATGTAATTGTACCAACTTTTGAATTACGGTAGTCAGATGAAAACCTAAAACAAAACTTTGCTACGTGAATATCAAAGTAATGCACCTTTGTCAGTCAACATACTGTTTTAAAGTTGAACCAAAAAGATTCCTCACTGTGTGCATTTTGTATTTTGACCAGCAGTAAATAACTTAAAGGTCTTTGTCCTAATAAAGTGTATAAAGAATGACAGTTGAGAAGCTGCAACCAAGAATTTTCCTTCTGTCCTTTTTTTATATTCAATGCCACTTAGTGCATCGTTTTCGTGGTGAGGATCAGGCAGCTAAAGACAGGATTATTAAACATCACTGAGGAAAAGGTATTACATAAGATCGTAACTGGAGTAATCTGTGCTTAAAGCCTGGGGGGTCAAATGCAAAACACACAAGGTTAAAGTGAGCCTGTTCCCAGTTAAACACATTCCTTCAATATGTTGAAATAAACATTAAATGTTTTTATTCCAATCCAGAGTCAAACATAGTAGGCTTAAAACAAATGCACTTCAAATGTATTGCTTTGGTATTCAAATGCTTTTATTCATGTAAACACCAGCATCTAATGTACCAAATGTTGAAAAGAAAGGCAGGAACACACAGACATCTGACAAAAAGCACATAAGGCACATTTCCCCCCCCCCTCCACATTAACACAAACTCACCGGAAAGGTGAAATGATAATATCCAACTTAAAAATGAACTTTGTGGAACCAGCAACTCCGAAGTCAAATCCATTTCCCAAAGGAAAATCCTGTCTCAAACCATGTGAATCACCGAAGGTAGCTACAGTATTTCAATTCAAAAGTTCCCTCAGACTTTTTAAGTGAAACATCTCTACACTCTCAAAAGACTTAAAACAACATTTCAGGAGACCATATAAAGCTGGACATGTGCCTGTAAAGGAACTAAAGGTGTGAAATTTAAACATGTGATCTGTCTAATTTGATACAGATAACAAAATTCAAGTTTTACTGCACCTCAGCTGTTCCACTTTTTGGACAGTGAGGTTCTCTTTGGTCTAATATTGGAGGAACATGTGACATTTCTGGTGCAGGTACATGATAGTTTCCATATGTAAAACAGCTCATATATAAAAAAAAAAAGATATTTCTACCAAAAGCAAAATTACAAAACAGAAAAAAAATATATTGAAATAGAAGATTTACCTCTAACCATAGGGTTTTTTGTGTTTGTTTTTTTAAATTCTCTTTGGTTTATTAAACTTAAAATCTGCTGACCCAGCTTGAGCCCGTAGAGTGCATTTAAATCTGTGCACACCTTAAATGTAGGTTGGACAAACAAACATACAGTTGTAAATATTGTAGAAGTAATTATACAAGCCCTGTGTGCAGCCCTTTTTATGAAAACTTTCGTAATGGCTCAACACTTGCGATCACTTTCATACTTCTATGATGGCTCCATGTGCTGCAGTTTGTGTCCACACTTTGATGACCTACAGGTAAACAAGTTCTTCACACAGTTTGAAATAACAAAAAAAAAAATGCTGCACATCC
The DNA here is from genome assembly GCA_029814765.1 of Acanthurus leucopareius. Classification (NCBI taxonomy): domain Eukaryota; kingdom Metazoa; phylum Chordata; class Actinopteri; order Acanthuriformes; family Acanthuridae; genus Acanthurus; species Acanthurus leucopareius. Next base: position 6,224,085 of record JAQMCX010000045.1, on the reverse strand, counting down.
TCTCACACTCTCACGACACACAGTCACAGGTGACAGGTGCTGCCTACTTTTGAATACCCAAGCCGGACCGCATGTACTCATACACCACGTAGCTGATGCTGACAGCAGGCAAGACCTTCATGAAATTGGGCAGGATGCCTCGGTAGAGTCCAAAGAAACCCTCCTTTTCCAGAATCTTCTTCACCATCAGGTTCATAGGCAGCTGCTCTGAGCCCTCCATAGAAGCTGAAAAAAAAAAAAAAACAATGTGAAAAGAAAAAAACTGAGAAATCACTGTCTTAACATAGAGGGGCATGCTGTTTAAAGGAAATGCTGTCAGGGCTTCCATTTATTACAAAAACATTAATTGGTCCTATGAAATGCAAGTTTATCTTGTTTCAATAATCAGAATAATTTCTCTCAAAGTTTGTGAGAAATCTTTCAACCATAAATGTGAACAATAATGTTTGCTGTCCCAAACACCACATGAAGAAAACATTTTTCTTTCGATTAACTGAGTTAACTAAAATTGGCCACTTGGGTGCAGCAGAAACAAGCTGTAAAATCCATATTAATAAAGCTGATAAAGAAGTTTTCAAACAGTTTACTGTTTTTATGTCCCAAAGTTCTGAGGCAACATAAGCAATTATTTTGAGTCACGTTTCTGATGAATGTAAGTCCAAAATTCTGCCACTTTTTTCCTCCTGAGATAAATATCTGTCTCTGCTGAATCTTCCACTATCTTCAGTGACTCGTTGCTAGTTTGATCGACTGTTGATTGGTGCCTGGCAGGTAAAATCTAAAATGGTTTTTAGAGGTTTTTGACCTAAAATGACATTATGAAAGTAAAACATTATAAAACATTATTAAAAAAAAAGTTATCAGCTGGATAACTGTGACACTGAGCTGTGGGACACAGAATCATTCAACTGTGAAGATGTAAAAAAATGCTCACCACTCTCAGTCCTCTGAATTACATAACGGGAGCACTGAATAAATTAAGCAGTGCTAATTTGACAGCTGAGAGAATTTGGACTGAGGTTTGGTTCTCTGTACCTTGCGCCTGCATCCTGGTGCGAATCAGAGCCAGTGGATAACTGGCCAGCTGGCCACACGTGCTGGATATGGTGCCGCAGCCGAGCAGCACCAGAATGCCGGGGTTGGCTGTGTCCTTGGCATAGTGAGACAACCAGAGGTTCTTCATGCTCTGGTGAAGGCAAGGAAATGTGTGAGAAAGAATATTAGCTGTATTAGATTTCATTGAATCATCTACAAAACCTGCCAAATGGAAAAACTTTGATGTTTTTAATGACAGATGATATATTCAGAAGCAGTTTGTATAATAGAATACGTACCTCGTACACTGCCAGATCTATGCCGGCATAGGGGATGATGCCCAGGATATTGGGGATGTAGCCCTTGTAAAATGCCTTCACCCCCTCCTTTTGAAGGATTTTCTTGGCACAGTCAAACATCCCTGAGTACTGCCCGGTCTTCCTCAGGGTCAGACGGGTTTTCAATACCTGCAAGGACCAAGCAGCTTTTTAACTGACACTTTATAGCAGCAAGCATCAGAGGATCAACAAAGAGGAAATGTCCTTCAGTCTTTTTTCCTTTTACACTTTGTTACTCCCTCTCTTAAAATGAACGTCTACTTTCAATTTAAATTCTTTACCAAACATTAATTTATTGAACTGAGGTTTGAGAGGCAAGATCAAGTTCAAAACATGAAATCTTTTCAAGCCACTCGTACACAAAGTCCATCACTGCCCTGTGTATGTTCATATGTGCTCAGTAGGACTTCAACTTAAATATCATCCCGAAGGAAACTGGATCTGCAGCAGATGTGCAAGAACACATCAAATTCCAACATGTAAACATTTACAATAACCGACATCATGTAAAAGGGAGAAACATTAAGTCAACCATCAGTGCAAGCAGACACAGAGACACTCCTACTCCAATTAACACTCAAATTTTACCAAACAGGTTAAGCCTCTCAATGAAAGTAGGAATTAAAGAACCTCTGGCACACTGCGTCCTTGTTCTAGGTATTCTGATGCAACAGCCAGAGAGAAGGAGATCAGACTCTTAGAAAAAGTAATGGTAGTTCAAAATAGTCAAGAGGATTGTCAGTATTAAATTCATTTTAACTGAACGCAAACTGACTGCATCCTCTTTTGACTGTGAAGGACCAATGTACAAGTGTTTCACAGCCCATAAAGCCCACATGGTGTAAGTGTTTAAAGTTTAAAACACAGCTTTGAGATGAAGAAACACTACTAAGTGTTGTCTGACTTGCTCCTGTTGTTGCTCAGGTCCCCTATGATGCTGTTGACTTCGAGGGCTTCAGGTTTCCTTACTCAGTGTTTTGCATACAGAAATGACTGTTACAGAACAATGTCACTGCACTGGTATGTTATCACCACCCTGTAATAAGCAGAATATGTTGTCGCTGTTCAGTAAGTTGTTTGCATCTTTTTAATTCCTTTCTATTTTTAATTTAGACTGAAATGCAGGGTTGGGTTGTGTTTACGATAAAGAGAATGTTCAGAGACCAATTAATTAATGTTTTGGGGATTGTCACCATCATCAAAAGTATATAAAACATTTACATTGACATGATGACACTTGGGAAGTTGTCATTTCAAACGATCAAATAATCATATGGATCATGATGGGGTCATGATGATTCTCAGATATTAAACAACCCATACACACATGTACACCACCACAGTGCATCCACCTGTGCTCACCTCCATTGGGTAGATGGCAGTTTGTGCTGTGGCTCCAGCCAGAGATCCAGCCATGAACCTCTCATGGGTCTTGACCTTCCCTGGTTCACTGGATAGCAGCTTCTTATACTGATGAAAACACAGTGACATGGGAAGCGTTGTATTACAATTCAGTAATGATTGAGGTTCATTTAACATTTGGAAAAAGGCATGTCGGTGTCGGTAGTAAAGTAATCAACTTCAGCTGAAAATGCACTTTAGGGAGTCATCAATGTAAATTTAGCTTTTTTATTAATATTATGATCTTTGATATCAAGAGTTAGATCAACAGTAACATGCAGCAGAAGGAGACAGTGTTTGAATGTGTATGACACAAATCCAGAGGTGTGTACTGTGATCAGTCTGAAGGAAGTGAAATGGAGTTACCTGCTCATAGGCCATAAATTTGATGGCAGTCTCAGGTGCAATCTTCAGCACGTTGATCCCGTTTCCTCTCCACAGAGACGACACTCCTCCTTCTTTAAGCATTTGTTTAAAACCACCAACCAGACTGATTTTGTTGCTCTTGGAGGCGTGCACCTGTAAATGAAAACACCTTGCGAAGGTAAGCCATTACTGGACATTATAAATAGATTTATATAAAATAAAATAAAGAACGGGCTTATCACATAAATGAAGCGGTTATTTTCACTTCTGCATCACTTTCAACAGCTTTTAAACTTTCTATTTTGATTCCTACAGAATGCAAGTATGATCATATCATGACCACGGTAACTAAAAGTCAATACAAAATATTACTTAAAAATGTCATTCATAAAAAGGGGCCGACGAAAGGGATTTTTTTTGACGTACCTGCATGAACACCTTCATTCTGTCCAGAGGGGCGGTCCCTGTTCGGGACACGGCCCCTGCCATGGCCCCCGCCGCCAGCTGCTTCCACCACAGACCGGTCGTCTTCTCCTCCTCTGTGAACTCGTCCGGGATGGCGAGGCTGTCGCCGATGTCGAGCACCTACGCGCAAAGTTATATGATTAAATCAGAGCAAAAATAGATGTGTGAATCTAAAGCGGCCACTTTCGCTGCAGTTTAAGATCCTTTTTGAAATGTAAATTTAAACCGATGGAAGCCCGTTTTTGAAACTCAAATCACACAGCTTCAAAACCCCGCATGATTCAAACCTTCACTTTGAGCTTGGTGACTGGCAGGAGCTGGCAAATGGCATGTCCTTATCCAGAAGCTTACATAACCGCAGCCTCATGTGATGAGATCAGTTACATCATTGTACATCACATTATATGACCAGCTGTTTTAGTTACATCAAATCAGAATTATCTTCTTTCAAACAAAACAGACAGTTCAGTTAAATCATTTAATTTGTACTAGTCATCATATGATATTAAGGCAAGTACTAACGTTGGTGAATAATTCATGGTCGCATTTTGCCTTGTGCACAATCTACTCCAGATTACTGGTACTGAAGTCTTTTTTGTCTACACATAAAATAAAAGTACAATTATTAAAAAAAAAACAAAGTTCTGCAGCAACAAAGACAAGATAAGTTTATGAGCTGAGTTAGAAAATGAAATCAAAGTTGTCCTCATATAGATGCTCAACAGAAAAACACCAACCTCTGTACAGTTTAATAACAAGGCACATAACACGGCAGCAAGAAATGCTACCTTTGTGAATATAACAATGATCTGTTTATTTGAGATTTTTTTCAGAGATGTAATTTGATTTTAAGGGATTTTGTGGCTGTCTGAGTTATTGTACAGAATTGTATTTTTATTGTAAACCTTGGATTTTGTATTCATGGGAGTGAAAGGACAAGCTTTTCCTTTCACTTTAATCCAACTGCTTCACCACCAACAATATCCTCAAAATCCATCTCCAATGAACACCCTCCTCCTACTGTCAATAAAAACTGAGCATTTTATTGAAGTTATTGCTGTTGTCACGCATTGGAGCAGCTCAGTTATTTACGTTATTGTTTGTGCAACAGTATAATGGCCAGTTTGCTGCAAAAACTAGAGTTACTCCAAAACTTGTCTGAGCAGAGTGACTGTGAAGTAGAGCCTACTCAATAATGAAACTCTGAAAGCAATACTGATAGCCATATATATATATATAAAGTTTTAAAAAATCAAATAACAATAATAACCTACTGAAAAATGTTGAACGTAAACATATAGTTTTGATTAAGAACTCTCAGATTTGTTTGATACAGAAATGTAAAAAAAAGAAAATACAGATGGGGATATTTTTACAGTTCATACATGACCAGGCTACAACCTGGACTGTGAGGCCAAATACACAAACCTACCATGTCCACCTCCACCTCATAGATCCCCCCATCATCCTCAAAGTCGATGAAAAACCAGTTTCTCTGTTGTTGCTGCTGCTGCTGCTGGAGCAGAGCCACGGCCATCTCAAGCCTTCGAAAAGCTGCCGATCCAAAAAAAAATACACTCTCCACCAAAACTATATCAGGTTCAATATCCTTTACACGATTCTAATAAAGTGCCCAGTCAGATAACGAGGGTCTGCAGATCCAATCCAGCCTGAGGGCAGAAACGCTGAATCCTGTGTGGCCAGTGACCATTGATGTGAATACTCCAGATGGTGAGAAGCTCTCACTGCCATTGATGGAACCAGAAACGCTTCATCTGAGCTGCTTCCCCCTCTGTCCTGTTCCAGACTCACTTCCTCTCACGTCAACCTGTCCCAATCCCACTGACTGAGCTAATCCTACTTTAGGTCAGACTGAAATTAGCTTATCTCTGCCTCAGTTTAGCAGCCACAGGTTTATTTAACCTCTGAGGCTGTGCCAGCGAACAGGGGCCGCAAACGTCAGAGATTAGCCATTGACTGGATCTGGATGTGTCTCTGACATGCAAGTATGTTTATTTCTACACAACCGATAATCTACAGCTGGCTGTCTGTTAAAAGATTTAAAACATGAAGGAATTAAACATTATGTTTGATACTGATGTTCATAAAAAAAAGTAAGACTATTTATTAAAACCATTTTTTAAAACCAGACTCTCAATTGCAGTTGCAACTCTTTTTGGGATTTTAAACTGACTTTTGCAATGTTGTTTTCTTGTCACCTCTAAACAACCTCTTTTTTGGTAGAAATCTTCTTTTTAAGCTCTTTCTCTACTTTCCTAACTTCTTTTCTCACATCTTCTCTGGTAATTAATGAGTCTAATCTGTTGACAAAAAGGTGCTAGATGATTATTTTGGTCCATGTTCTCCAACACCTTTACTATCTCTGAGTAAATATTCTCAGAATCCTCTTCATGCATCCTGGAGCTCAGCAGGATGGTGATTGGTTTAAAGAAATACAAATTAAGCCTGAGTGTTTTTCCCCCTTAAAGTGGCATGATAATGGGCGTAGCCAGATCTTTCTCCTGTGCAAACACAGTGCTGTGGAGATAGAACTGGCTGTGCAAGACTGATCAGATGCCAAATTCAATATCCTGAGTCAACTCAATTTAATAAGTCTCTCTTAAAGTGCTGTGGGTTCTGAAAGTGATGTGTGGGACAGTTTAAGAACATTAAATGCAAGGACTTGGATGATTTGTCGTTTTACCTTCCTGTCTATTCCACTGAAATTCAAACAAAGTTCCTAAGTACTGTTTTATTTTTTTTTGCATGAGGGCATTCTTCACATGCTCAGGCTGGCCTTGAAACCACATTCAAATGAGGATTGTGTAAGGGATTACTTTTTTTAATTACTTTGTTTGCAGAGATGATACTTACACCTCTGTTCATTGAAGAGAATATGTGATTGCAAAATTACCTGGCTTAAGAAAAAAAAATTCGGATTCTAGTTGGCAAAAATTGCATATTCAACTTTTTTGGACAAGTTTTTTAGAGTTTTTTAAAGAAAAAAGCTTTTTTTAGACAACAGCAGAACTTTGTATTCATGGTTACCCCATCAAATCTAAAGAGGCATTAAAAACATCTTAAAAACACTTTCAGTTTGGTCCATATCAAGAAATCAGCTCCTTTCTCTACAGTTTTGCATTAATATTTATATTTTGGTGTCTATAATTGAAATTTATGTTTCATTTAAAATACTTTGCAGAATAAAGACTTGAACCTTGATTTGACCCCATAAGTAGTAAGTGTCGTTTTCTGTGTGTGTTTTATGAGTATACATAATGTAGCATATGGTAACCCAAAAAAAACCCAACCCATTGTGGTCTCTCTCTCTCTCTCTGTCACACACACACACACAGACTAGAGTTACTGAGTCACGCCCTCCCTCTCACCGTGCTGTGTTTCCAGTAGCGGATAATCTCCTGCAGGTTGGTGGCTGGGTTAAACAGGAAATGCTCTCTCCATTCATTCCAGTCCACAGTCATGGTGCCGTCTGCATCGATACTGTGCCACAAGAACAGACAGAAGACATTGACAACTTTATGTTGTTTTAATCTAAACAAAAGGTTTCATTTGGATAGAAGTAGTTGAGCTTAATCATTGGTTTATATGAAAGAAATAGAAATAACATATGATTTTCATTAACCTGCCTTTTTTTTTAGTTTTACATCAAAGAGAGATAACTGGGACACACAAGCAAACATCCCCAACCAGGGCAAATCTAATTTATCCAACTTATCCCTTTTTTATTAGATAAAGTGCAGAGGAGAGTTCACAAGCACTGAAGAGACATCTTTATTACTCTCTCTCTCTCACTCTTTCTCTCTCTTTCTGTATGAAGAGTGCTGAAACTCTTATTTAAATCCCATTCACTTTCAGTTTGTCCTTTCCTCTAATCAGTCAGTAAGAGGGAGAGAGAGATTTGCCTGCCGGTAACAGACAGTGGTGCGGGAGCATGCAAACAAGAATTTGGTCACAAGTCATGAAGACTGAGGTCATCCAAACTACCACTATAATAACTGGAAAAAACATTTTTACACTGTAAGTCCAATATCAGAATAAATAAACATACAAATATAGCAAAACTGATACATTTCTGAACTTAGTCTTGTTTATTTTGAAAAGAAATTTAAGGGAAAAAAAGGAAACAATGTATCTCCCCCATCTCTGGTCTATAATCTGTCCTTGGTTGCCCTTAATGTTCATCTTTTATTCATTTCCTTCCTTTGTGTCGGTCTGGCAGGCTGTCACACTCGTCAATTTCACTCTGCGGTCTTCAAACAAATCTTCTGTCTGATTCATAGTCATCTGTTTCACTTCCTGCTTTACTTCTAATTCTAAGTCTCTCCCGCATCCAGCTTTTTTTTAAATACATAAACAGAACATACTGTACAGTTCCTAACATGAACCTGCGTGGCTTGCAGAGCAAAAACCAATGTGCAATTTTGAAAAGGGTCCAACTCAATGAGTCATGTATTTTTTAGTAGGTATTTGACACATAAAGGTCCCAATACTTTTTATGTATTTCTGACAAAAAATGTTCTGACAGAAGTACAATTCCCTGCAAAGCAAGGAAACAAAAAAACAGCAGGTCTGGAGCTTTTCTACAGATAGTAAAAATAACTTCCCTATAAAATATGTCTCATAACTTACAGTAGCTTCAACAAGTGGCAGTATAAGCTAGTATCACATTGCTTTTGCCACCTGCAAAACCTTGTTTTGACAGAACTTCCTCTCACTTTTGAATGAGGGATATTAAAGAAAGTGTCTGTCCAACATCTCTCTGCATAACAAAGCAGCATTTGTACCTTGTAACTAACCAAACAACCCCTGAGGCGTTTCTTTTTTTAACTTGTTTCACTAGAACACCAATTAAACTTTTCCAAGTCTCAACCTGCTCTGGCTCTGGTTCTGATTGGCTGTTATTTGATGCCTTGATTGGCCGGTTAGCTTAGGGAAAGTGATCTGTATTAGCAACAATGATACCGTATTTTGGTTATGGGAATTTAAAGTTTTTGAGCTAATAATATTACATACTTGAAGTTGTTCAAATTATTATGATTAATTATTCGAAGCCTATCTGCTTAAATGGCGTTTCCTCACAGGCTGAGTGTTGATCACATCAATGAACTAGAAAAGCAAGGCCAATTTTCCACTCTTCTGTGCAATAAATGCCACTATATACCTCTGAAATATATCCAGAGATATTAGAATCTACATTTGGATGACAATATAGCCACATCTTGTTTGAGGAAAAATGTTACATTTGCACCTGTTGTTCACCTGTGAAACCACCATGTGTTCTATAACACTAGATGTGATGCTGATGTGACACTACTTCAGAGGATTACTGGCGTCCATGAACATGGACTATGGACACTGTAGGTCTAAAATGTCTCTTAACCTTAACCAAGGCCAAAAGCTTAATTTTGCAACGTTAACAAGATGCGAAAAACCATTTGTGTATCCACCAAGTAATCTGAAGCTGCCTCAAAAATTTCATGGGTTTTTCCTTGGAAAACGTTGCGCTCTTCCAACAAGCTTTGTTGAAACTGAGTTTGTCATTTCTTGTAATCCTAATGACAAACTAACAGACTAACAAACTAACTAACTAACAAACAAAACTGTGAATGCATAAAAAAGTGTACACTTGTAATGGGGCAACAATTTTCTATTACAGTTTTCGATTTACTTGATTCTTGACTAAAGTCACCAAGCTTACAGAAACAATCATGTTTAAAGGCTAATTTTTTTTAAACATACCTACGAAGAAACTCTGCCATGATCCCTCTCCTACACACTTGTGTACTCTCTCCTGCTCAGTCAGACATATTGCCAGCTTTTTATCATCTAACATCAACCCTTCACAGCCACATTACAGTCTGAGCTGCTTATCATGGCCTCACACTGGTCTCCACCTTCCACATTTCTTACACTGTTTGGGTTCATGGGGGTTTTACTGAAGTCCACAAGCAAAAGAAATGAAATATGCACATCAGTTATCAGCATAGCACTTTAAATCTATACTCCATTAAGAGTAAAATTACTCCTGTGAAAAAATCATTCAAGTTACCCTTTGAGTCATGTTAATTCTCAGTTCAATATTGATTAATAATAATAATTATTATATAATTTGCGTTAACTTACCATTTTTAAAGCACAACAGTCCACTACTAGTACAGGGATAATGTATTTTTGATAACGTCAAAGATTAACTTCACATATTAAAAATTAACACGGCTAATGTTAGCTTGCCAACTGTAGTATGTGCAACTTGCTTCAGTGTGTTTATGGAGGTTAGAGGAGGAGCGTTTTTAAGGAGGGGATCTCTGTGTTGGTACGGAGGCACAGCAACACTTCACCATGTAACCCACGTCTTTTTTAGATCTTTATATAAAAAGTGTGGCCAGATGTGTCCATGTGTTTACTACCGGAAGCTGCCTGTTGTTTTGTGTTTTGCTAAGTACTCATAACATCATGGTCAAAGTCCAGGTGGTGCTTCCTTCCTCTTCTTCTTTTTCTTCAGAGAGGAGCAGCATGTTCCATGTTGCTCACTCCTGATTTTAATGAGCCCTGATCCCAGAATAAGAAGTTGCACTTCCAATGTTGGTTTTGTCTTTAAACAGCAAGAGTGACCTTCCTGTGGCAGCTACAAAATAAACAGAATTACCTTTGAAGGATCTTCTGCGCCTCCTCTTTGCTGATGTCCAGTCCCAGATCAGTGAGCGATTGCTTTATTTCCATAAAGTCCACATGACCTGTTGAAAACGAAAACAAAGCAGTCAGGATACTTCTCACATGCTGACAATAATTCCCTGTACACTAAAATGACAGATGATTACTACAAATTTATAATACCAAGCATTCAGTTTTTTTTTTATTTTTTAAAGATAAATTCTCAACATAATTTGGATACCATTAGAAACACAGTTAAATCTACAAACTTGAAGTTTTTTAGATAAGATAATAACATCTTACCATCGTTGTTTCTGTCCAAGCTTTTGAAGGTGAGCCGCAACTTCTTCTCATGTTCTTTTAGATATTTGGTGAACTCACTGAAGTCAAGCCCTTCGTTCTTGTCCTGGTCTCCTGATGAAACTATTTTCTAAAGAAGGAACAGGACATTAGCAATTAGTTGTCTTCATATCATAGAGTATCAGAGTGTGTTGATTATCATGTGTCTGATCCCTTCACTGAGTGGTGGAGAGCTGAGCTATTTTTCATATTGCAGCTGCTTGATTCTACCAGTTGGTGGCAGAATAACAGAAAAATGCTTCATTTTATCTCACTGCCTGTGTCCAGTCATTTCATTGGTCTAATTATCTGTCATTATCCTTTCTACAGTCTATGCTTTATTTTGATTGTTTTCCTATTAAAAATGTGCATCTGAATTTGATCACTTTTTCTTCATTTTTAAAAAAATACCATGTAAATAGAGACTAAGTTTGTACAGTGATTGTCCAACAACCAATCAAGCGAGATTTTCTCATTTAAAGAGATAAATTACTGCTATTAATGAGGACATTACTGCCTGCCGTGCGTATGTTTATGACCTCTTTATCCTATCATTATCCAATAATTGCATGGATAGGGAAAGCTCCTGTTTTATGACACCTGGCAACACCCAGCAGTGACCTGTCCTTTCTTTTGTTACTGGCTCAAACTTTTTAAGTTACTAGTCTTAATGATGAGTGTAAGGAATGCGGGAGTATTTGATCAGCAAAGGTGGGACCTTTCTCTTAAAGTCATAAAAGCTCACCTACACCCAAAGTGTGAACTTTGAGACATATTCTGTGTTCTTCACGTGTCCGAGATTATTATTACTGTAGTGGGGAAGGCGGATTGTATGCAGAGAAAAACATGAGAGAATCATGTTGGATTGAGACTCAGATCAAGGGTCTGTACTCTATAATGATGGTTTCAACACTTGTATTTCAGTTTAAATATCAGTTGAAGGCCCCTTCATTCATAGATTTATTTTCAAAAACAGCTTTTTCTTAGAATTACTCGATAAGTCCATCCCTTTATTTTTCCCTGATTTGCTTTATTTTCATGAAATTTAAAAAAATATATGTTTCAACTACCGAGACAAAAGATGAGAATGAAATTACTGAACTCCCCTCCTTCTATTTGTATTACATGCCTCAGGACATTGTCTGGGGATCATCATCTGACATAAGGTATTGTTTTGAATTTAGTGCTAGAGCTTTGGAACATGGAAAAACCACAATCTGTTCTGTTGGACACTGAGGAGACACACTGGAGCGTTTTGTGGTTAAGTGCCTTGCTCAAGAGCAGCTCAGTGCTGATATGGAGATATACACTGCTCTTTCAGCTCCCTGCCCAATAAAAGTCCTGCAATCAAAATTTTACTGCATCAATGGAAATCACTAAAGGTGGAGAGACAGAAATAGAGAATATAATGAGGCTGACATACGAAAACGTACAGCAAAGATCATGGGGCACGATCAAAAGCTGAAACAGCTGTTAAACAGGACCTGTTATAACTCTTAGTGAAATGCTTAAAAATACATTGCATAATTCCTGGCACATTGTGTTCCTACTGCAAGATTATTATTGGATATATTCACACAGTTCTGGTTGTCCTGCTGCAACATATAAAGTGATAGAAGTTGTCTTGTTTGATAATTAGCCCTTTTTACTATATCCTAAGATTTTATAATATCAGAGATAAAATCCTGAAGAAAAAAATAATAGTTGCCATGTACAAGAAGAAGAATCTCAAAACTTTAAAGAACCACTACTTCAGTGTACTCAGCTACTCCTTCAGATGCCTGTAGGTTATAGTTGGGGTTATTTGGGGTTAACTGAGGAATCCCAGCCTTCAGGAATGCAGTGCTACACATAGTTTTTGTGACTATGTTTTCTCCCTATGAGTCTTTTGCTATGAACTGTTTACTATGTTCCTGGTACTACCTGGGCAGCTCCTTTCGCAGTTTTGATGCCCATGGCAGCCAGGCCTGCCTTCAGCTCGGATACATCCACTTTTCCATCCTTGTTGGTGTCCAGCTTGGCGAACAGATCCTCGTACGTTCGCGACGCATCTTCAGCACACTTACAGTCCGTGAAAAACAGCTTCCTTACGACTTGATACATTGTTGAGCTCAAAATAAAAAAACTCTGAGGCCTGTAAAGCTCCAAACAGACACGAATTGGGCAATTAAACTGCTAAGGAAACACACACACACACATACACACAAGCCGATTCCTGTGGTTGGCACTTCTGGTTTGAAGCAGTGGGTTAGTCCCGTGTGATTTTAGGAGATTTCCGCAGTGCAGCCTGGAAAAGAAGTCGGGGAAAAGTCCTCATAAGGCTTTGTAGTACAGGCTGGAATCCGGTCTGTAAGTTATGATATGTAGATGGACAGAAAGCTGTTTGCGGATGAGGTAGTTGGCAGCAAAGAGCAGAAGGGTGGGGAGAGTCAGATCAGTTCGCCCGACAACATAGACCTTTTACCGCGCGCACACACGCACAACGGAGACACACCCTTCAACAGGAACAACACACACTTTGTTCTTTCATATACATTTTAAATGAAGTACTGAAAACTGCTTCAACTATAATTTCATTGAAACACTTTCCTTAGTAATGTACTTTATCTGTCTTTAAGTGTCTGCTTTGTCAAAGTAAGTCATGTTTTGTTGCGGTTAGGCGGTGTAACACCGCCCATACACGCACGGAAATATGCATATTCATGGGCAGCACAGGTCCTAGTTCTTACACCCATAGTGGGCTCCAGAGAGCAAAGTCGATGGAGGCAGTCTGATTCATCTCAGTGAGTCACTCCTACAGGAATCTGGCAGCTGTTGCAGGCAAAACATAGTCCCACATTTTTTATTAGCGGCCGTAGCTTTGATGGCGAAAGCGGGGAGGCGGGGAGTTAATGCCCCAAAGCCACTTGCTTTATAGTCCCCCTTATGCAGAATTATGAAGGCTTTTACATATTGAACATTTGGGGTTTTATTATGTATTTTAAGGGTGTAAGAAGTGTACAAATCCATAGACTATGTTTTATAAAATTGAAATAAATTAATATAACGTGTGCTGGTTTTCTACGTAAAATGAATCATTAAATAAAAAAAATAAATAAAAAAATAAAGGATTTCAGAAGTGCATTATGATTTACGAACGTCATGGCAGTGTCTAGATTGTACCACGAGGTGGCGACGAATGTTACATAACAGCAGCTGGTTTCATTTTGTTGTTGTAATCTATCCAATCAGAGCTGCCGTTGTACTGATTGGCCTCCAGGAGGCGGTGAAGAGAGGAGGAAGAGGGGGGTGTGTGTTTGGGGAGGGGGGATAGTCTTTAAACTTCCGTCAAGTAAATAAATTGTCAGTGCTGCATATCCGCTTATCCATACGTACTTCAAAATAAAATAGTGAAAGAGGCGGTGCACACAAAAAGTTAAAATAAAACAGAGTGATCTAAATTCAACAAAAAATGTTGGGCATAAATTAAAGTTGTCCTCCTCTGGCAGCACTGCATCTATTGTTGTTGCATTTCTAAGAGATGAGAAGTCACCAGGAGGGGATTTGGACCCTATCTCAGTATTTTCACTTCAGTAAAAGCAGTAATTCTATAGTTAACAGTAAATATAAAAGTATTAGCTGCAATATATATTTAGAGCGACAGAAGTCATCGACATAAACATTTGAGCATATTTTGAAAGTACAATACTAAACTATGGAGGAAAACTACTTTGCAGAGATGGCAGATGGATATTAACAAATTTTAATATACAGTGTCTTCCAATAAACAACCCTAGCTGAATTCGTAGTTTTAAGTATAAGCTTTTATTTCCAACGTTCACAACAGGAAGTAGCTCTTCAGAATCGGTTCAGTCATATTCAATGTTGTCACCAGCAGCTCCACCATCCTCCCTCCCACAACACACAACAATGTATCAGTGCCACAACACAATGGGGCCGTAATGTCAACGACGGGCAAGATTAGAGTATCTTCTCAATAGTGCTGAATCTGTTTATGGATTTAATGATGATGAAAAAGAAGAAATTTAAGTTCAAGGTGGATTTTGAGCTGGACGAGCTCTCCTCTGTCCCCTTTGTCAACGGTGTCCTCTTCTGTAAAGTCCGACTGCTGGACGGCGGGTTCTCCGAGGAGTCTTCTCGGTGAGGATGTTTGGTCTTAAAACAGTTATAAATACTGACTGAACTCGCTGTCTTCAGTCCTCAGGCTAAACTGAGACAGCTTAGCAGCTCTCGCTTTAAATTGTTACGTTACCAGCTAATCAGCTAACGGGCTAGCTAACGTTACACGACTAACGAAAACTAGCTAATGTCAGTGGTTTGTTAATAAATTTAACATTCGCGCTCTGTTTAAACTATTTTAATTAGCCAGCTGATTAATGCTTGGCAGAATCGTACGCCAAATGTTAGCACTGACTGGAGATAACAAATATTAGCATATATGATAATTAATGCATTGAAATAAATATTAATTAGTTGTCTTCGTGTTAAAGGCGACTTCTGGTTGCATTACACGAGCTAACGTTACGTTAACTTCCTCGCTGGATGTTGAATTGATTTTACGATATGTGCAATGCGTGACTTGCGACACAACTGCCACAAGACAAAATACTACTCCTCTGTCTATTGCTGCTCAATCAAAAGTCGCTTATGTTCATAGAGGGTTCTGTGTGTGCCCAGTTTGGTCATAATTTTAATACTGAGATAAGTGTTATGTGTCTGACTGTCTTGCTTAGTCAATCATGGATAACATCTAATTAGGCAATTCGAGGACAACGCAAAATTTGGGGTTTTAAACTCCCTAAAAGTCAGTTCAGTAGCATGAGGTAAATGCTGTTCTAAGGAATTATTGTCTCATTTGTAGAGTGCTGACATGTGTAAATGAATAGGAGGCGTGTGTCACTATGACCGATTCCTGCCATTTCAACTCAAACAGTAATTTTTATACCCTTCGCCCCTTGACTGTGTTTTTTTCTTTTCTTTTTTTAAAAGAAAACTGGAATAGTGGACCCCAGACAGTTTGTCATTATTGGAAATAACTCTATACCCATTATTCATAGTCACTGTGATGTCATGAGAATGCCATTGCTGCTGGCACAAGCTGGGACAAGCAAAGACAGTTATCTCCTCTGAAATGTGTATTAAGCTCTCACTCATAAGTCACAGTTTAAAGCAGCTTTCATTTGTTGCTCCATGTATGTTGTTGTTTGACCTCTGATTGAAAATTTTGTCCTGTGTAGCTGGACGGACAAAAATAATGTTATTGTCAAACAGACGTGCAGTAATAGTGGAATATGGGTTATTTTTACACTTATGTGATTGTTAAAGGGAGCTAGAAGATGGGATACAAAAAAATAAAAGGGTATCATCCAATATACTCATTATTTAGACTCCTTCTGTGGCCAAGGTAGTGTCATGATAATATATATGTATATATATATATATATGTATGTATGTATTTTTGCTGTCAGCTTATGGCAAGCAAATAGTCTTCATATCTCCAACCTGTTATGTTTTTGTCAGTGAATTAAACTGGCTTATTACATTCGACTAGGGGCAAAGAGCTTGTTTTAGAATGAGGCTGTAGAGAGTAGATGGCTTCCCTCTGTTACGTAACAAGCCCTCTGTTAGCACTGAAGTAAGTAGCTCTTATAAAATGACTACGTAAAAATGCCCAGTGTGTTGGACTTTGTGAGTCAGGCTGTATCACATTCTATGACATTAAGGTGTTTTAATATAGCTGCAATTGGTCTTGTTCCTTTTTTCATACATGAGTGGTCAATGCAGCAAAATGAAAGTAAAGAAATATGCAAAACATCTTGTTTACACAAGCCATTGCTCCCACATCACAAACTCTGAGCATCAGCATTGTGGGTCTTATACAAAAAACAATAAACCTTTAGTTGTAGTTAGCCTAATAGACCAACAGGTTTTTGTCAAGTCTCTGGTTGGCCAATATGGCTTCATAGTCAGGGTTAGGATTATTTCACAGCCTGTTGGTTTGGTACGTGCAATACGAAGCTTAAATTGTGTATCTGCGTTTTCAGTTGGACAGAAATTTATGTAAATGGTGTTTGATTTTTTTAAGAACACAGGAGATAAAACATTTCTTTAAGAACCTCTGGACTAGGCCTGACTGTCATTTAGTTAAAATATTCTGCATCAGCTTGGTTTGTCAACCCTAAACCTTATTTCCTCTTGCGCTTATGAGAAATCCCAGCTGGTGTAAGGGAAGTGAGGATTGTTTTTCTTTTTTCTCTATAACTTTTCTTTCCTTTAGTGGGGCTTGTCAGTAGGACTGTACCATTGTTTCGGTCAAAAAAAAACCTTTCCCTGTTCTACAAGATTGCTTTTTTAGTGTATAGCATTGTTAATTTATTCAGATTCGATCTTCTAATTGCTGCTAGACATAGGAAAACCCGCACAAAATTCAGGTCAACTTAACTGTCCTGGTGAGAGTTTATGTCTGATGTTTGACTGCTGGTAGAAAGTGATACATTTCTCACACAAAGAAGGAAAGTAGTTAATGTATAAAACTTGTCAGTTTACAAGAAAGTTTGACTCAGATTAAGATTATTTCTTCTAACCCTGTTGTCAACAGGTTGATACAGTGGCAAAATGATAATTTTGCAAGGAAATAAAGCAACTTAACGAATTGCATGCAATGTTGCATTTACAAGAAAGCATGGGTGATAAGGAATTTGTCATCGCCATTTTTGTCTAATTTATTACGTTTCTCCTCACTCAGCCACTGATAAAATTGCACTTGCAGTTTAAAGGGGGTCCTGAGACATTAGTTAAATCAACTGAACATTAAAATGTGTTCAAATACATTAGACATTATGTTTTGTATGAACTTGCAGTAGAGGTCTGTGGAGTAGGTAGTTCCTCAGTTTTGCAAGGACACAGTAGAGTACACTCTGGTGAAAGAATGTGGCCACATGCATCCCAGACCATCTTCAAATGTGGTCTGATGGATCAGTTCTCAAGATGCATTGAGGATGCTGTGGGTGCTTAGAGCTGTCCATTTGTTATCAGATCACCTGAGACACATGTAATAGCAGGGGTGCATAGACTGTTTCTCACACTCACAGTTTTGGTTTGTTGAAGGTGCTGTGATTTATACTACGTGCAGTCTTTAGCGAGTATTCTGAAAGTACACAGTGTCCAGCTGGCTGGGAGCTCCCTCTCTGACTCTGGGAATTCAGTCTCGGAAATGTATCAACCTCAGAATAAAATCAGCATTTGTAAAACATTTGTCACGCATCTGCTGGTTTTTATTTATGGTGAATCAGAGAAACGGTGCAAAAAACAGGCTTGTATACTCAGTCAGTCTTAACCGTCTTAACAGGGATCTGCATACCATATTAATGGTTTAGTCTAATGGCACCAACACTCGCTGCACTGAGATTTCTTTCTGTATCCTTAAGAATTTGTATCATTTTATCAGTTAAATAAACATTTTAATTATTACTTGTCGCCACATTGTAATTTTTATTAGTGAGGAAAAACATCAGCTCCGCTTGCATTTAAATTCAACCAAGTCGATCAAAATGAATGGCATGTGTGATGTCTCAACAGAAGGGAGTTTGTTAGGTGACTAGAAGAGGAGATGATGCCAGTAAAAGTGAGGCCATCTGGTGAATCGTAATGCTGCCCACTCATGCATGCTTTCCTCTCTCACTTCATCTCATCCGTTGACTGAGAGTAGACTACACTTCACTCTAATTTAATCTATCTCATATATATGGTCCACACTTGCCACCTTAACCTTTGGATTCAGCAATCAAATTATTATAATTATTTCTTTTATAAGTGGTCAGGAAAGTCTGAGGCTGAGCACGTACTGTTTGCTTGTAATGGCAATTTGAATCAGTAGCCTTAATTGGGAGGAGACATGAAGACTGTTAAACCAGTAATCCTCCAACCTAAGTGGGTTTTCATTGTTATGTAATAATGATATTAAAATGAATGAAATTCAGATGTGCTCCACAGATTAGGGATGGGATTAAGGCTGCAACAAATAAGTGACAAACCAAGCAGAAAATTAATGGTATTTGTCCAAAGAATCTGGAACAAAACAAATCATAAATGTTAAAAAAAAAATCTTTGTTTTCTCAGCACTATATAATGGTAAATTATGCTGTATAAGTAGGGTTGTATGTTGCTTGACATTTTTTTTTAATGACGTCATAGTTTCCCCTCTTTTTAGTACAGATAAAGAACATTTTTTTAACATCATGAAACTTGCTTTTAAGTATATAAACAGTTCTCTCCAAAAACTCTTTTTTAAAAAGAAGCTAACTATCTCAAATGATAATAATCATGCCGCTAAAGCAGCCATATTAAAACCGTCTCCTGAATATAACAAAGCCTAACATTTCCATTTTAAAACTGATATTATTTGAGTAAAGTATAAGTAAACAAGATTACAAAACTGTTCAGGTATTTGATGACAACTTTTCTTTGTTTGACAGTTTCTAACAATCTTTCCTACAGATGGATCGAATACGATTCTGTTACCAAACCAAACAGTTAATCAGGGGTTAATGTGGGTGTCCAATCTACAACGGATGTGAATCAGCTTTTCCAGTTGTTAATGTACTTACAATTGATTGAGCTCGAGATAAATAAAATCCCAAAACCTAAAAGTGCTTGCACCAGTTTTTGTTCACTTAATTAGTGAACAAAAACTAGGCAATTTCCCCTCGGGGATCAGTAAAGTATTTCTGATTCTGATTCTGATTCTGAATTCTGACACTGTTCAACATTCAGTTGTTAATTGATCTGAAATACCCTAACATTCAGTTCATGCACTACAAATGCATAATATCTGAGTCTATAGATGGTCTAAGTTTTTGTGGTTTCCCCTCACAGAGAGCCAGTGCAAGCCAACTGTGTTCGATGGAAGAAAAGATTCTCCTTCCCCTGCAAGATGAGTGCCAGTGCAGGGACTGGTGTACTGGATCCTTGTGTATGTCGTGTGTCTGTCAGAAAGGTAGAGTATGTGGATACAGAGCTCCAAATTTCAGACTATTTAAGTATATATATATATATATGCATGGTTTTATGATCAAAACTGATGTTTGCATGTGAACGTACAAGGTTCTGGCAAGGACTTTATGCAAAATTAAAGGCTCTCGTCAGTTCTCATCAGTTTAAAAACAAGGCTGCTATGAAGAGGACAGTCTGATCCCTGTTTAGAGAAGTGCTGCACCTGGGTTAAATTCTGGTATTAGTTACGTAGACATTTTATAGGCAAATTGAAACTTGAGAGCGAAATGTGAACTCTTCAACAGTGTTCAGCAAGCACAGCATTCTGAAGAAAACAGAGTCATCACTGTGAAATCTTTTGCCACTCATCCTTTTGACATCCTTTAGCTTTTCAATGTGCAGTGTGCACTGTGCTCTATTTGATCAATCAGCTCATTTTACATATTTCCTAAGGTAAGAAAAATAATAGAAACAGCAGCAAAAACAGGGAGATACATAGCCTGAAAAACCTTTCTTAGTCAAACGCATCTAGTTTAACGACAATCTATTTCTAGTGTGTTCTGCCCTTTTGTAGTGGCATACTTGTAATATTTGTATTTTCAAGTTTACCAAATTAGTGTGAAGGTAATATGATATTCCTCATAAGTTCAATAACCTATTAACAAATACTAATTATGGTAGCAGGATGGGCTGACAGTGACAACCAAAGTAATCTTTTCTGATCTAATCATGCCTAGATGGTGCATGACTGTTTGTTGCAATGTTTTCAAATATTTATGCTTCTCTTCTTTAGGAACTGAAGGGTGGGAAGGCATATGCAAAGGTAATTTCTCACATACATATGTTATCCAACCTGTGGGTCACCTAGATTTACAGTAATCAGCCATATTTATGTAGGTAGCCATACAAGCCAAACAGATGGCCTTCATTGCCTGCAGGTTTGCTCATTATGTTTAGCGATCCCCATTTACCATTTGCAAGTATTTACTGAGATTGCTAAGACTTTCCTTGTGGACCTTCTAAATTACATCAAAGCTTTTTCCCCCTTAATATCGCAACTGCTGACAATAAAATGGACGTTTCTTTCATGTCCTGGCAATTGTCATTCTACACGCAGTGATTGTTTTAGCGATGACTGGGCAAAATATCAGTCTCCTGAGAGAAAACAAAGTTAACCCGAGTGTCATTCTTTCTCCTTCAGCTTGGCTTTGCAGATCTGAATTTAGCAGAGTTTGCCGGCTCAGGGAATACAACCCGCAGATGTCTGCTAGAAGGCTATGATACCAAAAATACTCGCCAGGATAACTCCATTCTCAAGGTAACACTGAAGCAGCCACACCAGTCTGATTTGACTGTTTCAGGAGGATATCTTGGTGTTTTCAGTATAAGTCTGGTATTTTTCTTAACCAGGCAATAGGCAAAAAAAGGGTTTTTGCATAAACTTCCAGGAAAGTCCTCACAGTCCTTTAGATTACAGCCATTTAAAAAACTTTAAATAAGAAGAGGAATGTCCAGTTTGAAAAATGATCATTTCAATTCAAATAGAGATTTGAACTATACCACAGCCCTTACCATCTTTCTTAATGAAATACTACACTTCACCTCCTAATTTATAGAAAAACTAAAGAAGAAAAAAGATAAAGATTTGCTTTAATGAGTGGTGAATGACAAGATGATTTGATTCATCTAAAACTGGAAAAAAGTGAAACTATGCTCCAACCAAAAACACCTTTCCTTTCTTATCTTTAAACTAATAATCTGTGTGAAAGAAAACCTTGAATGCCAGTGAAACCTGAATCAATTAACAGGTGTCTTTTCCTCTCCATAGGTTATCATCAGTACACAGCTCATGTCAGGAGATCCTTGTTTTAAAACGTAAGTTAAAGGACTTTCATGAAACTTTAATATGGTGCTGAATCTGCTTCGGTTTGCGGTTCATACTGTATGATGTCTGTCATGATTGATGGCAGCTGACTCGTAGTTCACTTGATTAGGGGTGAACAACAGAACAACAATGTTCACGTTACCAGCCCTTTAACCCTGAATGACCTCTGTTGAATCATGCCCTCATCTCCACCCCGACATACCCCACCTTAAAAATCCTTAAGAGTCATTCTGTGTCAGTGCCACAGTAATGATATCAAATCTGCTGCTAACTGCTTTTGTTTGGGAGCTAATCCAAAAAATGCAGCTGTAGGTGTGGTACAGGCATCTGTCAGTGCTGTGTTCTGTCAGACTTGGGAAAGTTTCGTGGGAGCCAAACAATACAGAATTATGCAAGCCTAGTGTGTGTTTTCCAATCAGATTTTCACATGTTAAGGCAGTGTTGAAATTCATCCTCAGCCAGGTACCAAAGGTTCGTCTTACTAGTTCTTCTAGTTGATATAATCTCTGCAGTAAAAGTATGTCACATATGTACACGGAACTACTGCTTTAACTGCAAAGGGATTTGACCTATAAAAGTATTCAGTAGCCTGTATTTTTATACCAAAAGCTAAATTTTCTTATATTTCTGCATGCATTTAAAAACGGAGGATCCACAGTACTGTGTATTCACATTTAGCTGTAGCTGATTGCAGGTAGATTTTATTCTGTTTGGCAAGCAAATCTTTGTGCGCTGCTTCTGTCCTCTGCAATCAGAGGACTGCAATCAGGTGCACCTCCTCAACTCGAAAAAAAGCATATGGGCACTGACAGCCATTTTGTGGTACATTCAAGTCCACAGTGTAAACTTGTAAAAAAAAAAAAATTAAGTTTTTCAATGGGTTCATTTATATATGTGGTGGGCAGCCACAATATCAACATTGCCCACTGCCTACTGAATTTTTGTTTTTTTAATTTTCCATTTCGGAAGCCTCACTCTCTTATGCATGACCATGTATATGTTGCCTTTCTATTTAGTCTCAAAACCTGCACTCAAAAAAAACATGTGCGTGAATATGATTCCAGTGCACAGAACGGCTTGCAGAAAAGCACCACTTGTTACAGCTGCATGGTTGTTTTGTACAGCCATGCAGCTGTGACAAGCACAAGCTCGTGCCCCCTAATATGCAAATGTCTTTGCAGATAAAAATACACTTTGTTGGTGGATTTTTCATCTACAAGGCCCCCTGGCCAATGAGTCAAAAAGTTCATTTCAGACATGGGTAATATCTTATTCCCTAACCTCTCGGGTTTTGCCTTGGTCAATGTTCCAAACCTCGCTCCACATTTCTCCTGTTTTTTGTCTTTTTCTCCCTACTTTGTAGTTTTTTCTTTGGAATGATATGAATAATTAACACATTGAAATACAAGACTGAATAGAAGGTCTTATTGTCTTTCCTCTGTCATTAGGCCTCCCTCCACAGCCACAGTGATTGGGATTCAAAGTGATGGAGAGAGCCTGCTGGAGGAGAGGAGGGGAGGGGACTCACAGAAAGGCTGTTCTGGTGAGACAAATCACGCCACGTTAGACTCCTTTCTGCTTAGTCATCCCATTCGCTTTTCCAAACATCAAACAACACCCAGTAGAGCACACAGGGTTTTTATTGTTTTGTTTTTTTTCATTTATTATAAATAGAGGGTCTCAATATGATCTCATTGTGCTCTTTGTGATGTAGTTAGCAGATCTAACCAATAATGATGAGCAAAATGATAATGATAATCATGAGCGCAATTAACTTGGTTTCCTAGTAATCTTAAAAGTTGTTAGAATTCAAAACAAATTGAAATTGGGGTAGAGCATCTTTTGTTGCTATTATTAATTTATGAGAAAGTGCTCTGTTGTGCTTAATAACTCATCGCTGTATTAAAGCTTGGGCAGTTTACGGCAAGTAGATGTACATTCCTAACAAAATTAACCTCAGTGTAATCTCTGATTTACTTACCTCCTTGGCATCTTTTACCCCACCATTGTATCTTTAAAGTATCAACATTGAATCCACACCAGCCCTTGCTACTAGTGCAAACCACCAATTGCCTGCTTTGGGTTCCATTATTAAAAGTAAAGGTAAATATCTAAAAGACTTTTATTTTGAAGTGACCATAAGAGTTAAGGCCTTAGTGGCAATACATTTAGCAAATGATATCTACCATGAAGTGAAGACTATTTTTTTGCACATTTTTTAGTCTTCATTGTATGCAATCAGTGTCAGTTAGGTTCATTAGAAAAGCTACAAATGACAAGCACATATTGTAGGTTGGTTGCTGATGTCAATAGTCCAACATGCAAAGACAAGCATTAATTTCGCAGTGCTGTCTCATACTGAAAATCACTATTATTACTTGCTGATTCCTGTGCAGTTTTCTCAACTTAAAGAAAATATTACCTGATTGTATGCATGTGCACTCATGTCGCTGTCATGATGTGCTCATAATTTATGAAACTGCTATTTATTTACCATCCAACACTGTAAAAGTATTTCCCTTGCTGCTCAGCTGCTTGTTTCTGCTACATTTCACTCCCCTGTTTCGACCCCTTTCTTTCGCGTGGTGTGTCTGTTCATGCTTGTTCTTCTTGGAAGCTTCAGAATGTAGTGCAGCTCTTTCATGTATAATTTAAACTAGTTCTCTTTTAGATTAACTACAATCTGTTCTGACCCTGAAGGCTCTTACAAGGTTAAAAATAGGACTATGTGCAAGTTTGTTTGGGGGGTTGTGTGAATGCATGTGCATACCACGCATATATATGTCTGCTGAAGACGATGCTCTTTTCCATCAGTGCTATGGTGTCTTGGCCGTGCATGTCTGCAGAGTAAATGCTGCTGTAGCAGTTCAAGACATCAGCCAGCCTTAAAATTTATTTTCCGCTGTTTGTCTTTTGGGACTAAATGTACTGAGCCAAAAGCTCTGTGTGACTCTCTGTTTTTTGGGTGTTCTTTGTGTCAAGTTTGTCCTGTCCACCCTTGTTATACAGATCTCACTGCCTACTGTGTTTGCTATATTTTCACTCAGATACACCTGTTGTGATTTGTTAAACAGCTAGTTCTTAGTCTGTGTGTGTGCCTGTGTGTGAGTGTGTGTGCATGTTTGTGTGTGCCAAAAATGCAAGCATGGCAAAATGGCTGAAATAGCATCAATGGTATTCTGTAAACTAAATATTAGCGATGGTCTACGTCTGTTGCTCTCAATTTAATGTTGCATGTGAAAAAAGGAGTTAATGCGATCATCTAACTTAATTTAACCTAATGTAGAATATCTAGCTGTTGGGAGGAGATGCTTTAATAAAACACACGCCCAGTTACTCACACTTTTTTAGCTCTGTCGCTTTCAATATTGATCCAGCGACCTTGCTTCTGAAAAATATTATATTACATTGTTCTATCTATTCCTGTTAAATTCACAAAAACACAGTCAATACCAAGCATAAGTCTGGTGTATTGAGCTTAGAATGAGCCATGGTAAGTACACACCACAAGTCTCAACAGGTCACTAATGTATGGCTGTCTGACTGTTCAGGAGACGTAGGAAAATCTACACCTTTAGGGTTTTTACTTTAAATATGGGAGTTTTTTTGCAATCAGACTGATTATTATAAAGCTTAGGCCTTAATCATCCCCCCATTCATCTTTTCATCTGTTCTTTTTAATTAAGCAGAGAGTCGAGAAGGAAAGTGCCCTGTTGTTTCTGATGAGCTTGGGGGCTGTGGTCACTCTCGAACATCAAGCTATGCCAGCCAACAGTCCAAACTCTCAGGTAGGGGCACCCAATATTTAGTACAATTATAAAGGTTTTTTTTCTGATTTACTGCTCTTGGGTGGCAGGCAATATTTATGACCATTTTTGCAAAAAAGCTCTGCTCAAATAATTTTTGTCCAGAGAGACTGTATGCAAGGTCAAACTGAGGAAGGGAAGGGAAGTGGTAAAATAATTTTCCAGTGACACTGCATCAGAGCAGTTTGAACCTGAGGCTTAAGTTTCCATCACAGGCAGATCAGATGACTGTAACAAAGGACCAGAGGAAGTAGAGAGTTGCACTGTGAACAGATCTAATGACCTTTTAAAATTAAATTTGAAAATGTGTTTCCTGAACAGTGTAACTCTTCATAAATCTGTTAAAACCTCATTTAAGTGTGTGCCAAGTTTGCTCTTCCTCGACTCGATGATCAGATGCCCTGAGATGTGTCTGCTTTGAAATGTCTTCCTGCTTGTGAGTGTTTGGGTGTCACTGTGACTTTATTGAACTGCTACAATAAATCTTTTGACACACTGCAAGCTGCAAATTTGTTTAACAGCACGACAGAATGGATTTTGCTGTATGCTAACATTAATTAACAGTCATTGATTTATGAGTTAATGTTTTAATTGTAAAATTTAGGCAGTAAACCGGTGTTAATATCCATATTTGTCCTTAATTTGTAAAGTAAAAATTGGATTATAAGGTGCATATGGAGGTGATGATGTGTCAGTGTAGGATTACAACTTGTTTCTGCTTCCTGCAAGTAACCAAAAAAAAAAGTTTTAACAGGTAAAATAACTGCTACCATGTTATTAAATTATAAAACTATTGCCCATGACTCTCAGGCTACAGCACAGGTCATTCCCGCTCCTCCAGCATGTCTGAGTTCAGCCACCGGAGGAACCATTCAGTAGGCAGCGCCTCAACAGGCATCGGCAGCATCCCTGAGCCCAGTGAAGACCGTGACAGAGAGTCCAGACCCTGTCCTGCTCTACCTGAACACCCAGTGCCCACTGCCACCACTAGCAACCCACTGGGAACACCTGTAAGGAACGCCTCATCTTGTGAACGACTCAACAGGTGAATCTTAATTTATTTGAAAAGCAGAGAGCACAAAAAAAACATGGAATTTATGAAAAAAAGAACATACAGGTGTAATGATTGTCGTAGTCCTATTCGAAGGGCATGGATAAGATATGGCACATTAAAATAACAGGGGGCAGTATTAAATCAGAGTAACAACTAACTGGTGCTGATCATACTCTGTAGCTATCTTCAGTTAGCTGGCCAGCCCATAGCCTTATCAACTGACTAGTCTCCTCGGACGAGAGGCTCAGAGCACAGGGGGAGTGATGGTATTTACATCAAAAGCAACAGAACTGGGCTCAGCAGCCTCACAGTGAAGAAGGCCAGACTGGGACTCAACACAGCCTACAAGACCAGCTGAGGCTAGTTTGATGACAGTGACACAGCAGGCAGGGACAAGAGAGGCGTGAAGCACAGGGGGAGTGATGGTCGGATATCAGCTGTGAATTTTCACATCTCACACAGTGAACAAGGGTTTGTTTTGACCAAACCGGAGTTGGTTATTGATTGAACAAATTGAACAATACAAAGAACAATCAATATTTTTTAATTAGTTTTTTTGTTTGTTTGTTTTTGTGGAGTTTTAATGAAGTAAATTTTATGATCACATAAAAAGGTAACCAAGCTCATCTTAGTGTGGTAAAATAGAGAAACTTGAATTAAGAAAGTGCATGGTTGTATTTTTTTTTTTTTTTAATAATAAGGAAAACAGATGTAAGAATATTTCCTTTCTTTCCACAAAATGACTGTCTTGTATCCTCCCCTTAGACACCCAGTGAAGCAAGACTCCATGGAATCTCAGCATAAACGAATGGACGACACGCGGGTGGATGCTGATGATGTTGTGGAAAAGATTCTTCAGAGTCAAGACTTTACACCCAGCCTACTGGACTCCAGTGCTGAAGGTAGGCTCCAGAGAAACAGGGTCTGGATTTTCACTGTTGTGCAACTTTTCAGGCCATTTCTTCCCCTAATTTTTTATTGGGTCTTTATGTTACAAAATGCAACCTTACTGTTACATTCTATAGGAGGAAAGATAATTGGTCACCTGATTCACAGGAAATTAGCAACAATTCTTCATGCAGTTTTGTGAAAGACATTTACCAATAGTGAACCTGTAAGTAATGTGTTCACTCATGAGTCAGTCTGTGTACTTTGAGGAGTAGTGCATTGTTTCTCTTTCTAAGGACTCATCCAGCTCACAGCTAGTAAAAGAAAGCTGCTGCCATTACATGATTATTTTTAGATCGCTTAGCAACTGGCTGCTCCTCATAATTATAATCATATGAAAGTGTGTGGGTTTTCTCTCTTCTAACCAAATGTTACTACAACTGGGTCTGTTTCAGAGGAAGGGCTGCGTCTGTTTGTTGGCCCTGGGGGAAGTACAGCTCTTGGAAGTCATCACCTTCCCACCAGGTGAGAGATGGATATTCAGTGAACTGAAGTCATATTAAATAATTTGTTTTCCATGGTAGACGGAGAGGCTGGAGGTGGTTGTGAAAGTATTTTGTCAAAAGCCATTATTGCCAATACCAACTCTCTCAGGATAGTACAGGTCCATTGTCTAGAACAGTATTTATATTACTTTTTCAGCTTTAATTACAGCATGGCTCCAGGGATGGCAGTATTGGTCTGCGGTTACTTAGCCTACCTTAAGTACAGACATCAGCAACTATTAGAAGAGAGATCACCATGACGTTTTATACAGCTGTTACCTAGCAACATCTCGGCTTTGCCTTTAATATTTTTTGTGCACATTCTTGTGCCACTCCAGGTGGATTGCAATTGAATGATCCCATAACTTTCACTCTTACGCCATCTAGTGGACAAAGTTTGAATTTGTCCAGAACTAAAATTTATGAATAAATAACTGAAAGATGAATGACATTACATTACGACTGGTACAGAGAGCATGTCTGTTTAAGCTTAGGCTATTTAATTTCTCTGCCATTTTGGATTTTTTAATAAACACAACTTTGCCTTGTTCAGAACATATTACATCAAATCTTCACCAAATTTGGCACATGCCATATATGGTTTCAGACCAAATGGATAAATTATTTTTTTATCTTTTATTTTATGGAAACAAAGCATTCTTGCCTGATACCCACTGTTTTTAGTGTTAGGTCCAAATATATAAAGAATACTGGGCTTTTATAGGAACGCTCAACTGACTTTTGATACATGTTATTAAATACTGATAACAACTTAATAACACTGTCAAACAAAAAAGGGAAGAAATGATTTGCATTGTAGGTTGTCAGTTCTGCTGCTTCCTGTTTGAGACGCAGTGAACGCACAGGGTTCCTTACTTTGTCTTTTATTGTCTTTGCAGGGTTGGTGCTGGAGCATATGAGCAGGTGGTGATGAAGCGTTAAGACCTCTCCAGCCTCTCTAGGTGGACTGACACTACTTACATTAAAAACACTGGATGCAAGACAGCGTCCATTTTAATCTGCATTCCTACAGCAAACAAGTTACCCGATTGGCAGTGTCTGACCTGATCACAGAACAGGCGATGTTACAAGAGGTAGACAGTTATCTTATGGTCAATGCACATATATGAAATAAGAAAAATTAAACATTAACAATATTAACATTTATAAAGCTGGAACTGTCCACTTCTCATTTTCTGAGTGTAGATTATCTGTATCTCTTTTGGTCAGTGTTGTGAGTGAGCATCCAAACCCACTCAGTTTAAACTGTTAGAAACTGAAAGAGAACAGTTTAAATTAACAATGACATCTACACAAAGATAAGTATGCAATGCATTTTCGATACATTCCTTTGGTCTCTGTTGGACTTCCTTTAAAAATAGGATGTTCTATTTAATATTTGCTTATAAGCTGCTAAAAAGCTGTAGTTGTTGGCACTCTGACAACTGTGCTTTGAAGGTAAGAAGATTTTAATACTCAAATGAAGCATTAGACTTGAGCTATTTGACGCATGGATGTTGATTGTGTGTGTGTGTGTGTGTGTGTGTGTCTGCTCTGTGGTAAGACCACTTTTAGTAGTAGTAAGTTATCCTGTTTTCTTGGATAAGTGGAGGTTATTGACATGATCTCTTGGAAGGTATACTATGTTGATACCTGCAAAGACAAAATGGGAGCACATGAGAATATGCTGACTTTATCATAGAAATCCTTGTTTGTTTGTCCTCTTTTGTGTCACACACTGATAAGTATTTCTAGAAAATCCTACTGTATTGACCTACACTGCAAAAGCAAAACCCGGTACCAACTTGGTAGAGAGTTAAGACCCACATGTAATTTCATCTGCTTCACCATGTAGGTTAATCAAATATATTGTCGTAGAAAGTTTTGATTTTTTTTTAGAAAGTAATTCAGACCAAACTAACTAGCCTTGTATTGCTCCCCATGATGCAGTAACTACACTTTGATTCAGACTCTGGAAATTGCCGTCACATTTACAGCACTCAAACAAGGCTAAAAGAGCAAAAGAGCTGTATCAGTGAAAACTAGTTGGTGAGATGCCTAAGCTGATTGGAAGACCGTAACATAAGACATGTTTTTCCTAAGGAAAATGAAAAGTTTTATGAAAAATGTCTGTTTTGATTAACTGAAATCTTAGTTAATCAGTTTATCATTTCAAATAACTAAATGAAGCAGTAGTTAAATTTAAAATATATATATAATAATACATGAACTGACACCCCACAAAACAGATATATTTATAAATCCCCATAATCTATGGATCATAAATCATCAATATGAGGTTTATATTTTTTTAAGAGGACAAAACGGATGAAAAACAAACATATTTCCTTGTAACATGCCTTATATTTCCCCTCAAATTCCTGAACATTATTCAAATGTGGTATTAGGTGGTAGTAAGTTCTATTAGGATTTTTTTGGCGATAATTTTTCTGTTTAAATAATGATCTTTTAATTTAAAAATGAAGACAACTTCTGTTCTGCAAAGTTCTTGCTCTCTTTTCCTCAAATCTACTACTTCTGTTAGTTACTACTTTTTACCTTTGTAGGACAGTCAATGTCAAATGTAACAGGGGCTTCTATGATTAAAATCACTATAGAAGGGCATATATCTAATACCCAGCCTTTCAGTAATGGTTAGTTGTATTTCTATGCTCTGCAACTCAATTACATCTTTCTGAGTTTTTCTGTTAACACGGAAGCTTAACAAATGGAAGTTCCTGTACTGTTTTGGCAATTTGATAAGGATGCATTCGATGCATCCTGCAGGTTGTTTTAGTGCAAGGTGTGCAGTGAAGAACTCATTGAATAATCTACTGCCATTAAGAAAACATCTGTCCATAAAAGATCCAAGGTGATAGTTTTTTGTGTGTATGGACGTTTTCTGACATCAAATCAACTGTTAGAATTGAGAACAGTCTTATTTTGACGGGTGAAATAACCAAAGCAATCAATCCAACATTGATATAAAACTGCTAAGAGATGTGAAATCCTTATAGTTTCATGCATGTAGACTATTAGCATTTCTACCCTAATAGGAGGTTAAGTGCACAGTTTATTAGCAAATTAGCCAAAGTACACAACACACTTATCACCTGGGAACGGTCAGGCCTATGCATAAGAGGAATATTAGACACATTATAACTAGTGAAAACAGACTGTACAGTATCTGTAATCCTGTCTTCTATCATAAGCCATAGTAGAGGTAGAATATATCCTCTTCCTGATGAATCGTATTCATATACATCAATATTCGCACAAGCATATCAGTATAAGGTGTTTTAGCTAACATCAGTGTTCTGTTTTTCTGT
Source organism: Acanthurus leucopareius (assembly GCA_029814765.1). Classification (NCBI taxonomy): domain Eukaryota; kingdom Metazoa; phylum Chordata; class Actinopteri; order Acanthuriformes; family Acanthuridae; genus Acanthurus; species Acanthurus leucopareius. The sequence goes on along the minus strand of JAQMCX010000045.1, from coordinate 6,192,971 downwards.
TTACATGTTCTGCATGATCAAGATGTCCTTCTGTTAGTTTGCAGAGCTTTGTTTGTTTTTTATGACATTGTGCCATATTTTACTATGAACATTTCCACATTGAAGGAAATATTCTGTTTGCCTATTTAGCATGTAGTAAATCATTTTGATCTAATTTCTTCAGTGTTAGAAGCAGGTATCTGCAGAGTATGATGTAACTGTAAGTCACTGTTATTATTTTGTTTTTGTTTTTATTGTTTTGTTTTTTTGTTCATGTTTTTTTTTTGCTATGGTTCAAATGACCTGTGTTAAACCACATTTAAATATTGTCTTTGTCTAGAAATTTTCATTGCTGATATTGTGCCATATTTTTGCTAAATATCTTATTGTTAAGGACAAAAAAGTGTTCTAGCTACACAGTAAAGACAATGTTAAATGTATGATTTATGGCCACCCATTATCAACTAGTGGAAAGTTTTGTCTTTTTTTTAAAATAAGAATCGCTTGTTTTACCTGTGTGACACAGGTATGTTCATCTTGGTACCTAACATGTTGTTACAAACATGGTTTTCTTCTCTTCTGTGAAGCTGTTGTCTATAAAAAAAAAACTGTACACATTCTTCTCCTGTAAAGTGATGTTCTGCACTGTTCTTAAAAGTGTTTTCTGTTACCAACTTGTTCTTTCAACCAACATTTGCTTCCTTAACAAGTGTACTGGATGCTTCAAATGTGTACCTGGCACTGTTGAATAAAACAGTTAGGAACTAGTATACTGCTCTTCAGCCTGGTAAAATGCACAACAATCACAGTGCGAACAGACTTTAGAGGTCAGTTGATATTTTATTTTCAGTGACCATCCTTAAGACATCTTTTTCATACTCAAAACACAAAGTTATGTTGTCCAAACAAGGCATCTAACAAATCAAACGCTGAAATTTCCACAGCGCAGCTTGGAATTTAGTACAACCTCTACTGTCCAGTACTTGTTCATGGTGACTACACCATGGGAAACATTTGCTCACTCTTAGAGTAACCAGCTTGTCCGAGCGACACTGCATCATCAATATCAAACATTTTCCTCCCAGCTGTCCTCTTGCTCAGCACTGTGAGAGCACTGGCTGGCCTCTGTATACCCACTGTCCTCCAAATCATTGTAATCCTCTTCTTCTTCAAGATCTAAAAATATAAATTAAAGACCAGTGTCGTAACAACATAAATCCATTCAGCTATCAAATGCATAGAAAAAGCAGAAGATCAGGGAATACACACTGCAAAACGGTTGATGATTACAGTCATAGCACAAGCAGTGGTAGGGTAGTTGTAATGCAATTAAAGCAACTATGCAGCCAGGGGCGCTGTGAGTGGTAGTTGTTGTAGGCTAAGATACTACCACAATATGTTTCCCATAATAACAATGGTATCATGATACAGCAATAGTTTTAACTACTGCAAGAAAAAATCATTCTTATAAACCACACATATCGCGCATGTGTAACTAAGGAAAAAACTAAAAATCAACCCTAAAACGACAAGAACAGAAATCATGTCTTTATTCACTGCATTGTTATGTCAAAGTTTTAATTTTAAATTTGACAACTGGTATAAAACCATTGACAAAAAAGTGCACAGACAACTAGTACAATGCCTCTTTAACATACAGATACGGACTCCAACTTAGTAATGAGCACCTGTGCCATCATTCCAGTGTTAAATAGATATAAAATGGCCATAGGTATAACAGTCTAAAAGCAGAAATAAAAGTCAGTGAGTGTGGTTAGTTGATTGGCAGGGAAATCCTTGCAAAGCATGTCTATACTGATTAACTCTTTGCTGGTTGTATTTGAGACCTTTATGACAAGACAGAGAATTGTTATGAGGTGAAAAAAAAAATTCCATTTAAATGACAAGTTGACGACTTTTTATGAGTAGTTGTTAATCATTGAAATGCAGCAGTTCCACTACACGCCCCTAAAGGAACAACTTCTTTTTTAATTTTCATATCTTATACAATGTAGCCTGGCCCTTTTACATGAGACAGATGTTTAAATGTGCTCAAATTGTTACGGTACCTTGCTCCTGTAGAAGCACAGCAGAGCCATCCTGGCTCAGTTTGACTTTGGGTTCCTCCATCAGAACTTTCCTAAGGTTACTGAGACTTCCACTCAGGGTGCTGACTTTCGGGCAACAGGACCACAGCACACACAGAGGTACAGCCACATAACTAGCAGGATACGAAAGATGACAATACGATATGAGTTCCTTATGGTAGATGTCTAATAATAACATTGACAGGACAGATCTTTTCTCAAGTTAGCTACATCAAATAGAACTGTGCACTTATATAACCAATATAGGAATTTGGGGGTAATAGAAAACATCTTAACATTAAAACCGTTTAAGTTATTTGAGTGATTACTTACCTTTGTTTAGTTATGTTTTTGGTTTACTATGGTACTTCAGAACCTTGTAATCGTTGATCATGTGTCAAGCATTAAATGTCATAATACAACCACACAGGCAGGAAACCAGTAGAAATTAGAGCCGGTACAGAAATCTTCATGCTAAAAACTGCCTTTTGACCTCACCATGGCCATACTGTTCCTCCTCATCTTTCTCATGAAAACACACCTGTTCAGTTTGCAAGACTCCTGTTGTCCTCCTCCATCATCTCCTTCCTGATCCTCTGGCACACCTCTGCAACCCTGCTCCACTGGGTTTTTCACCACCACTCCACACACTGCTGTGACATAGATGACAAAAAGTTGCTTTTTTGGCATTTTATGTTATTCTGAGGAAAAACAACCTAACTGGCTGTTTCCCATTTAAGACCACTCAAAATATTTTCGGTCACTTTTCTCTGGCTACATTGCTTTTAATATTGGTTTTTATATAATCAAACAAACCATATTAGTGGCTGCAACTGTTGATCATTTTAGTAACTGAGTATTCTGGAGTAACTGGTTTCCTTATTTGAAAAATAACAAAATTTACTGATTTAATTACATACATCATCATCTGTCAAATCTAAACCCATTTAGTTTCTTCATGTGCTGTATTACATTTTGACTTTGTCGCATTTGTGCGAGGAAGAAATTAGTCAACAGAAAGTTTGGAAAAGGAAACCATGCATTTCATTTCAAAATACACTTTTTTCTGTTTTTGCATTCCTTCATTTTTGGCCAGCACTTACATTGATTTAGGCTGTGTTAAATATTAACTTTAAAGTTACTTTCCTTGTGGTGGGGCAGCATGTTTAACAACAGACACAATGCACTGCAAACTACACAGTTTTAGTTCTGTGTCAGCTTGCAATGATCCCAAACTTCTGACATATTCTCTCTGACCTGCCCCTCCTCTTTGCCTAGTGTTATTTTCTCCGTCTCTCTTGATTTTGTAATCTGTAACATCAAACAATGTCTTCTTCATGTCATCTGTTCTGCATGCTTTAAACAGTAGTAATCTTCAATGTGAACATACAGATGAAACAGCAGTTTGATGCAAAGAGTTTGCGACTTTCTCGCAAAATAGTTTTAGCCGTATAACGTGTACACCACTTTTTTAGTAATCAAGAACTTTTGTCTGGATAACCACCTGTCGTTCTCTCTGCCATCTCTACCACTGACAGTGTGAGACATTCCTCCCTTCCTCCCTCAGTCTGGCACAGTGTATGACTGTCATCCCAGTGGCCAGTTTTCCTCTCCATCCATCTTCTCTTTAGCTTTTCTGCCCAGTACAACACCTCGCTCACCAGGACCCTCTGCAGGATGTTGTTATCATGCAGGCTGGGGTAGTTTATACTGTACAGCTGATATTGAAACAGACAGAGAGACAGAGTCAGCTTTATCATAATATAAAAGAAACCTTGACTGACTGTGGGACCCCTGACAGAGATTTTTACAATACTATAGCACACAGGGATTATAATGTATCTCAACCTTATATGGTGCCTACACAGTCACAGCACCTTGCAACAGTTTTAGAGACAGCATCAGTGTGACCTGCAAATAACCCTCACATCCATTTTTTTTTTGTCTATTTTTTTTTTTTTTTTTTTAATCATCATGTCATATTATGTGAAACAGCAGGAGTAGTGTTTTTACTGGTCAATGTTTTAACACATCAACACTTCTGTTCATAGTTTGCATGTTCCCTCTAATTTGTCCAAATGAGTTCTCTCTCTTCCTCCCTCCCTCCCTCTGAGGAGCCGCTCCTGTACATTTTAACTTATTTAAATTAATGCTCTGTCAAACTTCCATTTTTTAAAGCAGTTGTGTGGAGTCATTTTCCTTTTAGAGGTAATTTCCATTTTTATAGCAACATATTTAGCAGTTGCTCTGTCAAAGTAGAATTATGCGCTCCTCTTTCCAATGTTGTAGTTATGAGTGATTACCAGCAGAGGTCGACAGAGATCACAGGTTAGTATATTGCCTCTTGAAAAATTCACTTCTGTTCTTGGTTTCCATCCTCATAAATGTGTACTACTAGCTCTCTTGCATGTCTTCACTCTTGACACAAAAGCTGTTTAAAACAGTTTTACTTTTCTTATTTTACTTTGTTGGAATATATAGGCTTACATCTCTCAGATGCTAAAATCATAACAAGTTGACAATTCTACATAGGCAGATATTTCAAAGACATCTCTTAAACATTTTTATGCAATTCTTAATATGGACCATACCTTGTACAATTTACAACATGAGTTCTCTTACAGTCTCAGATACTGTAATTTAAATATAATTTCCTGAATTGAATCGCAATCAATTCAGGAAATTTGTGGGGTGATTTATTTGTGTGAGGTAGATTGATGGGACATTGACATTCTTTGTTGAGATATCGCCAGGAATGCGAACAACAAACATGTTTTAAAAATGCAATGATTGACAATACAGCTGTTTTATACATGTGCAGTATATAATGCAAGCAAACAAAGTCTTGTTCTCTCTCTGCCAGTGCTATGTGCATAACTCATAACAGCAAATAAGCAAGATATTAGAATTTCTGTATTATTTTCAGGAAAAATGACTTTTTAAGCTCCCCTAAACACAGTTTGAATAGTCTTTAACTATTGTGAACCACTAAATACTATCATACTCATACTACAATTTAATGCTTTGTGCTAAAAATGCCCTAAAGGTGTGCTAAAATCATGTAAAAACCTTCTATTTTATTTTATTTATGTATATATTTTGCAGGTATAAGTCTTAAAACAGAGAAGCAATCCCTGGGTTTGCTTTTTATTTTGGGCACAGTCTGGTTTTTAAATAAGTACTTGTGACATATCAAATTTGGCCTTATGACTGAATATTTAAACTACTCTGTGAACTAGAATAACTGCACAGCCATTGTATGCCTCCACCAACTCCAAGCTTCAGTTCACATCCATGGCAGACATTTTGGACATAAGATGTCATCCTTCATCATTTTATGCTATGAGACATATTGTATGAAATATGTATCGATTATATTTTGACTCCTTGCGTTATGGACAAAAACATTTTTTGTGTGATTACATTTACCTTGACCTATGACAGTTCATCCTTGACTTTGACTGATATTTGAACTTAATTTGAAGAAATTCCCTCAAGGCATTCTTGAGACATTCTGTCGCTTCTTATTCATATTTCCCAGTCCTAAAATACAATTTGCCTGGTCCAGAAATGACTGATCTATGAAGAAATTTACTCACTAGTGTGTATGAAAACACATCCTCAGAATTATCACCCAACAGCATGCTGCAGCCATCTCTACCCCTGAGCCGGTGGAACACACCAATCTGGGAACAGAAGCCGACTCTCTCCTGCTGCCCTGGAGGTGCTTGTCCAACACCAGTGAACTCCACCTCATAACCGTACTCCAGACAAACCCTTAGAGCCCTGTGGAGGCATGTAATGTTAAAAGCATTCAGTTATAAGCTTAATTGTTTGTTAAGGACTATTTAACAGCATTGATATGCTTTACATTGGACTTATTCAACTGTATCCCCCTCTTCTACCATCTTCATTAACTCTCCATTTTGTGCTGTCCACACAAAAAAGCCATACAATAGAGCCTTAGAAAAAGTTTACCAGGACTGGAATTCTGCTCTGGTCCACTCAAATTTGTGGTCACTGTGCCTGAAACCTGCCAGTCCAGGGAGAAGAGGGTTGAACTCGCAGTTTGGGGTGCTGACAATAGCCGCTGCTGGTATCATATAGCCAAACACCACCTCAGAGAAGCGCTCCACATCAGCAAGCGTGAGGTGCTCTATGCTGCAGACAGCCAGAGAGGAAAAGTGGTGATAAATAATGGCAAAAAGTCACAAAGCAGAACAAAAAGACTGAACCCAACCCATACAAAATAAGATCATTTTCAAAAAACAAACACCCCCTTACAGCTCTATACTAGTCACCAGATCAAATCCTCTGAGACGGACATCTTTTTGTGTGACTGAGCCCTGGTACAGCTCAACACGCAGTTGATCATAACTTGGCTGCAGGTAGTCAGTTGATATGGGAGCTAATCCATACCTGAAGAAACATACATGCAGCATGTACTCATTTTTACTTCAAACAGTACAATTTATCACAACAACAAAACACACAAGGTGATTTAGAAGTCAGATATCGAGCTTCTTTTGATTTCACTTGATATTTATATAGTCACTTTTATCTTTGTAGTCTCTTATCTTCCAAGCAAGTGAAACAGCGGTTACTGAGTAAAATTTTCTTTTATCTTTGTAATTGCTGGAAATAATGGCACTTCCTAAGCTTTACAACCAATAAAAATGTTTAGCACACAAGAAACTTTTTAGTAAGAAAGAACCAAAACTTATATTTGTTTAACATAAATTTAAAAGACTACTTATATTTAAGACCTGAAACTTTAAAGAACAAATTTCTTTTGATAAAGTCTGAGTTTAAAAGTTTTATATTTGCTACAGTAAACCAGAAAAACCTAGGCTCTCAGTCAGTTTACTGATATGACAAAGGGCACAGGTGATAATAAGTTTAGGTAATTTATCAACTTTTTGTAGAATAACGGGCTCAATCATATTGTTTGATTGTTTTAAAAATTATATTGTCCACTCGAATTACCACAATCATATAGTACATAAAAAAAAAAATGTTATTAAAATTTTTATCACCAACAAGAGCTGTCTGATGTACTGCGTGATTATAGTGAAACACGTGTATTATACGGTGGAAATGATCAGTGTTAATTTGACTACGTTATGTCAACATCCATAAATATATTTTCATTATTGGTAATAATATAATACATTTTTTAAAATATTATATTTATCGGATGAGGCCATCAATCCTTTAGTTTTTTTAGAGGACAGTGTAAAAATTTGTCAGAATGATTATTTTTTCAGTCACTTCTTTGATTTATAAGCATACGTACATCTTTTTTTTCAATTTGACACCGTTGATGTCCACTCCTACCAGCAGTTCAATTTCACGGTGAAACTTCAGTTTTTTTAAAAGGCTGCACTCACTACATCCCAAATCCACCACCTGGAGACAAAGGTGAGGTTTGAGAGAGACGAAAGGATTCAGATTAGCATTTGAATAATCACGGCAGAGAACCCAAACCGTAACCGTATCTTGATGCAGGAAGTTATAAAGAAGCTAATGTTAGCTGTGTCACGTTAATTGGTTCGATGGAAGTAGCTAACATCTAGTGAATATGTTAGCTCTTCAGTTATCGTTAGCAAACTTTTCGTGAACGAAAAAAACCTTGGCTTTGAGGCGGATGTAGCGAATACTAGCCAGCCTACCCTTTGAGGTTTGTTTTTCTTGACAAAATCGACGACAAATTGATGTCTCTGTCTATGAAGCGACGGACTAAATATTGGCTCCATCGTGATGATTTTCAGCTAAGGTGAAGGTTAACGTCTGCAGACCCGCCAGACTCCAGAGGACGCTGTTGATGCTGAGTGTTGACGCGGTAAATGTTTTCTTCTTTTTTTTCTGTTGTTGTTGATGTTGATGTTTTGTCTTTGGATGAGAGAGAACGAAGCTTATGTTTTTTTTTCTTTTTTCCCACTTTTTAAAGAATTTTAACATCTAGGAAAGCTATCTGTCAACTGTTTGGTTCACCACTTTATTCCAAACTACAAAATTGTAAAACTATTATTCAGTATTCCTCACTTTTCAGTTCTCTATCAGTGTTTTTATTTCTTTATCTATTTAATTTTTAGACTTCAGGTTTTTTTTAAATTTAAGGTTAGTGCTTTTAGTTTATACTTGAATTCCATATTATAAACTGATTTATTCAAGATTTGTGAATGATATTATTTCTGTTTACCATGTATATCATGAAACTCCAGACTATGTTTCAATTATCCTTAATACTTTATAAGCATGGCTAGGGGTCGGCCCTACAGTCAATGGGTCGGCCGCATGCGGCTCTTTCATCGCTCTGCTGTGGCTCCCTGTGTCTTTGGAAAATAAATAATGAGTATTTAATTCTTTAATTAATTAATATTTTTAAAAAGTCACTATGGTGCTCTTGTAACATTAAAATAAAACGTGTGTAATTTCTGTTTTTTCTCTTTTTTTGTCGCTCAAAACATGCGCCACAACCGCGACATGTGCGACAACCACCGGCGCGCAATTCACTGATCTTTTCAGGGGGGGGGGGGGGGGGGGGGGGGGG
>JAQMCX010000045.1:6169312-6184252 GCA_029814765.1 Acanthurus leucopareius | reverse complement strand
ACTTTTTTAGATGCTTTTTGAGGCACAAAATGGCGGAGCTGTTTCCTCTGAAAAAGTGCAAAAAAGGGTTTCTACATTGCCTCCTGAAAGTCATGTGACAAATTAAAGCGTTTTTATTGGTTCTCTATGGTCTTCCCCCTTTTTTAAAGTATTGCATCATGCAAAGGGATGCATTGTGGAGATGTGAAAGGCCAAAAATGAGTTTGTTGCCTGAGGGCAACACGGTACCATAGAGGGTTTTAAAACACTGTTTTTTTTATAACAATCCTCTTTTTGGATGGTTTAAAAGTGATTCCCCTTTGTTTGGATCAGATGTCTTACAGTTCTTACTTTTAGCTTACAAATGGACTTTAGGTTACAGATTTGTGTTGGTAAAGTTTGTGTTTAAATTTATTTATGCATTGATTGGGAACTTAATGTAAAACCATCTTGAAAACAAGAAGAGAAACTTGATCGACCAACACTACACTGCACCACATACACACAAACTCCCTCCTGAGACTGACAGATGCCTTGGAGAATTTAATATGCACTTAACTAGAAAACAACATGTCATTATACTACAGCTTGTGGTCCACATTGCATGGCAGCCTGTTCACACCTTGATAAATAATAATGTCTTCAAACCACAGGGGCATGCCTCCAATCAAAGGTGTTAAGAAAACATCTTTTAACATCAACACACTGGGTTCTCCTCATCCAAGCATGATGTAATTTTTTTGAAACAGGGAAGGCCGTATGCCCTAAACAGTTTGGTCTGTTCAGCAATCCAGTCAGGAAGTCCAAAACCAGGTCACAAGGCCACAATAATGGATCAAAGGATGTAGCAACAGATCATAGTGAACATGAACCAGAAACTGAAGTTTGGAACTCGAAGTACACACATGATGATTACTGGACTGCCACTGCCATTCATTTTAGTTTTTGAAGTGTTTTTTTGTCTTTAGAAGTTCATTTGAAAACATCTAAACTTGAATTCTGATGTGTAATAAGAAAACACTATAAATCATCATTTTATCTGCAGCAATTTATGTATAACATTAATGATGTTTAGAAGTTTTAGCAGTTAAGCAACCGATTTATCAAATATCCAAATGAAAGAAGTTTTCACAGATGTTTTCACTCATCACTCATGTCCCTTTCTCAATATTACCATTTAATATGTCGTATCATTTGATATTTCTACGTATGTTTTATTTTTCTCCATGACACCTCCCAGCACTGGCTCTGTATCACAGTATTCCTAAATACTATGATAAAAACAGTTTAAATAATGTGCTTATTTAACTTTGACTAGATAGCAACCAAATAGCAGATGGGCTCACCACACCATAAAACAAAACATAACTGTATGTTTAGACTCGTTATTTAATCGTAACTTTAATGCACTAGGGTCATAATCCAACCTTACAGATGACTTTCATTTTTCTGTTGTCTTTTATTTTTTTTTTCAAATTCAGCAAATATCTTCTCACTATCCACTACCCGTCCTCTGTGTCAATTAAAATATAAATCCAGTAGACAGCCCAGGGTTTTTGAATGGGAAGCAAACAAAGTGGCTTGAACAAAGCCAAACATATCAGTCAGTCAGTCAGCTGCAGGGGGACAAGTGACATTCTGATCTGTTTCTGCCAGTTTCACTCACTCTGCCATGTCCTCACCCACACGGAACAGAGCTATACCATAATGACACATATACATCCGACATATGACGTTTGCAACTTGTAAAAAAAAAATTTACTTGCTATGGTGGACCTCAAATTATTTCCCTTGAAATTACACATTGTCACCTGGTTACTAATTCAGTTACTAACTTACTCCAGGCCTTTTGTGTCCTCAGTCAATTCAGTGCTAATGAAGATTCTGATCTAAAAATTTGAAGTGAGAACAAAATATTTAAAATATCCTGTACTGAAATTCCTTTCAACGGGGCTCAGTGCTTGCTGTGGTCAAAACCAAAAGTAATACTGTTTGCTGCAAAACAACCAGTACCCCCACTGCCTCTATAGGCTCAAATGGGTGACAAAGGATGGCCTCAAACACTAAATGGAATAATGATTTGGAGGGTGCATGTTTGGTCATGGGTGGGCTAGAGCATCTCTAGAAACCTGAGAGAAGGCATTTCTCTTATAACTCAACCATTTCAGGGAACACAACAGGTCAGCTTAAGAACACTGAAAACCATTATTGTGCCTCGATTTGCAGAACTCCTTAAAAATCTGCCATTTACCACTGTAAAGACAACAAGTGTAGCCCCTTGTTCTCTGAATAGTTTCAATGGTCTGGGCTTGCAGGCATGGAGTATTCAAGTTCCACCTCTCACAGGCCAAGCCCAGAGCGCCTGAAACAATAGATCCCTGCATTTAGGTAGAGGCCATGGTTCAAGTTCAATGAAGTTTCTTCGCAAAAAGGCAGCAGGAATGATTAGAGAGAGAGGCTGGTTGGATGTGATAATATGAGGGGTCTTGCCCCTAACAGAGTGAGACCTGTCCATCAAGTGACAGATGTGGTATCATTTAAGCTTCCATGGTTTATCATGCTGAGGTGATTTTCATAGTGAAACACTGAAGGATGTCAGAAAAACAGCCAGATGCTCAGTAGGTCCTAAAAATTAAAATTGTTTAAATGGGTTCTAAAATGTACGGGCAAGCCAGATGCTTTGGATGATATGTGAACTCGTCTGTATTTATATTATATATTCTGTGCGGATACGTTGAAAAGTGGTCTTTGAAATTAGACTAGAGATTTAGGGAGGATAGCCATAGAGTAAAGAGTGAATGATGTAATACAAGATATAATACAATAATCCAAACCTGGAAAAGAAAAAAAAATGGTGGAAGGAGGTGGAGAGGAGTGTGTGGAGAGGAACAACAGAAGAGAGAGAGAGAGGGAGGGCATCAGGAAGGATGATGGAAATAAAGGGATAAATATCTCATCTCATGACAAAGTGTTCAGATCCACATTCACCACCTCTGATTATGGTGGAAACACTGGAGGGAGCAGACCTCTGTATCCCTCCACTCAACTCCTCCTGCAAGTCCATGATTTTTACCCCCAAGGAAATTCTCATCAAAACACTGTTGTTCTGCATTGCTTTTTTTACTGTGACTCTCAACTTGTTTGTTATTATCTCCATCTCCCATTTCAGGCACTGACACTTTTCTTGAAATAATGGTATAACAGATAATAGTAGCAAATAATGGTGTGAATGAATTTAGTTCCTGAATTGAAGCTCAGCTTATTCAGTGCTAAAAGACTGACATTAAGTGTCACTTTCTGTTTATTTAGAGAGATTATTCATAGATATCAGTGCTTCACTGATATTGAACAATGTTAGCAGTGTTTTCGTCTGAATAAATGTGCAGTAATAATTATTAACATCTGCCTCTTCACAAAAGCAAACTGCAGTAATTTGTTGAAGCAGTGTAAAGCTGAGTGATTCTTATTGTAGAGCTTTTTAATGATCAGGTTATGTAATTCTGTGACTATAAAAGTGAATTTCCACTTTCCATGCTCAGTCTGCATTTTTAAAATTATTGCTAGGACAATAATTGCATTAACACTAAATATTTAGCCACTAATCATAATTTGCCCTCTCTAGGCAGCTTCACACACCCACCAACCTCATCCTGCTCTCCCTGGCTGTGTCTGATGTGCTGGTAGGCCTGACACAGATGCCACCTGCCATCAACCTCCTGCAATCATGTGGGCTCAGAGGCAAAACCTCATGTGTTCTTCGAATACTGTTCAGCTACATCCTCACCTCTGCCTCTGTTGGGACCATGGTGCTCATATCAGTTGACCGCTACGTTGCAATATGTGACCCTCTTCGCTATTTTTCCATGATAACACCAAGCAGAGTCAAAATCTGTGTTTCTCTGTGTTGGATCTGTGCTTTCATATACAGCATAGTTATACTAAGAGATTTCCTCTCACGATTAATTTTGTCCAGTTCCTGCTATCAAGAATGTGTTGTTATTATAAACTATATTTCAGGGGCAGTAGATATGATCCTCACCTTTTTTTGCCCTGTTACTGTCATCATAGTTCTCTACATGAGAGTGTTTGCAGTGGCTGTGTCACAGGCCCGTCTCATGCGCTCTCAGGTTTCAGCTATTAAGAAATCTGAGATGAGGGCTGCAAGAACTCTTGGTGTTATCCTTCTTGTGTTTATTCTGTGTTTTTTTCCATATTACATTCCTCCTCTAACAGGACAAGACACCGCAGCAGGTGCAGGTACATCAGCTCAAATGTGGCTGTTCTATTGTAACTCCTGTTTTAATCCTCTGATCTATGCTTTTTTCTACCCCTGGTTTAGAAAAGCAGTTAAAATCATAGTCAGCCTTCAGATACTGCAGTCAGGTTCATGTAGGACCAAAATAATGTAGAATTAAACATCATACTACTAACAAACTAATTTTTGAAGGTAAATCATTGTAATTCTTGGAGACATATATTTATTTTTTGGTTGTGTAAATTGCATGGTCCTCTCTTCACAATCATTTTTTAATGAAGACAGTGAAAGCAAAGTGTTGTGTTGTATAAAAAAAATACTTATGTTAAATTTAAAAAAGAAGAATATTTACAATGTTTCACACGTTGTTCAGAAAAGCTATTGAATGCCAGTAAGAAGGTTTCCAAAAGTATCCTTTCAATGTGTTAAGTTATAATAGAAGCTTAAAGGAGGCGTACTATGGAAAAGTCACTTTTTAAAGGATTTTGAATGTATTTTGAGTGATCAACTATTGATGGTTTGCCGCCTGGCCCACAAACTGTGAGAATATACAACAAATCAATATTTTGCAGACTGCCTGGATAGAAATCCATGTGGTTTAACAGGAAGTTAAAGCATTCTGATACACTTTTACGGAACAGTATATCCAAATTTGCATATACATCCCCTTCCTGAGTATCTCCACCCACAGTATGAGAACTAACTTTTTGAAGAATCGTCATGTTCATTTAGTCCTTATCCAAAGATTCGCAAATAGCATGTCCAGACCTAAAACTTACCATTGCTCAGTTTTAGGCTGTAAAGACAGGCAAAACACGCCAATTGCTCTGTTGTTAGCCACAGGAATGAGCACAAAAGTCTTCATCTGCTCCAAAATTCTGAACCAATAAAAAAATCTGTGAATTGTTTAATCTGCTTTACTGTATATTTAGCCAGTTAAGTCTGGCGTTGACTGAGGCTACTGTGGGCTTAGGTGCCTGAGTTTATTTACTGATGGTCAGTCAGTAGGGTTGGGAACAGAACTCGGTGCTTATGAGGGTATCGACCGAACTACGTCGATACTCCGGAACATCTATTCACCTAAATTTTTATCATAAGTCAAACATTTAAGTACTGCACAGCACACACTACAAAGAGAAAGACACAGGGGGAGAAGTCACCTCAAAGCTCAGCTCCTGGCCGACTGAAATCCCTTACTAACGTACTGTTTGGTTGACTGTGATGTCCCAACCTTTAGTATGAAACCAACAGTGGTAGAACTGCATGCTTAATACAAAGAAATATTACAGTGCAGTCTTTGATTCCCATATGGCCATGCATATAGCCTGTTAGCTTGATGGTGAGAAAGGTGAAAAAGAACTTATCCCAGGAAGCATCACAGAGACACTCAAAACTGATTTTACAGTCTTTTTTAGTATTTGGGCTTGTTTGTTTTCTTTTTCTTTCACCTCATCTCCCATCCCTGGCTCTGTATCAGAATATCTTCAAATAATAAAATCATGACTGTGTAAATGTTGCACTGATTTAAGTCCAACTCATAATTCTAAAGATTGGGAATTTCATGTTTTATCATCTTTCAATGATTTAATTCACTAGGGTTATGATACAACCTCTAGCAATGACTTAACATCCAAAAATATTACTTGCAATTTTTTTGTTTATTCTTCTAAATCTTTTCATTTAATTACTTTTACCTCTCTGCATGGTAATAAAAGTGCAGTGTTGCGAGTGACTCCAATCCAAAACACTTTTTGTCAAATACAGCAATTTCTCCTCACTGACCGCCAACTATCCTTTCTGTCATATCACTGAAGAAAAATCTGGTATTCCTGTAAAAGGGAAAATCTGTAAAATATCTTAAAGGGAAGCATGCTAAGTAGCTTAAACAACACCAAACATCTATGGAAATCAGCTACAGGGGATCAAGTAGCACTGTGACCTGCTTTTGCCAGATTTTCCCACTCTTCAGTGTCCTTACCTACAAGGAACGGAGCTTCACCATGGTTGCAATGATGCATTTACCTTGGACATATCACTACTGAAACTTGTTGTAAAAATATTCAAGTTGCTATGGCAAATCTCACATTCTTTCACTTGAAATTACACATCTTCTTCTTTCTAACCTTACTTATTGAGGCTAACTGACCCCCAGGCCTTTTATTCTCGTAACTAGTACTATTAAAGATAATTTTTTTGTAAAATTTAAAGGAAAAATAATATACTAAGGGATTCAGTTGTTTCTACAGACTCTATTAAAGAAGCAAAAATATATCGCCTATTGATTCAGTGTACTGTTTGAGGCCTTGTTTTGGCATCTTGGCCTTAGCCATCTTGTTTTTGGAGCCAGAGTGACAATATTTTTGATGAAAGTGTGGTGCTAAGTTCCTAGCCATCACTGGCACTTGTTAGCTGGCTTGGTTAGGAAAGTGCATTTTGGCTAGTTTATAAAAGAAGCTTAAAGCAAATTGTACTCACAACTGACTACTTAGAGCAAAAGTTCTACTTTTTTTAAGGTCAGTGACTCTTTATGGGTGTTGGTGATTATCGGGAGCTGGCTTTGTAATTAGTACTTATTAAAGTTTAATATTGACATCAATAAAAATAAAGATTGTTATCAGTAAGTAATAATAACAGGCCACCACCTTAAAATCAGGGAACAATACCCACACTGTGGATGCAGCGTGAAAAAAAGGAAGGTTCATTTGAAATGCCGATGTTAAAATGTCATATTATGTTTAGCCTCCCAGCTGAAAAGGGAAGGATTTAATAGAGCATGGGCCATCAAGACTAGCAAAGAGCTACCACAACACACATGCACAAATCATCTAAGACAATTGCTCTTAAAATGTACAGTAGCGTTTATTTTATTTCAGCAATACTCATCATTAATTAATAATCACTTCTAGAAAAATCAATAAGCTTGTATTATCCAACTACAACACAAAAGGCCCTATCTTACACCTGGCGCAAAGCAAGTGTGTCAGTGACCGGGTGGCATTGCTTTCTTACACCCAGTGGGTGTCACTTTTGCCACCTTTGTAAGATAGCTAATCCACAATTATGTGAGGGTTTTGCCCCCTCACATAACTGAACCCCCTCACATCAATAACAAATCAGGAATTATTGTAATCATAATTGATCTCAACACACAGAACAGAATCACAACTGTCTGATTAAAAAGATTTGTCGCTGACCGCTGGAGCCACTTCAGTGTTGATGTAAGTGTGTTTAGTGGCTCCAGAAAAACAAGGATTTAACTTTGTCTTTTGTTTACCTGTTTTATGTAACATATTCTGCATTGCGCAGCTGTTCTAGTGATGCCATAACATGGGGGATTGATCGCTACTTATCTCAGACCACACTTTTTTTTTAACATCAGCTGGCTTTGGTAGAACCCTGCCGTTTCCATGTAAGATGCACTCTCGGGCTTTGACCTTTTAAGCCAAGAGATCTATCTCCTCACTGGTGAACAGCCTTTCTGAATAGTGAATCCGTCAAGTTTGCACCGGGTGTAAGATAGCAATGCCACCTGTCTTACCGACGCACGGTGCAAACAGTCCTTAAAGGTAATGAGAGTCGACTCTCTGATTGGTTATTGTATTTTTGACTGAAGAAACACCCATGAAACAACCATGAATTGATGAGGTGATTGTGCACAGCTGACAGGACTATTCCGCTGTGCCCCAGTGTCACAGGGGGCGCAACAGAGCAGGAGGCCTGTGCTGTTCGCAGAACAAGACAGCAAAGGAGTATTTGGATACTCCCCCAAATAAATTAAATTCTCATCATCACTGGAAAACGAGCCTTAATGATGGGGGAGCGTGTGACCACTCATGATTTTTTTTTTTTCTGTTGAACAGACAAAGACACAAAAAGCCAAAAAACCTGCTGGCAACAACACCGAGAGAAGTGATCAAAGTGTGCTGTAGAAAAATGAAGAAAGCCAAATATATGGCTAAAAAGTTGAAATTGAAAAATAAAAAAATTTCAAAACCTTTATTTTGTTTTGTTTGTTTTATACTAATAGGTAGCTACTCACCAAAACTCACACCAGCACCTTGCTTGCACCAGAACCTGCTTAGGAGTGGCTCACATCCTTCACAACAACTCAGCCCACTGTGGCAATGACAAAGACAAACTGCATGTAGCGTTAACTTGGCATAACTTTAATGTTAAATCTGGAAAGTTTTCTTCCTCCAAAAGGGGGCACGACAGAAAAGGCTTAAGAACCACTGCTACTGTGAAACACTGAAAGGCGCCAGTTGCTCGATGGGTCCTAATTATTAAAATGTCTAAAACAATGAAATAATGTTCATGTAGTCAGATGGTAAGGGTGTTATGTGATATTCTGTGCTTTATATTATACCTTCCATGTGTTTGCAATGTGTGTATATAGTTAAAAACGGTCTTTAGGAGATTTAGGTAGGATAACAATTGAGTGAGTGATGATACAATAGTTAATGATGAGCTTGGGGAAAAAGGAAGGAGGTGGAGAGGATTGGAGGAGTGTGTGTGTGGAAACAAACAAGAGGAGGAGAGAAAGGCAGGGCAACAGGAAGGAGGATAGGAATTAGAAGATAAATAGTTTGTGAAAAAGTAAATCAGAGTGCTGCTGAGCCTCAGCATCTCTCTGTTCAGATCCACATTCACCACCTGTGATCATGGTGGAAACACTGGAGGGAGCAGACCTCTGTATCCCTCCACTCAACTCCTCCTGCAAGTCCACGATTGTTACTCCCAAGGAAATTCTCATCAAAACACTGTTGTTCTGCATTGCTTTGTTTACTGTGACTCTCAACTTGTTTGTTATTATCTCCATCTCCCATTTCAGGCACTGACACTTTTCTTGAAATAATGGTATAACAGATAATAGTAGCAAATAATGGTGTGAATGAATTTAGTTCCTGAATTGAAGCTCAGCTTATTCAGTGCTAAAAGACTGACATTAAGTGTCACTTTCTGTTTATTTAGAGAGATTATTCATAGATATCAGTGCTTCACTGATATTGAACAATGTTAGCAGTGTTTTCGTCTGAATAAATGTGCAGTAATAATTATTAACATCTGCCTCTTCACAAAAGCAAACTGCAGTAATTTGTTGAAGCAGTGTAAAGCTGAGTGATTCTTATTGTAGAGCTTTTTAATGATCAGGTTATGTAATTCTGTGACTATAAAAGTGAATTTCCACTTTCCATGCTCAGTCTGCATTTTTAAAATTATTGCTAGGACAATAATTGCATTAACACTAAATATTTAGCCACTAATCATAATTTGCCCTCTCTAGGCAGCTTCACACACCCACCAACCTCATCCTGCTCTCCCTGGCTGTGTCTGATGTGCTGGTAGGCCTGACACAGATGCCACCTGCCATCAACCTCCTGCAATCATGTGGGCTCAGAGGCAAAACCTCATGTGTTCTTCGAATACTGTTCAGCTACATCCTCACCTCTGCCTCTGTTGGGACCATGGTGCTCATATCAGTTGACCGCTACGTTGCAATATGTGACCCTCTTCGCTATTTTTCCATGATAACACCAAGCAGAGTCAAAATCTGTGTTTCTCTGTGTTGGATCTGTGCTTTCATATACAGCATAGTTATACTAAGAGATTTCCTCTCACGATTAATTTTGTCCAGTTCCTGCTATCAAGAATGTGTTGTTATTATAAACTATATTTCAGGGGCAGTAGATATGATCCTCACCTTTTTTTGCCCTGTTACTGTCATCATAGTTCTCTACATGAGAGTGTTTGCAGTGGCTGTGTCACAGGCCCGTCTCATGCGCTCTCAGGTTTCATCTGTGGAATCAAATATTGTGACTATTAAGAAATCTGAGATGAGGGCTGCAAGAACTCTTGGTGTTACTCTTTTTGTATTTATTCTTTGTATCTGTCCATATTACATTCCTTCTCTAACAGGACAAGACACCACAGCAGGTGCAGATTTATCAGCACAAATTTGGCTGTTCTATTGTAACTCCTGTTTTAATCCTCTGATCTACGCTTTTTTCTACCCCTGGTTTAGAAAAGCAGTTAAAATCATAGTCAGCTTTCAGATACTGCAGTCAGGTTCATGTAGGACCAAAATAATGAAGAGATAAATTTGAGACTTCATATAAACTGACTAACCATAGATTTCAAAAGGACTATGGCATATTTAGATTGTAAAACACTGTACTCTTGAGTGCTTCAAGGCATCTTCCATAGAAAGTTTATTGTGTTTCCAAACAGGCTGCTGATGTTGGCCATTGCTTTGATTTCCTTCAAGTTATTTTTCACTCGTCCATAAAACACTTACTGGTCTTTGCCCTAAATATAATCTGTTATATATCTGTAATCTACATCTGTTTTACAAGTATGTTATGAACCATCAAGACAATTCCATCAACTGGGGCAGATTTCTTCAGTGTTTTTAGGATCAAAACCAAGGAGGGTGAAGCAGCTTTTAGTTTTTATGCTTCCGAAGTGTGGAACAAGTTACTTGAATACTTGCTTTTGTTTTAAGTCTTTTACATTCAGTTTAATATTTAATGATTATTTGTCGCTCCTTGCTTTTTTATTGTCTTTAAAATGCAAATTTTAATGTTTTCTTATTTTTTCAGACTTGATGTATTATATGCCCTTGTAAAGCACTTTGACTTGCCCTGTGTCTAAACTATGGTGTATAAATAAAAAGAGCTTGCGTTGCCTTGCATGCGGACAGAAGATCAGATCAAGCAACAAATGTGATTACTGTTTGCTTCAGTGTTTTTTTTTTTTTTTTAAGGGGAACTGTCAAGTTAGTAGCTTCAGCTCTCTTGACTGTAATATTTGTTTCCTGTCTTTATTTGTACAAAATTGCTCTTGACATAATGTCAATATTATTTTTTTTACCTGTTCTGGACTAAATAATTATACAGACACATACAGACACTTACACACACGCACACACACATATACAGATTTAAACACACATTTTTAAAAGCTAATGCTTACACAGAGGGATGTTTTATTATTTCATAGATTTTTTAATTCCTTTATTTCTGGGACTGTTAAAAAAAAAAAAAAAAGATGTCAGCTTTCACATTACAAGTCACATTGTACACCATAAAGAAAATATACTGCATGGTTTTGACAATATTGCTTGATAAAATATCACTTTATTTGTTTACACTACCTTTTTATTCGAACAATCATCCGGATAATCTAATAATCTATCTCAAAAATACATCCATTTTTTGATAAATATAGCTTGAGAAATACTTGTCAGACAGCTATAATGCCACATGCTGCTATCATACCAGACATAATTATGAAATGTATATATGCTAATTCCTAACAAAGATTCTTCAGCATTCAAATCTAAAGGTTCTCAGGTTTTATCATAATTTATTTGTGACATGTTAGTCAAACACCAATCAGAAGAAGTTTGTGAAAGCTTTGTAATTTTTATAGTTCCCTCCTAAACCTCTTACAGATGAGCCTTTAACAATTTAGTTACAGATGCTACGGAGTGAAGAGGATGTGTGTATATATAACCCATATGATGGTGTTTCTGCCGAGCCGATTGTGTATCTAAGTGGATCTTTGGTGAATTATTAGGCACTGGTGGTTTTGCACGTTGGTTTGGAGTAGTTGCTTTGGTTGATGGTGTTTTTGGCTGCAAGCCTGATGCAGTAGTTGGTCCAGGGTTTGAGGCCAGTCTCTTTGTGAAAATTGCCCTCCAAGGTTCTCACTCTGGGCCGCTGACTTGCTTGTGGCTCTTTCTGTTCCTCCTCAATCACGAGTGCGTACTCAGTTGCACCCAGCACTGTTTTCCACTCCACATACAGGGAAACTCCACTTACTGTTACACTCAACACTTCTGGGACTTCAAGACCTTCAAGAGACACAAAGAGACTTGAATGAGAAACAGTTGTTTTATATAACAGGCCTATGATCTATGATTATTTCATACTTATGATTTTCAATTATGGATTATATAATAACATTACACTGGGGGAGGTTCCCAAACTAGGAATGAGTTGTCAAATCTGATTGGTAAAGTCTTACCTATTATTGAATTGTGTTTAGTAGGGGCTTTCATGTGTGGGGGTGGCTTAGGGGGTGCTTATTAACCTATATTCTCTCTTTTTTAATTTGGCTTAACTTGCCACTTGTAATTGGAAACTGTGAAGCTTTCATGCACACAGTTATGTCTCTGCTGTAGATACAGCGGTACAATAAAGCAGCAAATCAAAAAATTGTATTTTTAAACTTGACAGGACAGATGAATATCTATAAGGGGATAGAATTAAACCTGTAGCTTCTGAATGTTTTTCAACAGCTCTGATAATACTCGTGAATTATCAGCGGGTCATCCCCCCCACAACACTTACCTTTGTCTAAATGGGAAAAGACTTCAGCAGCCCGTAAGTCTCTTCGCTTGCGATTTCGTCCTGGACCTGAAGAATGGGAAAGGAGTCGTCACAATGTTAGATTCTGGATTTCAAAATGGCAGTATGGAGAAAACAGTGTGAAACAAAGGACATTTGTTGAATATGGCAACAGTGATAGAATTCTAGCTGTTGATTGATTAATGCACTGTGTTGTGTTCTGTGAGGGCCAATCACATACATTTTTTGTGATTTCATCTCAATGCCCAACTCCACTTATTTCTCAGCTTTTACATTGGATTCGTCAAAAGGTGCAATATTGTTGCTTAGCTTCCTTTCTACAGTGCTGATCAAGAGCCTCCTCTTTTTAGGTGGTCATGGCCTGGTTGTTTAGTCCTCATCTGAATTTGATTGACAGCCTTCACACCAGTCACAATGAACCAAACCAACAAGAAAAGGCACTAGATTTTTTTTTCTTCGTTTTTTTCTTAACAAAAGTCAACTGATTTGGGTGCGAAGGCAAACTTAGGTAGTCTGACACCAGTGGATATTGCAGAATTAGATAAAAGAAAAATAGGTTTAGAAAGGCTAAAATTGATTAAGATTATGTAAAAATCATTTCCTGTCTTGTGTAGTGCTGCAGTTTGTTTGTTTTTTTTTTCGCAATGTGTCTGACCTGTAATATCTTGATTAGGGTTGCTCTCCCCCTCGGCATTGCTGGCTGTCACCTCAGTGGTGTCAGGATTGAAGTTGCTGAGCTGGCAGGAGAGCCCCGTGGTGCTGCAAAGCTTGACACGGTCTGCCCCTGATACATTATAGACAGTGTACCTCTTGGCAAACACTGATGGGTCCCAGGAAAGCACAGCAGACTGTGTGTTACCGGAATATTTCACATTCTGTGGAGCACAGGGGGCTGGAAAAGGAACGATCAACTTCATTAACCAGAGCGACTGGAGGAATGTAATATCTAAAACAAGTAACGTGAGGGAATGACACACTATAATGTAACCGTGGGCAGATTTAAGGCAATATTTGAATGTTTGTTGAGGTATAGAATTTGTCATTAATCATTACTCATCATATGCAGACATACTGTATTTCATATTATAATTACTTGGTTCTGTTATTTTGTCATCATTATCTGTTTCTACATCAATCTCAACTTCACAAAAGTTATGGCCGTTGACAAATACATTAATAAACACAGCTACATTACATTGTGTTCACACAATTCATTAAATATTCCTTTACTGGATAAAGATGCTACATTTACAATTTAATATACATAAATGTCAGTAAAAACACCCTCCTCTCTATAGAGTTAGGGATAAATGCAGGTTAAAGTTACCTGTGACTCCAGTAAAGGCAGTGGATGGCTCACTGACCCCAGCTGAGTTTCTGGAGCGTACAGTGAGGTTATAAGCTGTGCTGCAAGGCATTGGGGACTCAAAGTATTCCATTTGAACCCCGTAAAAAGAGACCTCCATCAGGGCCTGTGGGTCATTTTGAATTTTACCGGTTAGCTCTACAAAGTATTCCTCAGAACAATTGACGCTATCCCACGACGTCATTGCCCAATAAGTTTGCTCTATCTTTTGCAGTTTGACGTTTGGAGCACTTGGAGCACATGGAGCTGAGGAAGAGAGAGATAAGAGAATATGAGAGAATTTTACGAGTGGAATAGGTCCAGTCACATTTTCTTTTCTTGCTCCTCAGGTGTAGCATACCAGCATACAATCTTTAAGGTTTTATCCCAAGAAAACACACTCTCAAAGAACAAAACTAGAATGACTGCCTCATGGTTGTGTGCCCTCACAAACCAGTCAGATTGCAGTTTTGAACCATGTCAGTCCAGAATTATGTAATATATTTACCAGAGACTTAAGGAAGGAATTGAATTAAAGGTATTGAGTGTATTTTACGGTAAATTAGAAGTTATCACTGTATAGTCATGCATGATTAAAATGAAAATTTTTCAGTGAGAAATGTACCGTCTTCACTTCATCATTTTATCTTATTAGACATTTGTGTTCTTTACAAATTTTAAATTTAAGTTGGAGTAAAAGCTGAAGTTTGTGCCAAATGTATTGAATCTCCTCCAGATGCTACTGAGATGGCGCAATTCTGAAAATGGGATGGAAGGATGGACGGACAACCCGCAAACAGAACAGGATAGGCATAATAGCTTCCTCCCTGCCCTTCTTGGCAGAATCTACTGGTATTGAAATATCTTTATCTCTAATTAGCTTTACATTTCAGGTATTAAAATGTCAGGGATGTTGGGCCGCCGTTTAGCTCAATCGGGAGCGCGGGCGGCCCATGTACGGCAGGCTCAGTCCTCCACGCAGCGGTCGC
>JAQMCX010000045.1:6151119-6169212 GCA_029814765.1 Acanthurus leucopareius | reverse complement strand
CTCTCTCCCTGTTTCCTGTCCGATATCTCAGCTGTCCTATCAATAATAAAGGTGTAAAAGCCCGAAAAAATAAAATTTAAAAAAAAAAAAAAAAAAAAAAAAATGTCAGGGATGTTATGTTAACAATGTAATTGAGTACTTTTTAGCCTGACTGTTGTATTATATTTGAAAAATATGTAATATTTTTAATATCTACATGCTTTGATGTAACAAACAGAAACTGTGTTGGTTAGCATCACTGAGTCAATAAGTGTGTTCAGTAAATCCATATCATTCTTGTAAGTACCTTGGAGCAGAAAAAAAATAGAAACACTTTTTTTTCCAACATGTAATGTTGATGTATGTAAAAATAACTTTGTGCTGATGGAACTAATTGAAAGACTGCTACATGCAGTCTGATTTTTGCGCTCTAACATTCACCTGCTCCTGCCTGCAGCGGTGCACTGAATGAGCTGTTGCAGACGCCGTTTGAGGCCTCGACAGAGAAATTGTAAATGTAACCACATTCCAGGCCTTCGATGGTGCAGTAGGTGACAGAGCTGTCACAGTACAGCATGTCACCGTCCATGGATCTTGCGCAGCCAAAATACTCCACAGCGCCCTCACTGGCATTCCAAGACAGGATAGCAGATTTGGTCTCACAGTCATAATCAACTGTGACACCCGAGGGCTCACAAGGTACTGCGTGTCAAGAGAAAAAAGACCACCTGTTAGAGATTGACCAGGAAGCGGGCAAGCAGCTTCTATGCTTTACAGAGAATGGTAACCAGGTACTGAACAATTTTTTCTCTGTTTTTCCATCACCATTCTTCTAAATTCCTTTTTTTGCATAATTTGCGGAATTAGGTATATAAAACGCATGACATGGTGTGAAAGATTACAGTCTGTGTGAGCTGAATGGGTTACCTACTTGAAGACTTAGGTTCAATGCAAATCTAGTCATTATTTTATTAAGATCTTAACATTTTTTTTTCATCATGAATATAGAAATTATTTTAGCCATGTTTGCAGTCTTGTTACGTCAAGGCACCTAAACAACTTAATATGGTCCAAAAACTTTCTTTGTTTGGGCTGAAATAGGTAGCCAGAAGGGAAACCTCTCCTGTTTGGAATAGTGGTGCACTTTGCCCTCTTTGGGCAGACATGTGCATTACAAAATGAACACTTGTGCCCCCTCCCCAAAAAAAGATACTTTTATCTATAAAATATATGTATATATTTCATAGATGACAGAAAATGACCCTTTTTTTAAAAAAATCTAGAAAATAATTTTATTTTTAACCTTTGTCAGGTTGCCCTTGCAATTGTTTCCCACCGACTTAGAAAATGAAACATCAGATTTTTGTTTTTGCCATTCAGAGCTTTTGCACAAACCAGGAAATATTTTGTATTTTTTTTCTTAAAAATTTGCACAAATATAAGCAAGAATTTTCTGTCAACCGATGAAACAGTCAGAAAATTTGCGCTTTACATTGCATTATCCTCACCGTGCAAAGACCAACAGATAATTGTTAAATTAATAATAAATGTCACCAAAAGTTGTCTCCTCAAGCCTTCTGAAATGTAGCTACTTGATTTAATAGTCTAATTTTTTGTAATTAATATAATAACAGTGTAAAGCAGTACTGACATAAAGTAAATTATCTTGGATGTAAACTAAAATTTCCAAAGTCTCCACCTGTTCTGAAGGTCGACATGCTGGGCTGGCTGGTGCAGTTGTCCCCTCTAGCAGTGATGCTTAAATTATACTGCTGTCCACAGTGCAGATCAGTCAGGGTGCAGTTGTTCACTGAGGTGTTGCGGCTCACAACATGTCCATCCCCTCCTGTGGCTGTCAGTAGGTAGGATGTAGCTACAGGGGACTGTGCCCATGTCACTGTGGCTCCATTCTCCTCACACGCTGGAACAACTGCCACACTGTCTGGTATACAGGGGGCTAAAAAGAACATAATGATTATAAATATTGCTGCAGGTGTTTGATTTTTTTGTGCTTTGGATCCCTGTTAGCTAGTGTGTTTTCCTAGGGTCGACATTAGTTTCTTCACAGTGATAATTCAGATCTCACATATACATAAAAAACAAGGGTAACATGGCTTAATTAGTACTCATATAAATTAAACACAACATAGCAACATAAAACAAATAGACAGGCTCCCATAAAACAACCAGTGTGTTTAGAATGTGCTGAAGCTCTAGTTTTAAGATGTCTAAGTAGGTGATTCTCAAACTTTTTTTTTAAATCAAGGACCCCTAAACTGAGACAAATTAGACCTTGGACCCCTGTTTGTTAAGATTTTGTTCCGGGGTCCCCAAGTGCATTAGATGTTTGTCTTTAGGTGTTTTACATAAAGTGTATGAAACCCATGAACAAACCTATATTACCCTTTCGAAACTTCAGTAAATGATAAAGTATTTAAAATATGATAGTAAGCTGAAAATACCTGTTTTAATCTTCTTCGGTGGGCTTCTGAGGCTGCTGCACTTATCAGAGGAAGCTGACACTATGATGCTGTAATGCATGCCGCAGCGGATATCCGGCAGTTCACATGAATTGGAGGAGCTGTTGCAGGAGATGAGGCTTTGGTCATTGCCCTCAGCAGTCACAAGGTAGAGGGGTGTGTCCTCCGTCATTTCCCATTCAACCAGAATTGTGTCGCTGTTGCATTGGGTCACTGCACTAATAGATGTTAAAGCACAAGGACCTACAGGACAGGCACATATAGAAAGATTAGCTTTGGAAAGTCAGTGAATACTTGATAATTTCACTTGTAATCTTTTCAAGACAGTTAGTTCCACACTTTAAAGCTGGTGTGATGAAAGCAAAGATTCTGTTGAATACCTGTCTCAAGCTCAAACGTGGAGCTGTGATTACTGTGGCAGTGATTGTTGACAGCAGTGACGTGGAACGTGTAAAGCGTCCCGCATTTCAGATCCGGGACATTGCAGGGAGAGGAAGTGGTAGTGCAGCTGGAGTTGTGACCATCAACCCCTTGAGCCAGCACAAAGTAGCTGAGGGATCCTTCTGAGGCCGTCCATGTCACCCAGGCAGAGTTTGAAACGCAGTCCAGACGGCCGTTAATGTTCCTGGGCACGCATGGAGCTGTGAATGGTGATAGAAAACGGAATGATAATAAAGAAGGGTGCCGCAAAAATCCTGTTTACATTTGACTTACAAATCCACAAATGTGTTGGTCAAATGTTGCAACAAATGATCATAAAGCTTGAATTTTTAGAATAATCAGGGTTTTTTTTTCTCCCCCAATAAAGCGCCAAGAGAGTAAACTAAACCTACTGTTGATATAAAGGCAACATATTCATTCTATAGATGGCAATGGAATACCAGTAACTGAATAATGTTTTTCCAAGAATCTTGACCTTTTGCCTTTAAATGTTTAATGAAAGCCTGAAAACATGCAAATACATACACAAAGAGCAGCCTTATACAATAAAAAACAGCTGCCCTTAAGCTCTTCGCCTACAGGCAGTGCAGGCTACATGTTTAGAACCAGTTTATTGACTACACAGCTCCCCCAAATTTATGATTATTTAAAAATAGAAATGTACCTGAGGAAGTTTGTACCACAGCGCTCTGCTTACTCTCACAAGCATCTCTCACAGACAGCACAGTGACACTGTAGTTCTGTCCACATGGCAGATCGTTTAAGGTGCAGTTAGTATCAGTGGAGTTACACCAGAGTCTCGCCCCAGTGTTGCTCACTGCTGCCACATGGAAATACTGGGCATCGGGGTTGGGGGACCAGGACACAGTCATCGCGCCATCAGCACACTGTGCATCAACAGCCACATCCTGGGGTGCACAGGGGGCTGAGGAGGAGAAAGAGAGGGGAGATATGTGTGTGTGTCAGCATCTGAGTAAACTGTGTGTGTCACAAGATAACAGTAGCTACATTTAAAGTGCTACAATGAAAGAGTGCAAGTCATCAGATTTTTCACGTTTAGCCCTATAGCAAATGAAGAGATTCTGTCCACAGAAATGCTAGAGGGCTTTTATTTTGAAACAGATATTAAATGTGTTGGGTTTGTGATGATAAAATGGAAATAAAGGCCTGTCATTAAAATAGCCTAATTTAGTCACTAATTAAGCCTGTTTCAAATTAATGTCTGATACATAGGAGAGAGGTTAAAATAAAAAAGACCCTTACCACTTTTTTAAGAAATATGGTCAGTAAAGTTAAACTACCCAGGATATTTCTGTGTTAGGGACACACTGAGGTAACCATCAAAAGAAACCTTTTGATGCAGATTTACACTGAAGAAATGCACTTTTGCAACCAGC
The DNA here is from genome assembly GCA_029814765.1 of Acanthurus leucopareius. Taxonomy (NCBI): domain Eukaryota; kingdom Metazoa; phylum Chordata; class Actinopteri; order Acanthuriformes; family Acanthuridae; genus Acanthurus; species Acanthurus leucopareius. The sequence continues at coordinate 6,164,915 of JAQMCX010000045.1, read as the reverse complement.
AACAATGAAAAAAAAAGTACTACAATTACTATCTATAAATAGTCACAACAAGTGTTGACAGTGTGTTCATGTATGGTCCCTCATGTTGGCTCTACCTGTCCGCACATAAGCCTTGTGGCTCTCCACACTGGAGCAGGACTCATCCTGACTGAACACGCTCACGTTGTAGGTCTGTCCACACTGCAGGTCGCTCAGGTCACAGTAGGTCATGGTGTTGTTGCATTGAGTTTGGTGACTTCCGTCTGTGGTGACACCCACTGCGAGGTAGGAGAGCGCTCCACTGGCTCGCTCCCATGTCACTGCAACAGTGTGTGAGTGGCACTGCAGGGAAGCCTTGACGTTGGTTGGCTTGCAAGGCACTGGAGGACAGACAGAAGGAGAAGCAGTGAGACAGTCTACGGTTTATTTGACATAAATAAGATAATTCACATGTCAACAGCACATCTGAATGGATTTTAAAAGGAGGAAAAACTGAAATTCCTTTTCACCAGTTTAACTAAATCAAAAATAGTATAGCATTTGTTGTTACAGTAGGTTGTATTTTTTTTTTACCTGTGCTGGTAAAAAAGGATAAGTGCCAAAGTCTTGAAAAAAGACACAATATTGCTTATGGTCTTTTATTTCATATTATTACACATATATTATTTCTCCCACTATTGTGTGCACTCAATCTGACACAAGTATAAGTCTTCAAATGTGTGTAAATCAAATCTAAATGTACTAAATAAGGGTCTGTAAAAGAATAAGGATAAAAAAAGATTTAACTGAGGATTGAAGTTTGATGCAATGCAATCACACATCATCCACAGAAGTTGGTGCCATTTCATTTAAAATCCAGCTTATTTAACAATACAACTGAATGTTACATACCAAGCCAACAGTTTTAAAGTGAGGTGTTTCATCCTTTTATGATTTTTTTTCTTTTTATGCTTTGAATAGACAAAATAAATTATCTAATACTTACCTGACTGCAGGGTGAGGTAGGTGTGGCTGTTGTCACACTGTCCATCCAAAGCTGTCACTGTCAGGTTGTAGCGCTGGCCACAATGCATGCTGGGTAGCTGGCAACTGGTTGTGGTGCTGTTACACATGATCTTGTGACCGTCAGGCCCAAATGCTTGTACCATGTAAGAGGACGCACCCTCTCCTTCTTCCCACGACACAATGCCTGTGTCATTACTGCACATCATCTCTGCCATTACTTTCGCTGGTGCGCACGGCACTACAGACACACACACACACACAAGTATAAATAAAGTCGGCATGCTTTGACATACCATGCCCTCCACCTGCACTGAATGCTGCTTTTCAGGACAGATGTCGAAGAAAAATGGCACATTAACATGACAATCATTAAATCTTGACTACACCTGTGTTGAGCTCCACAGCAGAGCTTCCAGCGCTGCTGCACATCTCATCTGCAGCACTGACAGTGATGGAGTAGTTGAGGCCACACAGCAGGTCACTCAGCAGGCATGTTGTCTCGCTGCTGTTGCACGTTGATGCGTAGCCGGCGTTGCCCTGGGCGACTGTGGTGTATAATGATGCCCCTTTGCTGGGCTCCCATTGGACCGCCACAGCCCCTGACTCACAATCCACCCGAGCCTCCACCTGCTGCGGCACGCAGGGCACTGCACAAACACAAACAGAGACATATTCATTTTGATCAGTGAATTAGGATCAATATAGGTCTAATAATTTTTACATACAAATGGACTCTAACAGAGAAACCACAAACTCATATGCCAAAATCACTTCTATGACAATTTTGTAATTTTCAGTTGTGTTTACAATCACAAACACTTAGAGGAATGTAGTAATATTAGTTCTCTTTTTTCTGATAAGCAAAGTATTTTATTTTATTTTTCGTCTCCTTCCCAGAACTGAATATTTCCAAAACTCTAAAATGTTACTAAATGTTACTAAATGTTTCAATGTTAGCCTGATTTAATTGGCCCAGTCTAGATCATCATGCTGCTAAGCCTCAACATGGTTCAATCTGTTTGGCCATCCTTACCTGTTTTTAGCTGTGTAATCGCACTCTGTGAGACGTTGCACACACTGTTAATGGCAAGTACGCTGATGTTATAGGTGAAGCCACACTTGAGGTCTGGGAGGACGCAGGACTGTGAGTCTGTTTCACAACCAGATACATGTTCTTCAATGCCCAAAGCTTGGACGATGTAGAAATCAGCCCCTCTGGTGGGGTGCCACTTCACATGTGCTACGTTGGTAGAGCAGTCCAGCACAAACTTAACATGTTCGGGAGGACAAGGCACTGAAGGAGGAGAGGGAATGTGTTAGTTCCTAGTTGTACATTTGGCCAGGTGTATGGATTTCAAAAATGTAATTTCAGGAATTTGGATTAAGTTCAGAGAGCAGTTGAGGGCCATTTAACAAAGGCCTTTAAATTAAAACAATTTACTTTGTGCATGTTTGTGCAAGAGGCCACATTTTTTAAACTTATACTCAAGCTTAAACTGACTTTCATCTGAATTTTATGCTACCAAACATTACAAAGTTATGCGTTTTTCCAGGTGCAGGATTTTTTTTTTCTCTTTTTAAGTGTACAACAAAACAAATCTCTTCTTGGTTCAGGAGAAATAAAGTGATGAAAAGAAAAGGAGAGAAAACAAGGTTACCGATGCCAAAGTGGAAGCAGAAAAATAAATAGTTAATTAAAATAATGTTTGCATCCATATTTCGATTTTTTAAATAAAACTTTCCCCTCACTTTTTGTTTCTGATGCTTTTTGGGCCGTTTTGTTAATACACCAAAGAAAGATTTCTTGAGGGGAAAATATGAAGGAAACATATTGATCTCTAGCTTTTTTGCACCGTAAACAACACTTGACAGTGATTTAAAAGCATTGAGTGAACACACTTTGTTGTTGCCGCTACAGAAATAGTTCAAATCAATATGCAGTAGGTTAGTATTTCAAGATTTTCATTTGATTTTAATCACCAAAAAGAGTTGATTGAAGGTGGGGGTTTTCTATGAGCTCACCTGACTCCACCTGCAACTTGGTGCTTGGAGAGCTGCTGCAGTGTTCATTTGAGGCCACAGTCATCACATCATAGGTCTGGCCACAATTCAGGCCGTGTAGCTCACAGTTGGTAAAGTTGGAGCTGCAGGTGGAGACATGGCCGCTGGGGGACCGAGCTGTTGCAGTGTAGCTCATGGCACCCTCAGCATAGGCCCAGTCCAAGAGGGCGGAGTTGGTGAAGCAGTCAAGAACCACTGAGCCAATGTTAGGTGTGCAGGGAACTGAGAGAGGGATGGATGAAAAGTAGAACTGTAATAACACTTGACCCATGTTGGAAGCAGTTAGTTTGAATATCACGGCATCTCAAAGAGGTTAAAGGCCATTCAGTTGTTTTTTACCTGATTTAAACATTGTAGCCGGGCTGGGTAAACTCGAGCAAATATCACCCTGTGCCTCCACTTGGACAGAGTAGGTTTGGCCACAGGTAAGGTTGGTCAAGGTACACATGAGTTCTGTGCTCTCGCAGAGGTACATGGCTCCCTGTGTGCTCTTAGCTGTCACTTTGTAGGACAAAGCCCCCGAGCTTTCACTCCAGCTTACATTAGCTTGATTTTTAGAGCAGTCTATCTTCACATCCACATCAGTAGGAACACAAGGCACTGGAGAAAGACATAGAGAGGAGTTTGTGGTAGGTTTGGTCATTTTATCTTGTAGTGACAGGATGTTTGAGATGATTTAAACAAGACTCAGAATATACGAAGCCTTCGATTTAAAGGTGTCTGATAAAATCGAGTGAACTGAGCTTAGAAAACAATCAGTAATGAATTCAAGAAGTCTAGAGAATAAAATAACATAATTGTCCTGAATCTCCCACCTGATAGCAGTGTGTCAGCCTCACTGGGGTCAGAGTTACAGTTATTGTTTGTGGCGACGACCGTCACCGTGTAGTTCTGTCCACACTGGACATTGGGCATGCCACACTGCTCGCTGTCAGACCAGCAGCTCACTGATTGGCCATCTTCCGGCGTCACCGTGGCAGTGTAATGATTCGCCCCAGCAGAGCCGGTCCACGACACCACAGCGATGTTAGAGACGCAGTTCATGAAGCTGGAGACATTGGTGGGGGGGCAGGGCTCTGAGGGAAAGAAGGAGAATGAAATGAATATGACTATTGGACGGCATTAAAAGGAGGGCGAGCACTGTCAGGTGCAAATCACTTGTCTACACGGAAGCTGCACAATGCAACACGTGTGCCTACTTCACCTTAACTTTGGGTCATCAGCGTGGAGTTTTTAGAGAAAAACATCAATTAAAAACTTTTTTGACAACCAGTGTTTTATGATGTATGGAGTAGGAATCTACCTGAATCGAGCTTTGAAGGCTGACTGGGGAGGCTTCTGCACACAGAGTCCACCGCCTGAACAGACAGGAAGTACTCCTGACCACACAGGAACTCAGAAATAAAGGCAGAGGTATCGTTGGTGCTGAGCTGAACTCTGTGGCCACTGTCGGTCTCTGCTGTCACAATGTAAAACTCAGCAGTTTCACTGGCATTCCAGGACAGCGATCCCACCTTAGAAACAGGACAGTCAAATTTGAATCCTGTTATTACTAATACCACTACTGATGTCTGACTGCTAATGATGATATTAATGAAACTTTACTTGTAAAGCCCTGTTCAAAACAAAAGTGCATGACAGGGCAGAGTAGTTTATTATTTCTCATAAGGAGGAACTTCAGAAAATGAGGGGTTTAAAAAAAAAAGAAGAAAGAAAAAAGTCAAATATTCACCTTCGTAGTGCAGTTCAGAGATGTTTTCAAGTTTTGAGGAACACACGGAGCTAAAAACAGAGAACAAAGGTTTGACTATGAGTGGGTCTGCAAAAATTTTGGAAAAAATGTCAGGAAGTATTATAAAATGCCATCATATAAAATCACATTTTCTCCAAGCTGTAAGTATTGCCACCTTGTGCCTTGTTCTGTCCTATTAAAAGCTCAAAATGCAGATCAAATACCAAATTTGAAATACAGTCTTAAACAGGATTAAGACCACTGTGAAGATGTAAGTGACCAACTGACGATCATAAAAAAAGTGTCAAATGTCAATAGTATTAAAAAGAAAAATGAAAGAGAAAAACATTGCTGTGCTAGGGCTAGGAAATAAGAGATTATTATATTTTACTTTTTCAGAGTCTCACACACAAGCCTCATTTATTTGCCTTATTCTTGTTGGACATTTCTACAACCTCTCATTTTCTAAGGTCATGCAAAATTTCCTTAGGCAGCCATACTCTGATTGCTTATTTTCCTGTGTGGTCTCTAACATTACAGCATTTCTAACAAAGTTTTGGGGTAATTTGATTTCTCATGATGTAGTACAAAAGCTTCTTACCCATTCGTATCATTATGCTGTTGCTTGGCATGCTGCTGCACAGGTAGTCGTTGGCAACAACATGAATGGTATACTTCTCGCCACAGTGGAGGTCGTCCCAGGTGCAGCTGGATGTGTTTGTGGTGCACATGTGGGTGTGGCCGTCCTGTCCCACCGCAATGGCCAAGTAGGATTCGGCCCCATCGCTCTTAGCCCAGCTAGCTGTGGCCATATTGTTCTCGCAGCGTGACATGGTCTGTACATGCTCAGGCACACAGGGACCTGAGGAGACGGTGTGTCATTGATCCTAAACTTACTCTAATGTACACAACATCAGTTTAAATACAAATGAGACACTCACCGGTCTTGAACTCTTCAGGCAGACTCGCAGCGCTGTCACACTGATAATCCTGAGCCGTCACAGCGAAGGTGAACAGCTGTCCGCAAGGCAGCTCAGCCTCTACTGTTGTCTCATTTGTTTGGAAAGATGTGACGTATCCCAGGTCTCCTGTGGCTGTCACTACATAAACTGATGCCCCTTTAGCTGACATCCAGTCCACCACCACCGTGTCATTGTCACATGACCCACTGACAGTGAGGCCAGTAGGCTGGCAGGGTTCTGGGAAAGGAAGACGCAAACGTTACAAAAACTCCTTAATTGTTTTTTTGTTTTTTTTTGTGATTGCTGCTGTGAAAATGCTGTACTTATAACTATTTTCTTTTCATAAATTAATCATTTGTTCATAAAATAGTAACAAGTGCCCATCAGTTTCTTAAAGACAAGGTCATCGTATTTAAGCTGTCTGTTTTGTTCAACAGTCTACAACAAAAGGTCATAATTAGAAGAGTTTTACGTTCAGCATACAGAAAAACAAATCTTCATGTTTCAAGAGCTTGAAAAGTCAATTTGTGGTAATAGTTTGTGTATTTTGAAATAATGAAGAAATACAATAAACAATCAATGTCAATGAAGAGAATATGGAAGGAGGTGATTCTTTAATATAAAATGGCAATAATGTACATAACACCTGGGTATTTTGGTTTTAATGAAATGAAGTGGTTCTTGAGAAAATTCAAAAACCTTTAAAAACATTTCATTTTTTTCCTTCTTATTCTTTTGCATTCTAAATTTGAGTTTTTTTCAATCACTATTTTAATATACTGAGTAAGTAACTACAAAGAAACAAACTTAAACCCTCCTTCCATCAGTTGCTTAGGTAACTCAATGATGGGTTGATGATTGTGAGCCCCACCTGTCTGAATCTCCACAGTGCTGCTGGTTTCACTGGAGCACATGTTACTGTGTGCAGTGACAGAGAATTCGTAGGTTTCCCCGCAGTGCAAGTTGGAGAACTGGCAGGTGGAGTTGGTGGAGTTGCACTGCAGAATCATTCCCATGCTGTAGGTGGCAGTAGCTATATAGAGCTCCACCCCCTCTCTTTCCTCCCAGTACATGTTGGCCGTACTCATCCCACACTGCATGTCCACTCCAACACGCATAGGTTTACAGGGCCCTGGACAACATGTTTAGATGAGTTGAGTATCAACATATTTAAGAGGAATTCACATTATCCAAGACTCCAGAATCAATCAATGTTCTCTTTAAAGAAAAACTAATCAAAAAAATTGTGCAACATTAGAACCAATGATCCCTTTCATCTGACCACTCTGGGATGATATGTTGCTCAACTCACGTGTTTTAAAGGTGACATTAGTGTGTGTCTCAGTCCAGCAGTGGTCACTGATGGTCGTGAGGCTGATGTTGTACGTCTGACCACAATGCAGCTCTGTCAAATCACACTGCTGCTCATCTGTCTCACACGAAGCCCAGTGGCCGTCTGCTGCTACAGCAGTCACCATGTAGGAATCTGCTCCTCTGGCTGACCCCCAGGAGACCTCGGCTGTGTTGTTGTCGCAATCCATCATGGCTGCAACATTTCCAGCTGCACAGGGAGCTAGAGACAGACAAACATAGGGGACATGAATGTATTTTATTGACCTTTGACCTTTGAATAAAAAGTGCTATTACTTCATCACTTTAGTGCTTAAAGACATTTGTGGAAAATTCAGTCATAATTAGCACATGACTTATTGACTAATGCCCAAAAGTATTTTGTGAGGTCACAGTGACCGTAACCCTTGATCTCTGACCACCAACTTCTAGTCAGTTCATCCTTGAGTCCAAATGAGATTTGGTCGTAATTTAAAGAAATTCCCTAAAACTGCTCTTGAGATATTGGGTTTACAATAATTTAGATAGACAAACTGATGGACAACTTGAAAACATAACGTGTCGCCATTACTGTCACTGACAAACTGACAGAGATTTACAAAGTCTTCCTGTGCCCATGTTGTTCTACAAAAAACAAAAAAAACCAAAACGTTACAGCTTTTCCAAATTAAGTCAACACAGAATAGATGTATGTGGATGGCAAACACTGACTCTCAATATATTTTCATATTGTCCATTGTTATTTTACTGGAAATATCTGTCATAAAGTTTCACTGTAGAGCTGGTTAAAGGTCACAAAAGGCACAGAAGATAAGTTTAAGCACATCATACCTGAGACCAGCAGGACAGTCACCGAGGCACTGCTGTTGAGTATCTCCCCAATGGCGAAGACGCTAGTGTAATAGACAATTCCACAGTGGAGGCCTTCCACGTAACAGAAAGTGCCGTTAGTGTAGCAGGACAGTGAGTGGCCATCGCGGCCAGCGAGATGAGCTTCATACGCCACTGCACCAAAACTGGCCTCCCACGACACAGCTCCCATGTCGGTTTGACACTGCGCACTGGCCTCCACGTTGTTGGGAGGGCAAGGCTCTGAAGACAGAGGAGGAGCGGAACAGGTTGCGGAAGGCAAAATAAATGTTAAAAATATCTTTTATCACTGCTACAAAATAGAAAAAAACATGTTCACTACATTATCTATGAATCTCCTTTTTTCACGTTTTCCTAACTGAAGATGATGCTCATTGGGAGCCACATAATCACCTCAGACAACATCAAACTGTTAGGTGCAAAGAAAAAAAGTGTAAGAGTATAAATGAGGTTTAAAAAAAAGCTTTTCTAACCTGTCATTATTGTGACTGCTCCTGTTGATGTGGACAAGCCTTTGCACACATAATTGTTAGCCGTGACGCTGATGTTGTACATTTGGCCACACATCATGTTGTACAGGGCACAGTAGGTGTCGTTGGTGGTGCAGAACACCATCAGGCCCTGCTCCGTCACCCCTTCAACTTTGTAGTATTCAGCACCTGGGGTCATGTCCCACAGCACCTGGCCGATGGTCAGGCTGTACTGAGCGCTGATGTGCTCAGGGATGCACGGCTCTGGAGGAGAGGATGGAGGATTTGAGTAAATACAACAATGTGGTTGGTAAGTTTCTGTGTTGATAAAGGAACACATAGTTAATATCATAACAACTATGAAAAATATTACAACATGGGTGAGAATGTGCCGTAGTCATTACTTTTTAATTGGAAAACTGGGAAGAAGAGATGGACCAATAGCTGACCTCACTGACAGCATTTGCAGATTTTTTATATTTTTAAAGAAAATATGACTTTTATGACTTAATAATGGATGCACATTGTCAGCACCTTCTATGATGGCTGTTGTCTTTTTTCTAGTACTACGAGGCAGAGTGACATGTTTTCAAAACCTACATTTTAGACATGTTTGTGCATCTGACATGGCTTTTTAGATAAAAATAAGTCTCTTCTTCTTCTCGATACTGAAAAATCCAGAATCATCATGCATATTCAATTTTCTCACGTCAAAACTTGAAGTAAGATGTCTCATATTCACTGAGAAGTTGAATCTCAGTGTATGTGATCTTAAGTTTTCCTTGTCTCACTTATGTGATTTGGTAAATTAAATTTTAAATCATGATTGGATTCAGAACTACTTGTAATATCACAAAATTATGTTCCTACATACACTTAAACTCAAATTAAAGGTAAACACCCCCCAAAAAATGACCAATTTAGTAGGTGACAGTGTAAACAGCCTTCTTGTGTCAAACTCCGCACGAGCAAAACACAACATGGAGTGGAGGGGGACCACATATGTGTGTAGCTCTACTAAGCCTGTGTGTTGTTGCTCACCAGTGATCAGCTGTCCTGTCATGTGAACAACGCTGCTGCAGGTCTGCCCCACAGCGCGGACAGCCACAGAGTAGCTCTGGCCACATAGCAGCCCTTCGAGATCACACTGGGTGCTGTTGGTCTCACAGGTGACAGTGTGGCCTGAGGCAGTTGTGGCTGTGACCACATACATTAAAGCTCCATCGCTTGGGTGCCAGTGCACCACGGTCGTCTGCGTGTAGCAGTCCATCACTCCCTCGATATGTCTTGCTTTGCAGGGAACTGAAAGGACAAGTAAGATAGTTATGATGAGACTAAAAAAATGTAGAAAAGACACACAAGCACATGTAATGTAGTTAGTGTTACTTTTTTGGATTGTCTGTAAGAATAACATAAGAACAGTGCAAGCCAGATACAATGAGACAGAACATTTTACTGCAAATCAGATACATCAGCATTATCAGTTTTTACATTTTTTTGGTCAAATTTTTAGTGCATTGACAAAGAGCAGACATTTCATATAAATTTAGCAGATTTTAAGCCAGATAAGAAGAATACAGTCCCTTTATATTAACCACTGAGATACTGAAAGGGTTTCATAATACCGAAGAATCAGAGAATCTCCTAAAATTGAAGAGAATCTATGAAGCCTTTCATTCACATAAAATATATTAAAAAAAAACAAAAAAAAGTAGTCTTGTGATCGCAGGGAAGCATTAATTATAGATCTCACTCCTATTGGTATATGTCATCTGTCATTTCTTTTAAATCTTTTTGCTCTTATTCCAGCCTCCATCCCTAAGATACACATCTGTCACTCGTCTCTTGTACTACCTGACGGTGTATCGACCACAGGAGTGGGCGGGCTGTCGCAGTATCCATCAGAGGAAACCACGGAGACATGGTAGATCTGACCACATCCGACTCCTGTCACGTTGCAGGAGCCCTCTGTGGTGCCTTGGCATGTTGTGCGGTGACCGTAGCTGTCCCACAGTGTAGTTGTGTATTCGTCGGCTCCTGAGCTCTCAGACCAGGACACGATCAGAGAATCTGTCTCACAGTCTATCACAGAGGAGATGTTTGCAGGGATGCACGGCGCTAGAGAGAGGAGAATAAGAAAACATGGAATGAAGTTTTCACCTTAGAGAGTTTCTGATTGCAGAGTATTGAATTGATGAAGAAATTGAAATTTATTTTGGAACAAAAATTTTATTTTGTCTTCCTGTGACATTTTCATGTTTGTACACCTCATATGAAGCCACAAGCAACAGCCAGTTAGCTTAGCTTAGCATAACAGAGTTAAAAAAAAGGCTAGCCTGGCTTTGGATCTGGATGTCTGGGGGCTCCTTTTGAAAACTTGTCAAGAAAAGTTTTTTCAGAATCCAGCAGACAGTCTACACTTACCAGTCTTGATTCTCACACTGTCGCTGGGTTTGCTCGTGCAGTCTCTGACCTCTGCCATCACAGTAGCTGTGTAATGCTGTCCACAGCGCAGACCTGTCAGATCACACTGGTTCCCGCTGGAGATGCACTCGTCCACATGGCCGTCAGTACCAACAGCTCTCACCCGGTACAGCTGTCCTGCTTCCCTACTGATGCTCCACGACATGGAGGCCACATTGTCTTCGCAGCTCAAACTGGCTTTGAGGTTCTGAGGAATGCATGGAGCTGAGAGGAAAAGGTTCATATAAATTTATTTCTATTTCTTTTTTTTTATGTTTTAAAATTTCTAATCCTGACCGCTGTGACTGGAGGACAGTGTTTTATTATCTGTTTAAAAGTCTTTCTATTCATTTTAAAGCAAGAGTTAGTATGCACGTGTGACATGTATATGCATAAACCATACCTGTCCTGACGATCTCCCCTTCACTCTGGGAGCTGTTGCAGGTTCGTCCCTCAGCCACGACGAGCAGAATATACAATTCATCACAAGGCAGGTCGTAGATGTCACACCTGGTCCCAGATGTGGTGCAGCAGGTCGTGTTTCCATTCATCTCCAGTGTTGCCGTGTAACTCACTGCACCAGGAGTGGCCGACCAGGAGATGCTGGCTGTGCCGTTGTCGCAGTCTACTGATTTCTCAACGTTCTCAGGAGCGCAGGGAGCTGGGATAGAAGAAACTCAGTAAAATGAGCTGTACTTACACTTCAAAAACCTAACTGTCAGTACTTCTCAAGAGCAGGTTTATACCCACAGTCTGCATCCGGTAAATCTGACTAACTAGTATGAACAAGATAAAAAACCATCACCAGAGCTGCATTAGAGTAAAAATAAATAAATGAATAAATGCAAAAAATGAAATGCTATGCAGAAACGCAGAAATTCTGCACCTCAATCATCTTTTCTGTCTTTTCTCTAGCTGTTTGAGTGCACATTTTCTGAATATTTTATTCAATAATTCAACAAATCGGCCAAAGCTGTGTGGAATGTTCAATAATTAAGTAAAAACTATACATTCATTCCATTTTACACAAAGTAGTCGCCATTATCAATAGTTCCAGCACCATAGGTTTGTGTTATAATGGTCTGAAGTGACTTTCATGTTTTTAAAGCAATAAAACAGTTTTTTTACTTTTGGTTTATATTTATAACTTAAGTGTATTTTTTAATGTACCCGTCTCAGTTGTGACAGCATTGCTTGGAGCACTGCAGCACTTCTGGTCGAGGGCCTTGATGGTGAAGGTCAGGTTTTTGCTGCACATCAGTGGCGGCAGATCACATATCCTCTCTGACGTGGCATTACATTCAAACGTCTGGACGTTACCCTGGCTGTCTGTTGCCATGACAACATACTCCTCAGCCCCAGCAGACTCATTGTACATGACCCAGGCTGAATTTGTCAGGCAGTCCATCTCTACGTCAGACAGGTGAGGTATGCAGGGAACTGGAGGTAAAGCAGGAACAGGTTAGAAGATTAGTTGTGCACGGAGCTCACGATCAAAGATTATACTTAAAAAACAATAAGCAATGTCCTTTAAGAGACTTAGAGAAATTATATTTCTTAGCACTAAATCAATTAAAACTGTTTTTTGGGCATTCTCTTGTTTTAGAGTTAAAAAAAAAGTTTGACATTTTAAGAAATATGGTTCCTTTAAACTTAAACTGTACTTTATGTTTGATAAAGAAAACTTGATATCATTCACTGTGGAATATAGCTCTTGTTCTCCTCCTACAAGGACAGATTTCCACCCCATCTGGCCTGTGTTGCGCCACTCACTCGTTTATCTAATATTGGGAAGGGTGCTGATTCAGTGTTCTCATTGGTTGTCTGCATGTCTTTCTGGTGCAACTCAACATGCTCGTAAAATTGAAATCAAAATTTTAAACAGGACGGTGCTGATAAAACATTAATCAAGAGTCTTATTGTATTGCATATGACCTGCTAGAATTTAAAAAAAAAAACACATTTTAATTTACTGATTAGCTGTAGTATCAGAACATCTGTGACCAGGCCACCGTTTTTTTCCTGCTTGAAACTGGACCAAGCAACGCCCCAAATTTCATGTGCTGTTCAGTGCTTCATCACACATCTGTTGCTGTGATTGGTTTTAGGTCAATCTGATTGCATCCAGGGGCCTTTGGTTTAGCCTTGGAAATCAAAACTAAAGTGAAAGTTGCCACAACAACTTGTACATGAGCTCTAATCTGGCATGTCGGGCTACTCATATCAGTTATTTCTTCATTAAGAAATGTGCATGAGTTGTAAAAGCTACTTTAGAAACAGTAATACTAAAACGTTCTTGCTCCTTGCCTGTTGTGATCATTTTCGTGGGGCTGTCTCTACCCACACATCCATTCCTCGATGGTGTGATTGTGATGCTGTACTCCGTCCCACACTTCAATGTGCTGAGATTACAGGCTCCATCTGTGCTGCTGCAATTGTGTCTGTGGCCTTCGGCGTCAACTGCCCACACCATGTACACAACCCCCACCATGCTGTTGTTCCAGGTTACAGACACGACACCAGTGGTGCAGTTGACAGTGGGAAGGAAGGTCTTTGGAGGACAAGGAGCTGAGAGGAAGAGCAGAAGAACAGAAGATGGTGAAGATAACAGACAAGGAGCAGTGGAGGTCTTGATGCATGAAAACCTCTCTTAAATAAGAAACGCAAAGAAGAAGAAAACAGGAAAAAAAACACTTATAGAAGAACTAAATCACAAACTCAAACTCAGACTCAGCTTTGCATGTTTTCACAAACAATGCAAGTCGAGGCCAAAATCTCTGCTCTAGTCTTTTGACCAGTGTTGGTAATAACGGCGTCAGAGTATAATGGCGTTACTAACGGCGTTATTTTTTTCAGTAACGAGTAATCTAATTAATTACTTTTCCCATCGTTGCAACGCCGTTA
>JAQMCX010000045.1:6088837-6151019 GCA_029814765.1 Acanthurus leucopareius | reverse complement strand
TTACAATGAGGTAACTGAGTTACTAATTCAATTACTTTTTGGGAGAAGTAATTTGTAACTGTAACTAATTACTTTTTAAAAGTACGATGACCAACACTGCTTTTGACTCACTCTCAGATCTGATTGGATTAAAAAAAAATTGCACTGTGGTGAAGAAGCACAAAGCAATGTATATGTACCTTAGAGATTTTAGGTTTCCACACTGTGACATAATTCAAATAGTACAGACACAAAGACAGACTACTTGTTTGTATTCAAATGCACTGTCACTATCACCTGCAGCTTTACCTACCTGCAATGACCTGCTCTACAGGGCTGGAGGAGCTGTTGCAGGCATCATCTTGTGCCATCACTGTAACATTGTAAGTCAGACCACACTGCACGTTGCGTATAACACAGTGATGCTTATCCATCTTGCAGCTGCCGACATGACCTTTGCTGCTTAACACAGAGGTGTGGAACTGAGAAACGTGACCTGTCGACTGCCAGGTGACATTGAGGACGCCATTCATGCAGTCCAGGCTGTTCTGTATGTTCTGTGGCACACAAGGAGCTGGAGAGAGGGCGAGTGATGAGAGTGTTTAGTGAAATCATCCTATTAGTGTATGATCACAAATTTGATTACTAAAACAACAGGTGGCAGGGAAAAAGAAAAAAGAAATCATAAAAATATGGGCATTGTCAACCTCATTTATGTTTGTCATATTTTGAATCCAGTTCTTCATCTGACATAAATGTAAAAGCATCAGCTTATGTATTTCTGTGCAGCAGCATGCGCTGAGTTCTGTGATGGTGTGCTTATTGTTAATTACCACAATTAACATTTTTTGTAATTGACACATAAAGGGGCTTTAATGAAGAAGTTATGTGAAAAGATGTGAGAATATCAAGTCATCAAGTTGTTCTAAATATGCTTTACTAAGTGATTTTAGTTTGCTTTACCAGTTAATATGCAGATGGAGCAGCCAAATATAAGTTGGTTTTAAATACCTACCTGTCTGAATCATTTCAATGTTACTCTTTGCTCCAATGCAGTTTTCATCAATGCCAGCAGCGTAGACCTTGTATTTCTGTCCACAGAGCAGACCAGATATGTGGCAATGGGTGCCGCTGGTGTTACAGGACCACAGGCGGCCATCTTCATTCTTTGCCACAGCCATGTAGGAGACTGAGCCTTGCGAGGCCTGCCATGACACTGAGATGTTGTTTGACTCGCAGGAAGAATCGACCCTCAGCTGGGTAGGAGGGCAGGGAGCTGAAGGAGTGATAGAAGGATGATGAGCCTGATCATAATCATGCTTCCATGTTTATGACAAACCATGTATTTAAAAAACAATATATACAACACATTTTTGATTTCTTTCAAGAGAGAAACACTGATGGTTAGAAGTTCAGTGACGATAGTTATGTTTCTTTCATTTTTTTCGTGGTATTTAGTTGGTTTTTTTTAGTTCAGTCAATTAATTCAGCTTGCACACTCTACGACTACTAATCTATCAACTCATGAATTTGACATTTTGACACTAGTTAACAAGAGATTAAGAATTGAAAAAGACAGAAGTAAAGAAGTAAAATAAATGTACTATAGGCAAATGTCCTACCTCCTTCATTATAGCATAAAAGTAATTTATAAACATTTGAAAGTGTAATATAAAAGTAACAAATTAAGAGAAGAGGCTAAAAGTAATTAATAGAAAGCTAAAAAATCTGGGGCAAAAATGATGAATAAACATTGGAAAGAAGGCCAAAAGTAACAGAATAATAGTAAAACAGTTAGCTAAAAGTACTTGATCAACCGATGATCAGCTAGTTAAAAGGTTGCAAAAATAAGCTTTAAGTAGTTTATTTACTACCTGAACTTTTATTGGGGGGAGGGTAAAAAAGTTTAACTAGCTAAAGGTGATGAATAATATTTTGAAATAATTAGCCAAAAGTTATTAACATACTGCTCCTAAAGTAAGTGGAAGCTGAACACTGTGAAGCATATGGATGTTACCTGTGTTGATTCTGTGCCAGTCCTGGGCAGGACTGGGGCAGTTCTGTCCCTGTCCGCTGACACTGACCCTGTAGCTCTCCCCACAGTGCAGTGAGCTGATGTTGCAGGAGGAGCCATTGGTAGAGCAGGTCTGCTGGTGTGTAATGTCGAAGGCATCGGCCGAGGCGTTGTAGTGGAGAATGCCACTGCCGGGGGTCCAAGACACCACAGCTGTGTTGCTGTCACAGTCCAGGGTCACCTCCAGATCACTGTGGGGACAAGGACCTAGATGGGGATGTAGTTAGTCAAAAGTGATTAGCAGACGGAGGGTCATGTGGTTGTGCCTTATATTAAAATAAAATTTAACCCCTGTGAAATACAAAATAGCTGTAGTTTGTCCAGTACAATTGCCTCTGTTAATTAATATCAGGATTTTAAATTAGTTTTATGGGAACTCTTCATGCTTCTGTGCTCTGTAAAAAAAAAAGCTAGTTACTAGCACCTAGTGGCAATCATAAGAAATGACATTTTTCTGCACTGCTCTCAATGTTTACTACACATATAAAGTTTACTGTAGCATGACATAGGTAACGGATAATAAAACTATAAAACAATATAAGAAACACAAACATATTCTAGCTAGTGTTGTTTAAAGAACCAATAAAATATCACTAACTACACCTTTAGGAAGCAGTTAGAGATATTTTGATTGTGCATGATGGTGCATTAGAACTTATGACTACTTTTTTTCACTTTTCAGGGACACAAATCAGTATTTATTTAACAGAGGCTCAGTTAATCAGCTGGTCTGCTTTTGTTTTGTTACCTGTTGCGGCCATGATTGTCTCGCTGACCAAACTGACACAGGAGTCATGGCGAGCCACCACTGTAATGTTGTAGTCCTGCCCGCATGCCAGGTTGGGGAAATTACAGTTGGTGTCAGTGCTGGTGCATTCAGCATTGAAACCAAGATTCCCCCGAGCAAAGACAGTATAAGACGTGGCACCTCGTGCTGCATCCCATGTGACCACAGTTATACCAGTCCGGCAGTCCACTAAGGCTGTAAGGCGGGTGGGAACACATGGAGCTGGGGGAGAGATGGAGATAGTTGTGTGGCAAAGTCACTTTCAGTTGAGTCTGCTGTAGCTGTTGAACATTATTATTACTTCCTGCATCACTCAAACTTAGTAAAGTGCCTTTTGTTAATTCACAGGTTTGTTTGCTACGAGAGGTGGAAAGTAACTAAATACAATTACTGTCCAATTACAGTAGACCTCATCTAAGTTATCATTTTGACTTTTCATAGTTAGAAAAACACAAGTGTTATTAAGTGTCCCTGAAAGCCAGGAACAGCAGATTATCAGTATGCCTAGCAAGTTTAAAGCATTTTACAATGTTTTTATTACAAATTTAAATTTAGTAATTGTGAAAAAAAACTTAGGATTGGCAAGAACTTTGATTTTTTTATCTCCTCTTAAAAATCTGATGATAAATAAGCATTTTCCACCTTTCTTTTGGACCTAAAGTCAGTGTTAACAGTGGATGTTTGCACCGTATTTTTGAATTTTTAGGTAATTTTCATAGCTTGTCTTGGATTGTTTTATTCCTGTTTGTGATAATGTTTTCTGTTCCCATCCTGCTTCAGTGTAGATTACGTATCAACCTATGACTTTACAGTTGCAGATTATCCAAAATTATCCTTGCCTGAATCTAAGGAATACAAAAAAAATCAAAGACATTCGAGTAAATCACCAACTAATGCTGATGCTTTGTGTTCCTACGTTACATGGTAATTTGTACCTGTGTTGAGCTTTTCTGCAACAGCTGGCTGACTGCTGCATGTCTCCGTGTGGCCGACCACGCTGATGGCGTAGCTCTCCCCGCAGGCCAGCTGGTCGAAGGTGCAGTTGGAGCCGCCAGAGTTGCAGGTTGTGATCATTCCTCTTCTGTCTGTTGCTGATACCACCTGGGTCTGGTCTGGCCCTGAGTTTTCCCAGGTCACTAACGCCTTGTTAGTGCTGCATTGCAGATTTACAAGCACCCCTTCTGGTTTGCAGGGGGCTGATGAAAAAGATGTAGATTAAAGTATTATTATAAAACAGTGCCTTTAATGCCTGCTTTCACTGTCCTTTTTTTGCTGAAGCATTTTCCATGGGGTTTCAATGGCCTCTTAGGACAATGTAATCAGTTCAATAATTCGATAAATTTGGAAAAAATCTCAACTCTGCTACCTGACTGCATCATGTAGTCTGAGCCCTCAATGGTGCCACAGTTGATTGATGATGTAGTTACGACAATGCTGTAGTTGAGGCCACATTTTAGGTTCTCGATGGTGCAGTTTGTGTTAGTGGAGTTACAGGTTGCACGGGTGTCGTCACTACCGATGGCGATGGCGGTGTAAGACTCACTGTTGCCTGTGCTCCCCCTCCACTGCACCGCAAAAGAGTTGACATTGCAGTCCAGCTCTGCTACAACCCTGTCAGGCAGACATGGAGCTGTGGGAAGGAGGTGGAGGAGTAGAGATGACTGACTGAATGAACCATGCACTGGTTTTGAGCTCCAAAAATATATATATTTAAAGTTCAACCAAAACATCTACAGGGAGATCCAAGTCATTTACCTGAGTCAAAAGTTAAGGGAGCGCCTGTGCTGCTGTTGCATGTCGCACTGGAAGCGATCACAACCGCTGTGTACTGGTGACCACAGTCCAGCTTCACTGAGCAGGTGGTCGTGTTGGAGGAGCAGGAAACAACGTGGCCGTGTTCACCTGTCACTGTAACTGTGTAGGAGATTGCGTGGATACTCGGCGCCCAGTTCAGTGTTCCTAAGTTGGTGCCGCAGTCCGCTTTGGCAGCCAGGCCAGTTGGAGGACATGGAGCTGACAGGACAGAGGAGGGACAAATCATTCTGTGTTCCTCTGAGAAACAAACTGCATTTATAGAACAAGTTCAGATTGAAAATTGTGCAGAACAGCTTTTAAATAAATTTTAGGGTGTAGTTTGTCGAATGAAGACAAAAATAAAACCACAATCTCTTATTTTATATAAGGCACAATGAAAAAAATATATAACCTCAAAGACCAAAAAAGCCCTACCTGAATAGCCTTAACTCTGCTGTTTATTTCAATTTCTTTTAATACTAACATTCTATATGACACAAAATACAGATATGGCAAATGAAGAAACCACATACAAAATGAAACACAAACAACAGGACATTTAAGAGACTGCTGAAAAGCTGAGATACTCCAGTTTTTGTGACCTTTTTAAGCTTATGGATTATGAAAATATTTCAAAAGTAAGTAAATGTATTAGCCACAGCTGGTTGTTAAGTTCTTTGAAGATAAATACTGGAAAAGTATACAGACCTTCATGTCTGAAGGTAAAAACTAAAGAAAATAAAAGTGCAATAAATTGATAAATGTTAATAAACTATAATAGTTAAAGAGGTGAGAAAAGGGTTGTGCTGGATGAATCTGGACTCTTGATTTTGGTTTTAGAAAAGCTGAACTCAGATATGAAAAATATGTTATTATACTGTAATGTAACTATAATTCTCCAATCATATTTTAAGCATCACAGATATTGTTTTATCAAGAAAATGTAAAAGAAGCTGAAAAAACAGAGGATTGATAGAAAAATAACATTCTCAGACACAAAAGTTTGCTGCCTGTTTCATATTACCTTACATTAAATGTCTTTGGGTTTTGGACAGTTGAAAAAAGCTATTTCAAGTGCATTTTGATGTGCTTTTTTTTTTTTTTTACTATTTACTGAAATTCCCTGAACAAATTACAAATAAGTGAATTGAAATTATTTTGTAACAGTAACCTTAACAGCTTTGTATTGATATAATCCAGATATTAACCTGTTTCAGTTTGTATGGGCTCGCTGAAGATGCTGCTGCACTCAGTGTCACTCGCAGACACCGCCAGTGTGTACAACTCGCCACACTGCAGCCCAGTGAGCACATGGGACGTCTGTGTTGTGGAGAAATTGGCAGTGGGCCCACCATCTTCTTGGGAGCGGAGGAAGTACTCTGCACCATCTTCAGGACTGGGGTCCCAACTTACTGTGATGTCATTGTTACTGCAATTTGTCGTCCCAGCAACACTGGTCGGCGGACAGAGGACTAATATAAAAAAGAAAAAAAAGGGTTTGAAAATGCAGCAAATGCCACAAATTGATGATGGTAGATGTAACTGCCAGCTGTTGGTTTTGTGTCAAATGGCAAGCTGTATGCTGAGGTAACCTTAGGTATGTTTTTAAACTTTGGAAAGACAAAGCTTGTCTAATCCCCTTCTGGCTCCAGTTTCGTAATAAACACAGTGTCGTCAGAGTGATATTGATCTTCTACCCAAACTCTCAGCAAGACAGAGAAAATAAAAGGTTTGAAATATATCAAAATACTCCTTTAACATCTACCTGTTTTGAAAGTGAAAGGCAGACTGGGCTCGCTCATGCAGCCCCTCTCAAAGATGACCACCGTGACGACAGCCGTCTCACCACAGTGGAGGTCTGTGAAGGAGCAGCCTGTTCCGTTGGAGGAGCAGGTGTGGTTATGACCAGTCACACCAGGATGTACAGCAGTGGCCATATAGAGATCTGCTTTTAGGACAGGTTTCCAGGTCACATGTCCGATGTTACCATCACACTGCAGGGACACATCGACGTTGGTGGCAGGGCAGGGACCTGAAAGATGGAGTGTTACGAAGAGATGTTAAAGTGTGTCACAAAACATTGAAAACATAAAAACTAAGAAAACATGAAGTGAAACAGAAGTGAAAGTAGCTACTAGATCCAGTAGTCAAGTTTACTTGGAGCATCTAGTGGCATCTAGAGGAACAGCATTACCATCTACATGAACGATCAACAGGCAAAAGAAGGGCTCACATTCTTTTTCTTAGTTTTTTACCTCAATATGATAAAAGCATTAAAATATCTAGACACTTTTCTATTTGAAATAATGTTGGATTCAATATTCATATCACATCAAAGAGTGTAAAAGCACAATTTTCCACTTCTACCTCACCTGCAAGGTAAGTTTGTGGGTAGCTGTCGAAGCCCTTGCAGCGTTTAGAGAAGGGCGTGACAGTGATCACGTAGGTCTGAGCGCAGTGCATGTTGGGTAGGTTACAGCTTGTGCCGTTTGTGGTGCACTGCTTGAGATCACCGTCTCTGCCGTTCGCAGTCACTGTGTAGGATATGGCACCGGGACTGTGCTGCCAGCTCACCGCTGCTGTGTTGTTGTCACACACCAGGGAGGTACTGACATTCATGGGAGAACAGGGGGCTGATGGGAAAGCAAAGGGGGGAACGCCACTAAGTCTTAATGTGAAAGCAAAAAATGCATCCTATCCCCTGCTGTTTTCTAGATAATCACAAATCACTGGGATGATAAAATGTTATATCTTCATGTGGGAGCCTCATCTCTTTTATGGAAAATAAACCAGTCACATCCAGCTGCTGGATCATTAGCAGCTGGATGGTCTGTGCTACTGTAATGATATAATTTAACAACGTAAAAATTTCCGTATTTGAGAAGTGTGTGTGTTTTTTTCCACTGGCAAGCATGGTTTCCATAGTATTAGGTTAAATACTATTTATTATTGTAAGCTTAAGCTATACACCATCTCTTTAAGCTATTAATCAAAATTATTGGAAGTTCTGTGTTTTTTATGCTGTTATTTCATCAACAGGTCACATGATTAATGCAGAAACTAGAGCTAAAGCCTAAATTTAGCTGTTAATTTTTTTATAATGTGGTAATTGTAAACAGATTACTGAACAATTTTTGAAATGATAATTACGGATCCATTAAGTGTGAAACAAATTTTGTTGCATTAGTGTCATGAGGTAACAGTTCAGACTTTTTTTTAAATAATCTGCTCTCATACCTGTCTGTATATGTGTTACACCTGCCATACTGCTGTTGCAGTGGTCAGCCACACTTATCACTTTCACATCATACAGGCGACCACACTGCAGGGAGGGCAGGGAGCAGTCGGTCTGGCTGGTGTCGCAGGAGGCCATGTGGTCTCCAGACTGGATGCAAGCGTGGAAACTCTTTCTTCCCAGAGTCTCATCCCAGCTCAGGAAGGCGATGCCAGTCTCACAGGAGTATCTGTACTCCACATTTGCAGGGGTACAGGGCGCTGAGCGAGAGAGGAGCGCAGTCAGCTTCTGATTACTTTATATTTGAGTACCTTCTTAATACCTCCTCACAAGACCCCACAAACATCAAGTAGCCCCCTTACATTAAAAAATACTATGGCATATATATCATTAAACTTATTAACACTGCGTTCAAAAGATTTAACTGTGCTATAACTGGTAATAAAATGTTACATGTTGCATTTTCAAGTAAGTACCTATTGTACCATATATTCCTCATTCACAACATCTTGCATAACAATCATGAAAACAAATCAGGAAACTAAAAGCATCCAATACAACCTTTTTCCTAGAAAGAATCATAATACACCAAAAAAACATCAACAATGAATATTTTTTGAAAAACATGCAACTTTAGCGAGCAGTAAACACTGAAATAGTCTAAACTACAACATACCAGTGACGATTTGAAAAGAAGTGCTGGGTTTGCTCAAACACTGGACTCCTTTTGCCACAGCCTGGACACTATAGGTGTGTCCACACTGCAGTCTGTCCAGGACACAGCTGCTGTTGGTGGAGGAGCTGCAGGAAGTCGAGTGTCCATGGTTGGAGGTTGCGTTGACCATGACGCTCAATGCATCCTCGTCCTTAACCCAGGTGACCAAGGCATGGTTGGAGACACAGTCCAGAGTGTGGTTCTGGATAACGGGAGCGCAGGGGGCTGTGCAGGGTACAGTCACATATTACCAATTTGTCTTATAAAGGAATCATTTGGGTTGGATACAGTGTACAAAAATATTTCTCCTAAAACAGACAGGATGCACTATTAAGAGCTTTTCAATTAAAAGTATTATTTTCTTTTTTACCAAACTATAAGAGGTCCTATCACAGTGACAACCGGCTTCTTTTATCATGTATTTTCTCAAATTTATTTATTTCATGCTTTTCAAAATTAAAAAAGGGGATTCCTGCATGCTGATTTATATTCAAGACTGTCATTGATCAGTTCATTAAACTCAGTTTCTCTTACTGCTGACCCTCAGTAGATTACGAGTTGTTTTTTGTCACACTGGCAAAGATAAGCCTACACAGTATATATGTATATATATATGCATATAAGATATACATTTGTTGGGTATTTATCTAGCGAGCGTTAACATTCAGCAATTAAAAATATGCAAATAACTTCAATATGACTACTTTAAAGCCAACATAAAAGCATTACCCCTACAGAATTACATTCTTGGTAGTGAGAAGAAGCAGTTGGAGCAACATTGAACTTAATCACAGAAATTTACATTTGCAAAAAATAAATTATGATGAACTTATCACTCAAACAATAAAACCCGATACATTACAAATAGACCTTCTTTCTTGTTCACTGATCAAAATATTTTGAGAGAAATGTTGGGATTTTTCACCCATCACTACATTATTTGAAAAATCTTGTCTCAGTACGGAAAAACATACTGATGGCTGTCAGTGTCCTGCTGGAGCAACTGGTGACACTAAAAGGATTTCAATATTATTCATATATAGAGAAGAACGGCGGTCACTCACGATAAGCCTTAGAGGGACTACTCCTAAAATTGTGCTTCCATCCAAAACTACATATAAAGTTTCTTCTCTCTCTCTCTGATTGGTTACCTGTGGTTACATTGACTCTGGTGAGTACGGAGCTGTTGCAGTTCCCGTCCCCCGCCAGCACAGTCACAGTGTAGTCCTCCCCACACTGCAGCTGGGTCAGCTCACAGAATGTGCCCATGGAGTTACAGGAGTCCATGTGTCCATTGGCCTCAGCGAGGACAGTGTAATTTTTTGCCCCAGCACTTGAACCCCAAGTCACCTTCACCACACCAGAGATGCAGTGCAGGGCAGCGGTCACATTTGTAGGGTCACAGGGTGCTAGAGGAGGGAAGGGTAGATTAACTTTATGTCTACAGTGATGTCATGACTTGATGGATGGTATTACTGCAAACTTATGGATTTTAACCTGTGAAGATTCAGTGATTTTGACAGTTTTGGTCTGACTATAGCACGAGTTGTACTTAAGCTAACAACGTTTTCAAAATCATTAAACAAACCAGGCTTTAAAAATACAGCAAGTACATCAAAGTTTTTGAATACATTTTTCAAAATGCCTCGAAAGCTCAAAAAATGTCTTGATAATGTTCACACTGTTTGATAAAGTTATTAAGTAATACTAACAATACTTAAATAATATTTAAATACAGGACAAAATAAACATGAAATGAAAAAGGAAATAAAAAAGGAAATAAGCATATTTCTGTCAGAGCAGATTTAAAACCTTAAATGATATAAATATGTTGGTTTATCACCTTTTTTTTATCATGTATCAAATAAGAGTCTCATGATTATACAGCTAAAATTTTGTCAAAAATATAATGAAAGGATCAAACCAACAATCTGTTATTCAGCCTCTTTATATTAGCTGACTTCCCTTCCCTGTTTGTGACACTCAGCCCCTAACGCATCGGTTTCCACTAAAGATGTAAATCTTAAAAAACAAAAACAAGAATTTTCATTTTTAAAAAGGGTCAGAAATATTCAAAAACAGCTGGGTTTTACAGTGAAAGTTACTCAGACAGGAATCAATACTAAATGTATTGAGAACTTTTTTCCATCAGCAGTAGGATGAAGTATATGGACTGACCCAAAATAGATCACAGTGCCCAATATAACAGTGTGTCCCTCTACTAGCTTTTTATAGTTTTGTGTCTTTTTTGCCTGAAGGGCTCAGATTTCTATGTTACTTGAATGTATATTTACCAGTCATTGCTGAGACCATGGCACTCTCAGAGCTATTACACCTGTCATTCGAGGCCACCACACTGAGCATATATGTCTGAGCACACTGCAGGCCAGGGAAGAAGCAGCTGCGGTTAGTTGTAGAGCAGGATGAAGAGAAACCTCCCGCTCCCTTCAGTGTGGAGATGTAGGACGCTGCCCCAGCGACTGCATCCCAGGAAGCCTGCAACCTGTTAGTGGAGCATTCCACAACGCCTTGGACGTTAACAGGAACACAAGGAGCTAAGAGAGACATTTTGTTGGTGGTAGAGAAGCACGTGAGAGAGAAGGGAGAATGAATCAATGCCTTTACTTTGCTTTGTTTTCTGTAGTTGCATACAGCATCCCGCTCTGTTGAGTCAACCATCCGACTTACTTGAATTAACAATTTCTGGGACACTGCTGCTTCCTTTGCATGTGCTGCTGATGGCTTCGACCATCACAGTGTATTGCTGTCCACACTGTAAATTACTCAGTGTGCAATTTAAATTCTTTGTCATGCAGCGAAGTGCGGTCCCATCTCCGGCCAGGGCGGTGGCGCTGTAGTTTACTGGCATGGATCCAGGTGCCCAGCTGATGGTTAGTGTGCTGGTGCTACAGTTGAGGGTGTTGACCACCCTTTCAACAGCACATGGGGCTGACACAGGTGGGAAAGAACGAGACTAAGTGATTACAAATGTAAAAAAATAAACCAATGTTGAATTACTTAAAACTGCATTTTTGTTTACATGCTTTTTGGCCATTTGGGGGCAGAAGAGCTCATTTTCATACTCATATTCACATTAGTGAAATGTCATTTATTGCCTTAGAAAATTTGCATCTGTACACTTTAAGCTGAGATGCATTAATTATTTGCACTACACTTAATCAGTACTGTCAGGTACTAGACAAAAAATACAAAAGGAAAAGGAAGATGTTCACAAGGATTAATAAACAGGAAGGAAGTTGGAAGACGCAGAAAGAAAGCAAAGATGCTACTCCCTCTCACCAGTTGTAAGCATGACCGGCTCACTGTCAGGACTTTGACAGTCTCCATCAGAGGCTGATACTGTGAAGGTGTACTCCTTGCCACACTGCAGACCATTCAATTGGCAACTGTGATTCATTCCTGCATCACAGGTCACTGTATGTCCGTCTGCACTCACTGCCTTGCCAGTGTAGGACACTGCATTTGGGCTGCTGTTCCAACTCAACATGGCTGAGTTACTGTCACAGTCGACTGAGGCGTTGAGCTTAGAGGGAGGACAGGGTGCTGCAGAGGAATGACACATAACAGATGGATGGTTTACAATATTTGGGGTTTTACTCATTTCAGATTTAAAAAACTCTTCATGACTCGCTCATACCTGTCTGTAGTGTCTCTGCAGAACTCTCATTGCTGGTGCAGCTGTCGTCCATGGCAGCCACACTGACACTGTAAACTTGGCCGCACATTAGGCCGTCCAACCTGCATAACGTCCCATTTGATGAGCACAGCAAACGCTGGCCGTCCTGACTCACTGCAGCTGCTTTGTAGTGCTGAGCACCACGGCTCTCTTGCCAAGTCACTTGCACAAAACTCTGGCCACAGTTTCTCTCCACCACCACATTAGTGGGAACACATGGAGCTGAGGAAGAGAAAGCATCAGATCATCACATTACATTTTAAAAAATATCAACAAGTTAAAATACCGTAAAGCACCACGACTGTCTACAAATCTGGGGAGGTTAGTTTGTCCTCCATCCAGATGTAATTTTTATAATATGATAAAAAATCAAGTGTAAAGCGAGAAGACATAATTATAACTGAGTGCTACAAATAAATAAGTATAAAAATAGAATTCAGTTACTAAACTTCCATCGTTATGACCTTGTTTATATTTCAGTAGACATTTTTCTCTCTGCATAATAATAAAGTTTCTGATTTATGTCATACATGAAACACATCTTCTATGGTGAAACACTTTACAAAAACAACATCTGTCACAGCTCTCTCTTACTTTGCGAGACGGGCAGTACTGTGGGTTGACTGGCACAGGTGCCGTTGTAGGACATCACTTTCAGTGTGTAATCAAGTCCACACTCCAGGGTGTTGATCCTCATTTCAGACTTTGTGGTGTTGTAGGACATTTGCTTGTTGCCATCTGAGATTACCGCAATGTAGCCTTGTGTGTTGCTCGACATGTTCCAGTGGAGGTCCAGCACTTGCGACTTACAGTCTAAGTCTGCGTTCACGTTGGGCCCACAAGGAACTGCACAGAGAGGAAGAGAAAAATGTTAAGGCTGCCTTCTGAGAGTTAGTCGATAACTCTTAGCTAACTCTTGATTGTTCATTTTTCCTACCTAAATTATATTTATTTAACCTAGCTTCACATTGGTTTTTCCCATGTGGGAGCTGCACTGCAGTTTAAGAACTACAGACTAAAGTGGGAATTTTAGGTGTTTGTTTTTAATTTCAGTATTTCAGTTTGTTGCGTCTTGATACTTTTATCCTACTGCATAATGGACAGATTTTTTTTGTTCACAATGTGTGTCTAAAACCTCTGTTTACTGAAAGCTCTCAGATTAAACTGTTACATCAAAAAGTAATAAGATAATAAAAATAAGATGCACTGTTATGGAATCAACTGCTGTACACTATTGCATGTCAACTAGTTGAAGGTAACTCTACCTTGACTAACTGCAACAACAAAGCCCTGAGGTACTGTAACACTATCAGGCCAGATTTTGGATAATTTATTTCAATACTTTGCTAATGAGACTTAAGTATTTATTACGAATACACACAGCTTTTCCTCCAACTCTGCAACCAACATAATTCATCTGTGGGTCTCGTGTTTTCCCGGGGCTGCCACTTTGTCTTTTCTAAAGTACGTGTGCGTTTATAGCTAATTTTCAAAGGTTTACTGAGGACAGCAGAGACACAGTGACATGAAATGAGAGCTTCAGTGTTTGCAGCTGAGCATGCTCCTACCAGACTCCATGTAGATGGCCTCAGAAGGCATGCTGGGACACATGCCATCGTGGTAGCAGACAGTGACAGTATATAGCTGACCACATTTCAGGTTGGGTACTCTGCAGCTGGTATTAGTAGAGCTGCAGCTGAGAAGTCCTTGATCTTCATCCACAATTGTGGCTGTGTAGGAGTTCATTTTGGGCTGACCATGCCACGAAATCAGAGCCTCATTGGCTGCACAGTCCAGGGAGGCCATGACATGGTGTGGAGGGCAAGCAGCTGAAATTAGGCAAAAGGGAGTAATTATTACAATGTAGAAATTTTGAAATAAAACACTGAAACAGAACCTTGTAAAGTTCAAAATTTTCAAATTTTACTTATAAAAAGCAGAAAACAGATCTGTGCTCTGAGTATTTGATCTGATCTTGATCTTTAGCTGGCAAATGACTGTAAATGTATGTAAATTACAGCAATATCCTTCTAAGGT
The DNA here is from genome assembly GCA_029814765.1 of Acanthurus leucopareius. Classification (NCBI taxonomy): domain Eukaryota; kingdom Metazoa; phylum Chordata; class Actinopteri; order Acanthuriformes; family Acanthuridae; genus Acanthurus; species Acanthurus leucopareius. The sequence continues at coordinate 6,136,701 of JAQMCX010000045.1, read as the reverse complement.
TTAAAGATTTGTAGTCATGATGAAGACATCAAAGCCTGCAAACTGACTCAAAGCCTTTCTCTGATTTAAGCGGCTTTACAGTAATATGTTCTTGGAGAAAAAAAAAACAAGCAGCGTCACATTACCTGTCTCTATGATGACCATCTCACTCACAGAGCTGTTGCACATGAGGTTGGAGGCAATGACGTACGCCGTGTAGTTGGTGCTGCACTTCAGGCCCTTGATCTTACAGGTCACACCCATGGAGTTGCAGCTGTGAATGACGCCATAGCTGTCCTTCGCCATGGCGACATAGAAAAGTGCACTGGCGGGGCCCCATGTCATTGTGATGGAGTCGGCTCCACATTCCTTCACCGCTGAAACGTTCCGAGGAGCACATGGGACTGGAGGAGGGGGGACGGATAAGCATGAGAATGAATTCCACCTTTGAATCTTTTCCCAGGTTACAGGTGACCAGTTCATCTCAAAGTGTGCACAATCTGTCACTTACTCACTCTCATAACTGACTCAGAGTTTTAGCTTTGGTGAGTAATTAAACTAGGGGATGCAACAGTAGATTTTTTCGGTAAAACGTCTGTTCTTATATACAGGGATGATCAAGCTACTACTATTGCATTAAAGATATAAGTCTTGTCCTGCACAAAAATTTTTAAGTCCTCTTCTGAAATACTTCCATGTTAGGCCTAACTCTAACCCTATCCAAGAAACATAATACTTAATATAACAAAGATAACACTTCTAACATCCAAATCCACCACAGCAGACATCAAATTAACAGGCAATAACAGCTTTCCCTCACCTGTGACAGCCACAGGCCCCAGTGCCTTCGGGCTGGCACATTCATTATCAAAAGCAGTGATGTAAACGGTCAAGTATTCTCCACAATGGACGCCCCCTATAGCACAGCTGCCGGATATTGAGCTGCAGTTGTAGTGATTGTTGGTTCCCTTGTTGCCAAAGGCCTCCACAGTGTACCAAAGAGCACCCTCAGCCAGGTCCCACTTGCTGAGCAAGACATCTGAGTTGCAGTCAGCTGAGGTTTGCAGATTCTGGGGGATACAGGGTGCTGAAGAAAAGTAAATAAATCCAAGAGTTGGTTATTTTACGAAATACCACTACTTGATACTTAAAACAGTTTGTATTTTCAATTAACAGAAACAAAAAATTAAAAGCAAAAACAAGCTATAACAAGTTATATAGTGGTTTTAAAACAGGACAGTTGTCAATGTCATTATCAAAGTTGACAAAACACAGTTGGGTCAGGCTTTAAGAATATCCACCAGAGGGCGCTGTCCCAGCAAGTCACAGAACAGTCACTATTGTTTTAAATTTTGCTTGACAGCAGTTGTAACAACAAAATGTAAAAATTAAATCTCAGTATATTTTGCAATTAAAAGAGATTGATTTGTCTGTCTGAGATTTTTTTAACCTGAATACTTAAACAGAAGCTTGTGGAGTAAACAAAGAAAAAATAGACAAAAAATTCCACATTTGTGCTTTGTTGCACAACATTACATGGTTATGTATATGTGTATCTATTGATGCAGATGTCCTCCAACTAATTTCACACCTGTGCGAATGTCAACAGTAGAGCTGATCTGGCTTTTGCACTGTCCGGTGACGGAGTACACTGTGAAGAAATATTGTCGTCCACAAACTGTGTGTGTGAAATAACAGGAGTTGTCCTCAGTCAAGCACTCCTTGACCACTCCCTGCACACAGAAAATAACAAAAATATTTCATATGTACTCTAAATTTACAGACTCTGTGAACTACTTTTAAAATAATATAAGTAACATTTTGGGAAATGCTTACTTGCTTTTTAAAACAACAGTTAGATGAGAGGATTGTTTAAGGTCTGCTGTCTTGATGCTAAATATGAAATAAAGCTAGCAACTTTTTTGCTTTGTTTAGCACAAAAGCTGTAAAAAGGAAGACCTGAATGTAATAAAATCTGCTTAAATTATCATTTTATATCACCTTATGGCACTATCTAGTGTTTGTTTAACCTGCACACAAGCTGAAGATTAAAAACAAAAAGTTTCTCCATGGTTGCTAGCTGAGACTTCAGGAAGTCACTGCTCCCGACCAGGAAATAATCAGGCCCGTAGTTATCTCCCATAAAAACACAAACTGTTGTTTTGTTTGCACAGGTTTTAACAAATAACACAAAATATAACATTTAATATGTGAACTTCACAGGTGTCCAAGAATTTACCTTTGGACAGGGCCAAGGTAACCATGCGTCCTTGCCTCCAGTTTTTATGCTAAACTGAATTAGCCGGCTAATAGCTGTATTTAGCTTCACTGGTAAACTGCTAATATTACCACCTAACTTTAAGCTAGAGAGCAAATAAACATATTTCCCAGAATGTTGAATTTTTTTCTTTTGGTTAAAGAGGATTTTTTTTTTTACAAATAATACATAATCAAAAATGAGTGCGGTCCAGAGTATCTTACCTGTGAGTCCACTGCCTTTGCCATGTAATAGTCTGTATTGTTTGTGTGCTCCCAGGAAAAAACGATGACTTCACTGGAGCAATCTCGCAACAACTCCAGGTTCTTTGGAGGACAAGGAACTGGAAGAAAACACATATTCACGCATTAATCTGACCTATGAAAAACGGTTTTCCAAATTTGTTTATTTCCAAAAATTCCACATCACATAGATAGATAGATAGATAGATAGATAGATAGATAGATAGATAGATAGATAGACAGATAGATAGATTATGATTATTGGGGCAAAGGAGTTAAAATAAAGAAGTAAATGAGGCTACATATCAACATCAAAGGTTAGCTCCTCATATCCCTTTTCAGGTTAAAACGCCCTGATACTGAAGATTATGCATCAGTGTTGCTTTTCATTGTATGAGGTTTCAGGTTCGACACAAACACTGGCTCATTCACAGCAGCCTTAACAAAAAACAATATGACATAGACAGCAGAGCTCAATAGGAGACCCAGTTTTCAAAGTTTACACCTGGTGATTCACTCAAATAAACGTGTGAATTTGGACTCCAGACAAAACAAACGGGGGAAGCAAAGTTGCAAACAGCTATTCTCACATGATTCCTGACTAATATGACCTCAGTAATCCTGATCCAGAGGTACAAACACATGAATATAAGATGTATCATCTTAAAACATGATTATAAATTGGCAGAACAAAAGCAAAGGGCAAACTAATGATTCTAACATCTCAAACCTGATAAATATATGTAATCTTAAAGTCCAATCCTGGATGTAATTGTGGATCCAAATGTCAGTTTTGTTTGATTTTAATGTCAGAATACAAATGTGAATCTTTGTGCCATACTCTGTAAATCTAAAGAGTGTAAAACATCTTATCCCAGGCCATGAAAGCCTAATAAGAATTGCATTGTTAAAAAAATTAAACCAAAACTATCTCTAAATGGCGCTGCTGTCTTTTGCTTGTGCCTTTAGTCTTCACTGCGGTTATTAATATTTTCTCAAGTGTTAAATTCCTGTGCACTCGACATGAAACAATAACCTGTCATCAAACCATCTTCAGTATTATCCAAGTCAAGGCAGCTTAGCGGTGCACAATATGTCCAAAAGGGGTGGGGTGGGACAGAAAACCTCCACCAGGCTCCCTAACAGAATGGAGTGATATGTGAGATGAAAGGATTAACTGCCTGCGTAAATACATGGCAGGGTGGAGCAGATCATCAGCCGAAACATTTAATAGACGGAAAGCCTTGCAGTCACTTGGCTGGCATCGATGGGTCAGTTACTGGCTCGTCCTCTATTGCTTATTAAACCATGCAGCCTGATATGAGAATGAATTAGTCACTGAAGAAAAACCAGAAGATGTGGGTGACTCCTCATAGGTCTGATCCAGGCCAGTGAAGAGTCTGATTCTGAGTTGGCTGATGTAACAGCTAAACCAAGCATTTTGGTAGATAATCATATTTTATGTTATTCCTCTATTGTGATCAGTCCTCTGAGCTATCGTACCATGGAGGTTGAAACGTGGATAAATTCTTGGGGAGTCCAATTATTTTATACGAAAGTTTAACTTGTAACAAGAAGAGCTATTTAGCTGAAAATGTTGTAATATCACCTGGGGCTCAAGAATGCTTTTCAAACAGTGATGTTAAATGAAGTACAGTGTAGCCCTGTGAGAACTTTAGGTTCATTTTTAGAGATGCCTTTGCTGCTTTGATTTTGACCATTCATGCCTTCATTGTGCCTGTCACCATCTTCCCAGTTTTGTGGAAGTGCAATACTTAGCAAGAAAAACCTTTAAAGGTCCAGTGTGTCCAGGATTTAATGGCATTTAGAGGGCAGGTTGCAGCTGCATCTAATGGTCCAGTGGTATATTCCTCTGCTCAGCCCCCCCTCTTCTTCCAGGCATGTAGGAGAATCTACAGTGGCCACGATTTAGTAAAATTATGATAATATAACAGGTTGCTTTAAGGATCCAACCAAGCATTTTTAAAATGATCTTGGGCTAAATGGAGTCTGACTTCTCATCCTTCAAAATGAAATAAGACGGATCATTTTGATGAGTACAACAGATGCTGCAAAATACACAGCTTCCCAGCTGGGGCATTGTGAGAGGGTCACCCACTCTCTATTGCACAAACCTAAACAAAATTGAGATAACCGTGTCTCACCCGTGTGAAAAGTGGCAGTAGTGGTGTTATACACGTTCGTGCAGCTCTCTGACATCGGTGTCACATGCACCTCGTAGCTCTGGTCACAGCTCAGCCCGGTGATCTCACAGCCGGTGTGCTGGCTGGTGCACATCAGCTTCATGCCATCTTTTCCCACCGCTGTGGCCTTGTAGGAGTCGGCCCCGAACACAGCCGACCAATGAACCATGGCTGAGTGAGTTGTGCAGGAGTAGTCCACAGAAACTGATGAAACTGGTCGCAACTCTGTGACACATTACATGAAATTTTTATGTTTGCGTTGTCGTATTTTATGAAACAACTTGGCAAAAATAGACGGTAGAAAGAGGAGAGTTCACAATTTCTATATTTTCTATACTATCAACTGTCTGGTAAGAAATAGTGATTTGGTGATAGTTAAGTCAATTTAATTTTTCAGAAGCTTTCCATTATGCATGCCCCTTTTTTATGTAGATCCTTGGTGAAAGATTTCTCGGGAACGGTGTTTTTTTTTTCTATTACATTTCTCTGTTTGGCACATCTTGACTATATACTGTTAAAGTTTACAGTCTGCACGTGATATACTGAAAATGACTTAAATAATCCCCTAATATTTCTGTTTTTTTATATTTTTTTCTCAGGTTATTTGTTTTTGTGACACATTCAACAACAAGTAGGTTGTCAGGGCATCTGAATCCTTTTTCCCCCTAAGGATCAGATTCTGCATGTCTGAAAGGAGCGCCTCAGAGAGAATAGCTGACCTAGATCCTAATCACCAAGTTATTGATATTGGTAAGGATCTGCCGACTCACTGTTGGTGGTGTATGTGTAGTCTGTAGGCTCGCTCGGCACCAGGAACTTGCCAAATGAGGACACTGATATCAGATATGTGGAACATGGGAGGATGCCGTGAACATCCAGCTTGGTGTCTGAGACGTTGAACACATACAGCTTGATGTCGGGTTCGTCAAGGTCCCGGATGGTGACTTGGTACAAGAGAACATCCTCCACCGGCTGCCACGTCACCCTTGCTGAGCCTCGGCCGGTCTGTACTACTTTTACACCTTGTGGAGGTTGAATCACTGCAAACAGACATGGACGAGACAATTTATAATTGAATAAAATAACTATTGTTATTGTAACTAAAAATACAACATCATGCCTTCCCAGAATCATTGATCCTATTACTGTTTATCCGCACATCTCGCTGTTTTTGTGGAGGCTGTCTACGCAACAGAAATTAGCTCCAGTAAAGACTATCCACAGGGAGGGTTATATTAACCAAAATTACCAGAAAATTGCTGTATTTGAAAAGCTAGAATATTGTATGTGTTATATATATATTGCCAAACAATTTTATGTACTTTTGTCAGATCTCTAAGCATCACTAGCAAAATTCCAGTTTGTGTAAATGTATTGAGACAAAATCTCAAACACATACAACTCAAAACTTAAGAAAATAAAATCAAACCATCTACATGTCTGTTGTGAGTATAACAACAGGTTAAAATTGGGGTTTGGGTGAATTAGACCTTTAGTTTACATGAAGTGCATCTTCCAAAAGGAAGAAACAGAGACTCAAGACAAATTATGATTTTTGTTCGAACCAAAAATGGTTTTAAGGGGGCACAGTGCAACTCTTCATCCACCTTCTGAAGTGTGAAGGGTCTATGGAAGGAGGGTGTCTTATGCCGCAGATTTTAAAGCTCTTTGAATAAACGTGTGATTTGAAATTTTGAGCTATAAAAATACAACTAACTTGACTTGACTGCATATTTAAGTTGACCTGGACAATCAGTGTTATTGCTACACCCTGTGAAGGGAGTAGCACTAACTGATATGACTACACGGGCAGTTCTGGCACTTTAAGGGCTTGTTATTTATTCTGTTGTTGTATTGGTATTTCGATGAAATTTACTGCCTCACCCCATCTTGAATGTACTTTCGCTGTAATCACTGACCATCAAATAGTCAACCATAGAAACTTTTTCTAGAAACTCTTTCTAACTATATACAGCCATAAAACTTATTAAAAGAAATAACTAACATTTCACTGAATACCATAACACTAGGCTTATTTGAATAATACATTTTATAAACTTTTACTAAATATGACCTTTTGCTTGTCAATAATTATGTATGTATATGAAATGAACTAAATGAAGGTGTTGAGGTTCTGCTGTCACCATTCAGAGACATTACTTTAAGTGTCTGCTCTGGCCAACATCCACCCTTCCCTAAACACTGGCCTGAAGTGAGTCACTCACAGGTGGTGATTGTCTTGACTTTGCTGCTGATTCCAAAGCCTGCCTTGTTTGCTGTAAAAACATAGCAGTCGTAGTTGGTGGAGGGCTGCAGGTTTTCCACCACTGCGGTGAGGTTGGTGGAGGTGATGTTGAGCTCCTCTCCGGTGGCCTTGGAGCTCACCAGCAAGATGTAGTACTCTGCCGAGGGTACCTCAGTCCACTCTACCATGATTGAAGTGCTGGACAAGGCTTGGCTACCTACTATCTGCGATGTGTCGGGAACTGGGAGGAAAGAGCAGAAGCGAAAGTATCTTAAAAAAATGCAACATGCTTTAAATGCATGCGAGATGATGGTCTGAATAGACTATAGCATGATGCAGATGATTTCGAGAATTTTAAGAAGTTTATATAAAGTTTAAATAAATCTATTGCTCGTTTTTTATGTGCATACGAAAATATATAACTGCCACATAACTGTCTAATGCCAACCACGACCACTTCTTAAGTGGTGTTACAACTATACCACGTAAATCATGTCAACCTATTAACTGTATTCTTTACCTGTGGCCGTCACATCTGTATCCATACACATAGCATAGTAGAAGTGAAAGCCCTTGAGGGTCACACTGTACTCGGTTCCTGGGTGCAGACCGTTGACATCCTTCTGTGTCTCGTAGTCCATCAGGCTCACCACAACTGGAGCAAAAGCTGTATTGTTTTTTACCCGAAGGTCCAGTAAATAGTTTGTTGCCCCAGGATATTTTTTCCATTTTACCAGAATGGATGAAGGGCCCGAGGGCTTTGCTGACAGGATGGTGCACCCTGTAAGAGATGGAAATACAAAGCACTGAAACAGGAGTTAAATATAACTGAGCATTTAACACAACGTTGATACACAAAAACATAGCCAATGTTGGACATTTTTTTGCATTTCATCTTTCTGAACTGGGATAGCATCTTCAGCTTCAGTAAACTACTTTGTACACAATATTGATTATATATATGTATTGAATTGTTTTTTTTTTTTTTAATAATGCCAACACACACGTGGGCTCAAAAAAACTTTGCACTGAAAAGGTTGAATAGTTTACTTACCTTCTGCAATATAAGGTATCTGTAAATAACAGAAAAAAAAATCAACAACAGGCTCTAAGTATTTTAAAGTTTAATTATAACCATACTGTTGAGATTTACACGTTCTACAGTAAAACATCATATTTACCTGAGTTAGAGATACCAGTGCTAAAGAAAAGCCTATGGCTCCCAACAACCCCATCTTTGACAGTGAGTGCGGGATTTCAATTACTTTAGTATACAAGGCAGCCAAATACAAAAGGTGCTCTGGATTCTTTTGAGCTTCAGCCCCACGTGCGTGGGAACCAATCAGTGCTTCCCAAACGGGGAACGGGGACGGACTGTCCCACACATAGCCCGGGGCATTTAGGAAGTAGGGAGGGATGGAGGGATGGGAGTTTGGTGATTACCTGAAGTCACATATGAGAATAAGGTCCCTCCATCAGCCCTCTCTCTCTCTCTCTCTCTCTTCCTCTCTCTCTCTCTCTCGCTCTCATGCATCCATCAGTTTGCATAACTTTTTAAGGCAACTTGGTCTCATAACTGACCAATCTGCATGTTTATGTTTGTAATTTATTGTTAAGATTCAATGCAGCACTAATATATGACTCTTATTTCTATGGTTTCTGAAACTCTCACTCTTGTCTTTGCTTGTTTTTTTGGACTCAGACCGATTGTACAACATCCTTCATGTGAAGTTAGAATATATTTATTTAATCAGATTTTTAAAAGTTTAAAAAGATGTATAGTTTTCTATATTTTGCCTTCATGTCGTGGAGTCCTGGAGATCCATCTTTAGAAGCTAAAAAAACACAAACGGATCCCTGTTTGATCAGCTTGATAAAATAATGACCTCTCTTTATTTAATGAGAATTTGCACAACAGAGTTGTGGAAATGGACCAGTAACAGTACCACAATTTGGGGTTCAATCAATTGTATTCAATGGGAAGTATAACACATGTCCAGGTTTGCAATTTAACTGCTGCTCAAACTTTAATTTATATGGGTAAATATGAAAACTAAAGTTCTGTTACCTCAAATAAGGCTGAATTTGCAGGTTGGTCTATCATTTGGGACGGAGCATAGACATGATAACCCTTTGACATTAACCTGTTCATATCCAGTGGATCACCAGTGAGCCATAAATATATATTTGTTTTTGGCCTAATAGTTTTATGTTAAAAGCTTTTCCATGTAGCTATTTCAAATAGGCCCTAAAAGGTTGATGTTAAGGGGTTAATTCAGAAGAAAAGGTGTAACTTTGTATATTAGTCCGCACCTCTAGCCCACTTATCAGTAATGTAACACTGCCAACAACAACAGAAATATAAGGTGATCCACTTTAAATTTCAGTGTTTCACCTCAAACTGATCACAGGGGACAGACCTACACTGATCCTATCGCAGCAGTGTCATAACTTTGTATTCAGAGGCCACAGTTTACATACAGCTTGAACTCTCCTGACCTACTGACACAACCTGCCTCTCTTGAATAGAAAGAAACCCACATCACCAACTCGAGCGAGAGCATTCTGAAAAAAAAAAACTGTCAAGATTTTATTCTTGTTTAAGTTTTATTCCCTCAGATGTTCGGGGCTTTGTTTGTCTCTTTCCATAACTCCGCCCTCAATCTAAGTTACTGTAAACAACCCAACTCTGAGGGCATGCTGCGACTTCACACATGGCCATGTTTCTGTGCTAACTGCTTTTTTTGTTCATCGCTGGAACAATACATGAGAACACAGTGAATGACCTGAACCAAAGACATAAAGACTTGGGTGGGGCTGTCACAGCAAAGGAGACAAGTGCCACTGAAACTGAAGTCAAAAAGGCAATCTTGGGAATTGGGCCTCTGTTAAAAGGGGCTGTACTCTAAAAAGACATCACACTAAAAACTATCACTAAGTAGGGTCTTTTGATTGGCCAGTGAGGATTTGGTAATAGATTTCAATGAAAAATAAAGTTAATTTCCTCTTACACTGACTAATCCCCAATTTGGCTTTATGTGGGCTAAGTGCTAAACTGAAAAGACCTTTTATCATGGGACAATAAAGGGCTATCACTTCCTGCTTCGTCATCATGAATTTAAAAAAAAAAAAAAAAAAGGAAGTCAACATGAAGTGGTTACGGGACCTACACCTGCCAGGAAACTTAAGCTGTCCCGCTTAAACAATAGAGCAATATTCGAAGCTTGATAAATAAGGACAAGTGATTTGAACAACTTGATATTTCATTGTATTTTCGTGCAGCTGTGACATTGTCCTGAAGGAGACACTGTTACAGGTCACAGGAGCTGAACGTCTAATGAGGCAGCTTCCCCAAAATTTCTCAAGTCATTTAAGTCACACTGCTGTCTGTGCCAGCTCCGCAAAATGATATTTAAGACTATGAGGTTCGGTTTATTTGGTTACTGACTCATTTGCAGTGTGCAGTGTTATTAGGCTGGGTGATCAGTCAGTCAGTAAACTCAAAGAGAACATTTTAAACTGATCACAGCTGATTGGTAAAATCAAAGTGATTATTGAGATATACTGATTTGGTGTTCTGCAAGTTTAAAGGACATCTTTGTTAAAAGGGGTTAAATTTCGACAACTGAATAAGACACATCGACTTCGTTAGGGACTTTTGAAATGACTATATTTCAGTGTGAAGCAGGGTCTAACACACACTGATGGACAGTGACAGTTGAAAGCAGTCAGCCAGCTGTGATTCTGGATGTCTATAAATATTTTTAAAGGCAAATTATCTGAATATGCTCTCTAGATATACTTACGGTGGCTATAAATGCTGTATATGTGATGGGAATTATAAAAAAAAAAACGAATGGAGGATGGCTTTTCGATAGCTCTAATCCAATAGAAGTCAAAGGCTCAGTCATCCTTTTAATGTGTTGTCACTGTGTTACTTATGTGAGCATGTGTGCACTCTCTCCAGACTTGCGCGGTGATTTTCACATTGCATACTGCAACCTTTAATTTTATTTATAGCACAGCAGGTTTTGTTGATATATTTGTAGCATTAAAATGGATATTTCACAGCACAAAACAGGATGTGAATTTTTGCTGGGGGGTCAAGCTGACAAAGCCTGGCCTAAAGCCATACTCCATTGGATTGACTCAAACATGCAGTTCTGTCTGAAAACATATGTAAAAGTTGACATCTTTGAATTATGACAGAAAACTAAGCTGTGAGAGACATCTGAGTAGATTACTCATTATTTTTTTTAATTATTTATCATTCACAGCTCAACATGATGGTATGAGGTGAAATCAGATAACCCTTTATAAGCCCTCAAAGGCCAGTCTCTTGTCAAATTTTGGTTTATAGAAGATTTGAGAAAACAAAGGCTGTTCATGAGTGAACCAAAGTTTGGTTTGAATAGTATCATTTTTTTTGTCCAAAACCATTTCCTGTCATATTTTAAATTCTATTTCCCAGCTAAAGAGAAATTTTACAAAGTAAAGAGAAAAATCATAAAAAGGAAGGTATTCGTGTGTACACATGGTTATATTTGCTCTTCAGAGACTATACAGTGTGGCATTATGGGAAGAAATGTTAGATGAATAGTCTCACTTGGGATGTTACATAAGATGCCAAAAGACTTTAGTATTTGGGTGGGGAGACCTTCCAGATCACTGTTTCTCAAAGAAATGCCACCTTTTTTGCCGAGTCATGTTCTGTTACTTAGATGTGAAAGGCAACTATTCCCCACTGAGCGTCGCCACAGTATCCTTACTGATAACCTATACTGGTTACAGTGTAATAGGAATAACACCAGAACTGTTCCTTTTGTGTTCGGAGGGACTTAAGCCAACAGAAACTTGTGTTGTGAAAAGGGTGCAGGGCGGCACATGTTTCTGGGATGGGTGACCTGTGGAGCTGGTGGCTGGGTGTGTTTCAGAGGAAAAATGGAGTTAAATATTCAGAAATATTTGAATTTTCAACTAAGTCATTGTTAAGGCGAGTGATGTGGTTTTTTAATTTGATATCCTGAGGTTGCTGGTGGTTAACCTCTGCTCTGAGGGGGGAAAAAAAAATTCTTTCTGTCATCCATCTCACCACCTGTTTTATATCCTGTAGCCCACGACTCATTCCTCATCAACACAATTTCATCAGTGTTAAAGAGATGTTGCAGAATTGAAAGAAATTTTCTGATCATGCTGAAAAGATTATTAACTTATGCCAAAAACTTTATTTGTAAGTGAGGCATAAGAGGATGTGTTTGACAACAGTAATATAAAGTATAAAAGCCTCATTCCTCTGGATCATCATTTGATCTAAACGGAGAGCGGACGTGCATCATGACGCCGTCCTTCAGAGGAAAACTTGATTTGTATGTGATAAACCTATGTTCACAAAAATGGCAAAATAACTTTCTTCAAACCTTGTGACAAAACTCGATTCGCAGTTAAAGAGATGTTGCAGAATTGATAGAATGTTCTCATCATGCTGAAAAGTTAGTTTAATCTTGCTAAAAACTTGATTGTGTGCGACACATGCAAGACACAAGCGGCAGGATTAAAAGCCTCATCCCTCAACATAAAAACTTGATTCACAATATGTAGCCTATAGGAGTAAATATTTAGAATAAATATTTAGAATAAATAAATATTTACTCATAAAAAAAATGTGATTTTTAATATAAACAAAATAAGTATGTTTGTCCTACAGTAAATTCAGTCTGTCTACGCACCTGGTTAAAAAGACAGAGAGCCTAATAAAAAGAAAGAGACATGAGCTGTGACACTATTTACAAAAAAAAAAAATCCTAAACTTTTCAATAAAGGCGTGGACTGTCTGTCCATCTTAAGATGTAAGTACTTGGTGTGGAAGTTGTAAATCTATAGATACAGGCTCTTTTTTGGAGACGTTGCAGCGAGAACGCTCTACAAACGCTGAAAGTTTAATTCATTCATGCTGAGGTAGAGATGTCCTAAAAACACTGACAGTTGGGACGAATGGGGAGTGTTGTCGCACTGGGTTAGTCGTAACACAGTCAGTTTGACCAATCACAAATGGTGATGTCATAAATGTCGCTAACTCCCACTTCCTTTTTTAGCAAACAGGAGAAATGGCATGTGTCTGTGAGCAACACTGTTGATTTTATGAGCAAAAAACTGTTTTATAGAGGGTTTCGTTCGTTCCTCAAGAAAACCATTTGATTTAAGCTGAGACCAGCCTTTTAAAGCTAAGTGTAATGATACCATCCTCCATTCACAGTCAGAGAAGTTGTACAGTCAGTAAAGAGGTGTCATTTTGCTAAAAAGTTTATTTATCATGCCAAAAATTGATTTGAATTTGTGCCGCAGGCAGGGATACCTTGCACAAGCTGAAGAGTAAAATGCTTAATTCCTTCTGTTCCTTCTTAAGTTAAGGAGTCATTGCAGAATTGAGAGAATGCTGTAGGCCTAATCATGCTGTGAAGATAGGTAGGCTACACCGTGCCAAAACTTGATTTATTACTGATCAACTGATGCAAAGGCTTACCCTGAATCTGGCTTCATGTAGGCTAAATGCTAAACTGAAAAGAGCTTTTATTACAGGAGAATAAAGGACGATCACCTCGTGGTTTGTCATTGTGCATTAGAAAAAAGGAAGCTAACGTGAAAGTTGATACAGGCCATAAGTTGCTCCACTTACACACAGCAATTTCTTGTCCTATTCACACAGTGAATAAGGACAAGTGATGTAAACCCCTTAATGTGTCATTAGGTTGGGTTGACTCAAACACGCAGTTCTTTCTAAAGATGTTCATAAGAAATAGTCAATATCTTGATACTTTGGTAAAAAAAATATGATCACTATTTATTCTTTAGTCAGCTGTGATGATTTCATACATGATGGTATGAGGTCAGATCAGATGACCCCTTCATAAACTCCCACAGGACAGTAACTTGTCAAAAATTGGTTTGTTAAAGATTTGGAAATATAAATACTGTCCATGAGTGAGACAAAGTTTGGTTTGAGTTTTATCATTGTTTGTCAAAAACTATTTCCTGTTATATTTTGAATTCTGTTTTCTTGATAAAGAAATGATTCAAAAAATAGGATTCAAATATGAAAGAAAGGTATACATGTGAACATATGAGAGTGTCTGCTGTTCAAAGACCATGCAGTGTGGCATATCGTAATGGCAAGTAATGATTGATAATGTTAGATGTTAATTGTTAAATAAGATGCCAAAACAATTCAAAAATCCGGGTGCAGGGAGACTTAGATCAGTATGGGCCAAAGAAATGCCTTCAATTTTGCTGAGTTATGTGTCTTAAACATGAAAGGCTCATGCTTCTGAGATGGGTAAACCAGGAGGTTGGGTGTGTTTTACAGGAAAAATTGAATTAGCCAAAATATTTAGACATATTTTCATTTTGTTGTTTCATTTTTGTTTGATGTGTTGGCATGTCACTTGCCCTCACAATTTGATGTAAAACCATGAGTGTAACACACAAGATGTGTATGATAATTAAACATACACGTAAAAGTAGTTTAGAATGTTGCACCTGCTGAATGGCTGCTTTAAAACTGTTTGTGACCTATAATAATTGATTAGCAATATTAACCATCATCAGTAGGCCACTTAAAGCCTCTGGGCCTTTAAGCAAGGCACCAGTTACACCTCCTATCGTTGAGTTTGTGCCTGGAAGCAACAATCTGACCACCATGATACTAACACCTGTTACCAGAGAACCCGATTACCTGTAATGTTCCAAACATGCACATATCATGTAGATGTACCTATAACTTTATGTGAAATCCAACTCAAAGCACAAAAACATTGGTGGGAATTCTTTATTAACTGAAATACGCATCAGGATTTCACAATCACATCAACACATATTGAAAACAGTTAAACACATCCTGAGATCAAGCAGCATCACAATGCAGACACCGAACGCTACAGGGTGACACATGATGAGAGGCGCAGATCAGCGTCACCGCTTATCATCAGGAGGCTTCCTATTTGGGGCTCTGGCTAAAAAATATTTTAATTTGATCACTTCTCCAATGAATAATTTGTAACATACTTAGGCAAATTTTTCATCTTTTGTTTAAAATGTCTGTTGGGGCACTGTTACTTTTTCACGAGTTGATTCATTTCTTTATTTTTATTTGTTATTTTTGGCAATTAAAACATTTATTTGAAGGGTTTAAAAATCAATAGAGCCAGGGTGAAATAAATTCATGATTATTCAAACTGGACTGTTCTCAGTAAATGAAATAGATCTAGGAAATGTTTTATCAAGAGTAATTTTTTTACGTTTACAAAATCCATTCCTCAGTTCTGTCTAATGAAACATATTTTGAGCAGACGGAATCTCTTAATGTCTGTCACTTGCCTTTGTTTTTCATCACACGATCTTGATTGCTTAGCTCAGAGTGATATTTTTTGCAATGCCACATTGACATCATTTAAAGGCAGGTTCACAACACTTAACAACATCACATTTCTCATTATTCATCATCTACAAACTTTTTATCATGGCATGTTTATTTTTATTTATCAGTTGTTCTTCTCTGTTGCTGTAAGTTTTGTGTTTAAGGGAAAGGGGGTTAAAGGAGGAAGATGAGGAGGATGGTAGTTTTTTCTGTCTCTGTGGAGAAGTGGCTGTGAAAAAGAAACATCAAAAGTCAAGTTCAGATAGCAGGAATTTACATCATTTGCTTAAATAAGATACAGCTGAATTTACATAATTTGCTTAAATATGATACAACAGAGCTAGCAATGGAATTTTAATGCAGATTTGAAATGTACTGCAGCTGACCTAAGAGAGCACATAATTTGGATGCTTAATAAATGTAACCTTTTTTTGTAGCCTGCTTCATATTGTAGGAAGAGTTTCTATTACATATGGGTTAGGGGCTAGGGTTAAGGTTAGGGTTCGCTACACAAAAGTAATGGATGCATTGGCCGGGAATCGAACCCGGGCCTCCCGCGTGGCAGGCGAGAATTCTACCACTGAACCACCAATGCTTGAAATCCTCACTAGACCTCTGCTGGCATCAAGTGGCCAAATATCTAACCTTCATATTTTGTGAATTTAAAAATCATCATCTTTCAGTTTGTTTTATGAACACTTATATTGTGGTTTACTGTCTGTTTTTTCGTAAAAGGAAAAACGAACCCAGATAATGAAAAAAGGAATAAAAGCCTAATCACAAGTTTGGATGTATTCCAAACCAAGCTGTATCTATCATCCACTACTCATCATTGGCCACAACAATAAGCCCCAACTAAGGTCAAATGTAATACATTACTGTGTAACTAGTGTATTTACTTACTGTATGCTAGTCCACACTTCTCTTCCCTCTGTAAATCACTGGAGAAAAACAGATTGAAATAATTAAAATATATATTTATAGGCTACATTCTCAATTTTTGAATAAACTTTTACCCATAATATTACAACCTGTTGGATGGTTCTAGTGATTTCAACCTTAACTGTAAAAAAATTCAAAATTTAAGGAAGACTAAAGTTTAGGATTTGAACATTCTCACCCGTTCCGACATTATTCCCTGCGCAAGAAACTGGGAGGACAAAAAAAACAAAAAACATGAATTTAGTGAAACAGTTCTGTCCTATACAGATACATTTTGCCATATTATATCTAATTTCTTATTTTATACTTTCTCTGATATCTGTACTTATGTAATTCCTTGCTCTGCTTAACAACTAAATTTCCTAAAGATAAATGTTGTATCTTACATTAACTAATCTTGTTTAGTTTCTTATAAAATGAGTGAAATGTGGTGCAATTCAGTAAGCTTTGCATTAAAACTGTAATTTTTCATTAAAGACCAACATGAGATTAACTATTATAGCCTACAAACAAAGAGAAAAAAAGTGACTTCAAAAGAACTTTAAATGGTTGTCATCACCATATGTTGCTGTTAGATTCCTCCATCCTACCTGAGTACATTCTCTTGGGGCAGAATGGGACTTTGCTGCCCTCTGGTGTTAGTGGAGCCACCACTACATCATAGGCACCCCCACACTTGATGTTTTCAACATCACAACTGTTCTCTCCAGGTGATGCGGTGCAACTGTAGTTACTACTGCTGCCCACCATCTCTGTGATGTAGCTGTGGCTGCTGCCAGCGCTGCGCCAGTACACCCGCAGGGAGTTACCTGCCATCCTGTAGAGTCTGACACCCGAGGGGCAGCAGGCACCTACGAGACAGACAGAGAGGTTGCATATTTAAAAACTACATAATGACCAAACAGCACACAAATATGAAATAACTGCTTTTATTTTAATACTATACTGTAAAAACAGTAATAATATTGTAACAGTGTGCGTGTAATGGGCTCTGTAGCAGCATTTACACCCTGCAAAATGAATCTGACCCCATTTACACCAGTGTAGTTTTTAAAGGAGATGGTTGTATGATTTATTCTATGTGTGACAACTAATTTAAAAAAGTTTAATTCTCTTTTTTGTAAATAAAGGTCCGTCTTTTCTTTTCACTGGTAGGAAACATGATCACTCACTGGACGAGAAGCCCTGATAGGTGCAGTTGGACCTTCGCCCACTGTGGCTGAACGCCTCCATGGTGACAGTATAGTTGGTCCCGCAGGTGATGCATCCCATGAGGCAGTGGGAGTCCTTGGTGTGGCAGCGAGCATGACCACGTGGTGATGTTAAAGAAGTAATGAAGGAATGTGCCCCTTTGGCGTGAGACCATGAGACGTTGGTCATTGCCTGAGTCACCTGATCTACTGATAGATCCACAGGGCAACAGGGCTCTGTAAAAGATGATTATTGTTACAAATTGTTAGTTTTGGTCAACTTCAAAATCCACACAGATTTAGACTGCTGTGACTCTGGGGGGAGCTTTCCAAAGTTACACATACAAAAAAAACCCTTTAGTTTGGGCTTAGGACACCAAACAAAGGCCCTATGTTTGCAACCTTTATTTCCAAAAAGATAGGATGCTGTTAAAATTAAAAACAAAACAAAATATGTGAAATGTCCTCAACTGGTGATTTAAAGCATTCCACAACTTCAACAACACAACCCAGTCTGTTTTTTGCCCAAAATGCAACACATTCAAAATGTGTTGCTGGCATCAAATTTAGAGATATCATTTTATAAAAATCAATTTTGATGAATTCAAACAAAAAATATTGTCTTTGTTCTGTTTTTTAATAAGTTATGTCAAAAAAGATGAACAAATTTTCACATTCTGTTTTATTTGTTTACACAGCTTTCAAATATTTGAAACTAGGTTTGTAAAAACTGCCGGTGTAGTAGAGTCTACTAAGAAGATGCCATCAGTTGCATTATAAGAAATGTGGGATGCATTGCTTTTGTTTATATATGACCAATATATATAACTATATAACTAAAACTGTCACCAATAAAGTTATATAATGCACCTTTGACTAGGATTTTGAATGCATGATTGCATAACCACGGATCTTTTGAGAAAAGCAAAAATTTTTATAAAACAATAGATAATAAATGACGTTGTTGTATTACTATTTTAACCTGAAGATCTCTGTAACACTAACACTATCTAACGTACATCTTTACAGAGAATAGTGTTCAGACCTTTAGTGGGGACTTCTAAAAACTATATCAAGAAACTTTGCCACTGTTTGAGAGACTTGTATGGCCTGACATATTACTAATCTGCACACATTACTAATCATTTCAACTGTTCTGCTCTTAAACGTGTCACTAATCTGAACTCTTACACTGAACTGAGTCATCCAAACCTTTGACTACTAACCTGTTTCCAGAGATTCAGAGTAACTGGGTAAACTCTGGCCTACAGTGCTAGTTGCCATGACACTGACTTCATAAGTGGAGCCACAGGGAAGGTCTTCAATGTCACATCTGTTTCCAGTGGTGCTGCAGGTGTGAACACCGTCATCCCCTGACGCGCTCACAGTGTAATTAGCAGCCCTGTTGTTTGCTGTCCAGCTGATACTGACGCAAGATGAGTTTTTTGGTGTCAGCATCAGATTCGTTGGCATGCAGGGAGCTAAAGGGCACCATGAAGAGCACAAATTAAAAACTGAGTTCACCTAATATGATCACGCTTTAGCTCTGTGGGTCAGAAGTAGAAATTATGACAGTGACTCAAAGCAGATGTCTACAGTTTTAAAGTTTTTCAAAGAAATAAACATACCCGTGCTATTACTTCTTTTTTTTACTATGTCTTTTATTTTCATTGTTTTAATAGAGAGACCTCTAGTGGCTAATTCAAGTTTTTTACCTGTGTCTTTGGTGAAAGTTTTGCATGCACGATTGCATCCACTAAATTCATTGCAGGGTGTCACCATCACACTGTAGGAACTGTCACAGCTGAGGTCAGAGAGGGCGCACACTGGTGCAGTATCGTTACATAGGATGACCTCTGAACTGTCCACAGCACGAGTCTCATACAGCTGCGCTCCCCGTGAGGCCGTCCACATGATCTCCAGAGTGTCAGTGCTCACCACTGAGACGGAAACACCCTCTGGACAACAAGGCACTGAAAGACACAGGTCATTCAAAAGTAAACAGATATACAAACTATCATGATTATAACCAGAGGGAGGAGAAAACGTGTCTTATATCATAAAACAAGTCACCTCAGTTTCTACTTACAGGTGGTATAGTTTAGAACCTTTCCTTGAGGACTGCTGCCTGCCTGATTAAACGCGAACACGGACATCAGGTACATGTAGCCGCACTCGCACTTGTAGGCACAGCTGTCGCTAGTGGTGTTGCAGATCTTCTCGAAGCCATCACCTCTCTTAAAGAAGGCTGTGTAGCTGTCAGCATAAGGCACTGTGTCCCATGTCAGCGTGCAGTTTCCTTCAGAAGACTCCACAAGAGTCAAAGACTCTGGTGGACAGGGGTCTGATGGCACAGGAGGGAGTTGAGTCACACTCATACACACTAACTGTACAATTCAGTGTGTTTTTTCTAAAGCATTTCTCTATAGCAATTACAAAATAACAATTTCAATTTTTACGTGTGCAAGTACATTCAAACATGAAGTACAATAAAAGTGATATAAATGATGGTGTATGAAAATAACTTGTTTAGTGTATATTTATAGTATTGTTATCATTGCACCATGCGTTTGTATCTTATGTTTTTCAGTCAATCTAATGACAAAGTAAACAAATCACAAGCACATGTTGAATGTGCACTGTGCCCTTTTTTACATCCTAAGTGTCTGTGCCTTTGAATAAATAAATTGCTATAAATAAAGATGGAAGACACATTTCCACCTTCTCCTACCATACTAAAATTTAAAAAAAATCCCTGATACAGTTGCTGCTGTCTTGCACAGATGACATAATTTGCAGCATAGCACTGATCAGTGAATGGAGCCATACTGAGGTCCTACTCTTTACCTGCCCAACTTAATTATGTGTCAGGGTTAAGTGTCCATCATGTTGCTTAATCCTCCTAGCAATCAAATAGCTAATTAAAACTGAACTTGAAAACAACAGCATGAAATACTACCATTTTAGGGAAAAATTTTCATCATGTGTTTTGATTATCTTGTTTGATTACCCATGTTACATATGCTAGCAGGGAGGTGGTGAGGTTTATGACCTGTACTGCAACCAGCCACTGGGGGGAGTACAAGATGTTTTGGCTTCACTTTTCAGGAGCCTTCATGTTGTCCCTCTTCATAAGGTCAAATTTACATTACAATTATATGCCCGCTAACATGCAGAGGTTTAATAAGTGACATGAAAGTATATTAAAACCTAAACATCTGAAATTGTGTCTCACCAGTGAGTTCACAGACTGGTCAAAAGTCTGCTATATGACACTACCAGTAGCTAAAATATACCAGGAGGTACTTTTAACTCTTGTGGTGTGGATTAATGTATGTATGCATAATCATAGTAAATTAAAAAAAATACAGTAAATCTCCATTAAATTTAACTTAACTTTCAAGCCCGTTGTCTCTGTTATCTGCCAACCATTTTGATCAGACTTACAACTGTTAAGTGTTATTGTTGAAGGCAGTGTCAAGGAAAATGTCAAACAACAAACAACATCAACAGGTATATGTGTGTGGATCTTATCCAAATCCAGTCTAAGGTACTCACAGGTGATAAACAGCTCGGGGTTGGACGGGTAGCTGGGCCCGGCCTCATTCAACGCAGTCACATGGATGGTGTGTACCTCTCCACAGCCCACTGCTGGCAGGGTGCAGGAGCTGGAAGTGGAGTTACATGTGACGTTCTGGTCGCTCATCACATGGTACTCAATGGATCCATAAACCTCTTGATCAAGTTCCCAGGACACAGAGAGTCCAGCCACACCATTGGTCATCACCATAGAGACATTGACAGAAGATGGCGCTGGAGGTCCTGTTAAACACAACAAAAAAACACACAGACACACCAAATTGATGTATGGAAGTGCACATTTAAACAGATACACCCACTGGGTCAGTCAGACAATTTGGCAGATACAAACTGTGATTGTAGATGCAGAAGAAGAGGTGCTATTATTCAAGTATTCTATTACATTCTAATGTTTTTACTTCATTTAAAAATGAGCTTCCATTTCTTACTGAATTACTGATGAAAATGACCTGCATTTAACTCCACTATATTTATCAGATGGCTAAAGGTTTCACTTACTTTTTTAATTAAGATGTCACAGACAAAAAGTTAAGAAAAATGATGCATTTCAACCCAGAGACTTACTGCTGTTACAGAAATAGTGTTAATAAATAAAACATCAACTGTTAAATTCTATAAAAGGCTGTAACCACTGAGTGCATTTACTTTTTATCCTGGGTGCATCTTAATGATATTTGTCTACTTTCACTTTAATTCCCAATTAATATATATATATATATATATTTATCTATAATTATAGCATTTTTAATCTCATCCAAATGAAAACTTATATTACAGTTTTATTTGATATGTTGCTGTTATAGAGTAAGTGCTAAAATTGTAGACCAAAGAGTTTTGTTCTTTAGTCTCTTGTATTTCTCACGTATTATTACAAAACCACATGGACCAACAGTTATAGGAGATAGTGTGTGTCCATCTTCAGTCATATGAGATCTTATGTGAGAGGTTCACAGTTTGAGTTACAGTGCCTTCTTACGTGTTTTCTGGTTGATATACGAAGTGCCCTCTCCCTTTCGGCCCTCGGGGTCCCAGGCAAAAGCCTTGATGAAGTAGAGAGAGCCAGCATCCAGGTCAGGCATGGCCATATTAGTGTTGGAGGTGTTGTGCTTCATGTTAGTGTTTGAGCCCAACTTGTATATGGACAGGGTGTACTGCACAGCGTGATTAACAGGGGCCCAAGACGCAGTGATGCTGTCATTGCTGGAGGAGGAGGTGGAGGAGATCTGTGGAGAGGGCAAGACTGTGGAGGAGAAGAAAGTTCAAAAATTTCTGCATGTTATAAATATTAAGAGGAATGCTCTTAAATCTTTGTATATAAGATGCAAGTTGAGTGCAAGACTTTTGTTCTGCGCAAATACAACATTCACATTCATATTTGGTGGCTGCAACTTTGGTTTGAAAAAGCTGAACTCTGTATATGATGATGACGTGAATTTGCTTTGCTGCTTTCACAGATTAGAAGTGAGATGCAAATATTTGCCTTTTTGATTTTTTTTTAATTTGCCATATTTGCCATATGATTTGAGTTTATGTGGGAAAAATCAAACAAAATAGGAAGAAATAATGGCAAACACTAAACAAAAAAAAAAAAAGGTGCAACTGCTTGTTGAATGTTTTTCTGGCTCATGTGGATTAGATTTTCTCCCCAGGGGTGGGAGAGGAGGTGAGAGGTGACAGCTATGTTCTTAAGATGAGGTCAACTCTTTGTGTCTGACACAAGATCTTCAGCTACAGTTTCCACCAATACAGGATAGGCCCCGAAGGGGTCCTGATGCATTTACTGGATAAGACAAACCTAGATTTGAATGAATGTGATGTGTGTGCACGTACATCCTCTCACAATACTGAATATGTCGGCCCTGCTATTGGACAAAGAGACAGATCGAGTGACTTCTGCAGGGCATGGGGATTATCGAGAAAAGGTACTGTGTTCCTCAATGAATGTGTGACTCATTTGTGCACAAACAGCAGCTTTCGGGTGTTTTTTTTCTTCCACTGAATTGATTTGTGAGGGGATTTCCCAGCCGTGGAAGCATGAAACATGAAAATGTCCCATTCTGCACACAAATTAAGTTAAAGTAACAATTAATGGTACCTGTCTTCGCGACCACAGGTGGAGACGGCTGGCTACGGCCTCCGCTGTTCACAGCCATGATGCTGAGTGTGTACTCGGTGTAAGGTGTGAGGGACTTGATCTCAGCAGGGGAGGAGGACACTGTGTCTTCTCTGAAGAAGCCGTTGGCATTCTGGACTCGTACAATGTAATGTGTCGCCCCAGTCTTTAAGCTGAATTCCACTATGAAGGTCCTGCTGTCTTTCGACTTCACTGTCTGGATGGGATCCATGATGTCAGGGGCTGAAACAGTCACAGTCAGTTCAGATCAGAGGTGATGTCACAAAAAAGGGTGAGCGTTAGAAACTTTTCAACAGGAAAATTTTGGAAATGAGATGAGATCTAATAGTTAGCTGTGGTATTGACCATTTTGCCAACAATTATTTGCCTATTTACTTTTTCAGGCTTGATTAAACTATTTTTCTAAGCCAACAGTGAATTAGTATGCCTGTTTAAGGTAGTACAAAAGTAAAACACACACAATACCTGAATACAAAGTCAAACCAGCTGATTTTTTTAAATGGAAAATCAAAAAGTTAAGCACTAAAAGGAATATTTTGTCATCAAGTGCTTTAACGAAACAGCTATGAGACAGAAGTGTATCACACCTGTGGATGACTCCAAAGTTGCAGTGCTCAATGTCACTTGAGAATTATCCAGAGCTTCAACGGTGAATACATACATAATGTTGGGGGACAGAGAGTTGATTGAACCCAACACTGTGTTTGGACCAAAGGTGGCAAAAGCAATGGGGTTGTTTGGTGAGCTTTTGGGGGCAACTGTGATCTTGTATGAGATGGCTCCGGAGACTTTGGTCCATCTGAGCATCGCTGTCTTGGATGATATTGAGAATACCGATACTTGGATAGCTAATGAGAGAGGTAAAGAACATGGAGATCATTACAGGAATAGTTATTACACTAAAACATTTCTTTTTTTTTACACAAAAATGTATAAAAGAGGACATAATTTAAAGTTGTGTTCATTTTATTTAGATATCAATAATATTAACATCTACAGGAAATTGATTGGTAATTGGTAAAAGAGAACACACATTACCTGTATCAGCTGCAGCCTGCAAATTTAGATGAAAAATTATTATTAACAATAGTCATATGAAATTATACCAAGTCCAAGTAATTGATTACTAGTTAACTACTTAGTTAAATAATTTCCCATTGTATAGTGCGCATCATTTTTCTCAATAAAATGTTTGAATAAAGCTATCTTATATGATAAATCTAAAATACTGTTATTTTACTTTACCTGTGAACATATTTCCAGCAAAACAAAAATCACCAACCACTTCATAATGCCCATTCTTCACGTCCGTCCCTTAAAACACTCCTCTTACTTTTTCACTCGCTTACCAGCTCTTGTATTAAAAAACGTTTTTCTTCTAACTGTCTCGCCTTTTTTTAAGCACACCTGATGTCTGTGTTGGTTTAAATACCAGCATCTGGCCCCTCCTACTGGAGCTTAACAGTCACAGTGAAGCAGAGATGTGCACTTCAGGGCAGGTGAAGATTGGGTAGCAAGGGACAGTAAAACCTTTGTAGCCACAGGCATGATATTCTATATTCAAGGAAGTAGTCAAGAGACCTCATAATGAAATAAGTAAAGAAAAAGGGGTTTTTCTTCCCAGAGGCCTCAAATCAGTATCCCTTACTTTGACGTGAGAAAGTTCTCCAGTGTGAAAGTTTGTGTTCTATAATATATCTCATTAATTTATATGAATGAATTAAATAAGACCGATAGATAGATAGATAGATAGATAGATAGATAGATAGATAGATAGATAGATAGATAGATAGATAGATTATAACGCGAGACAACGCGGGATAACGTGAGAGATTGAACTGCAGTAATAAAAACTACAGCGGCGCCCCGTCGCACACTTGTTGACGCAAATGACGTCATAGTTGGATGACACTTGACAGGAAGAGGCGCAGAGGAAAAAAAAAAGAACAAGATGGCAACTGGCTCGGATCACGGACTAAGAAGAATTGTTTGGAAAAGTAAGTCAGCAGTTGTAAAGTGCTTTTTTGTGCAGACTGAAACTTTCACAGTGTGTTACAACTTAAGGGGCTGTTGACCGCGTGCTCTTTTTCTTTGAAGCTTTGCATCTTGTAATGACGGTGAGCGTTGACTTTCATTCTGCTGTTTATCGCAACGGAAGTTTACAAACTTGGGTTGGTCGAAGTATTGACAAATAATCAACGTTAACTTGTACAGCAGAGTATATTTCGATAAACGCAATCACAGACAGCCTTGTTTATCGTAACTTTTCCTTCTTCGACTCTTGTAATGTTATGGCACTTTTGTAGGGACAGTACGAGTGAGGTCACTTCTGTTGCAAGCAGCCCCACCTCATATCTCTGTTGGATTACACTTTGTGAGACCAGGCTTTAAAAAGTTCAGCTAACGATTACTGACCCTAACTTAACAGCAACTTTGCAAACATGTTGTTTGTCGAAAGCTGTTTCTCCTCCGGCCTGTTTCCCGTCGCGCCGCCTTCCTTCGGCAAGGTGCTGTGATGGGTAAAGTGTCGCAGTAATGAAAGATGGTGTTTCAGTGTCTGGGTTGAATTTATTTATTTATTTATTTATTTATTTATTTCAACTATACATAACAAAAATTCAAAGAGAATAAGAAGTAGTTGCTGTCAAAAAGTCGCATCTGGAATAAAAGCTAATTTCAGTCTTTGTCCGTGTTAAATCCTTGATTTATCTTGCACACCAGAAAATACGGTCTCCAGTATGACTATTATAAAGCTGAATCGACATCTCACCTAAGTTATATTTTACTGATTTAGTTTTAGTCAGGTGCACCGGAAGAGGATTAAAGAAAAAGACAGACACTTCAACTGCCTTGATTTCCACCCTTTTTTTGATTTCACAAACTGAAAACTTTTATAAGAATGATGAGCTTTCTCCAACCAACACAAATACATGCATATCTCTTCATTTAATTAGTTTACTGCACGAGACCAAAAGAACAGCTAATTGACTACCATGAATAAAAACTGCTGTTATATGACTATTAATGATTTTTCATGTGATTATTTATAATGTGATATGCAATAGTATGAAACACAACAGCAAATAATTCTATGTTGCACTATGTTGCATTAATTTCTTATTACATGATCAATGAGTGATGAGCAGAGAGTGTGATAAAATAACTTGTTTTTTTCTTATCAACTCTACTCTTTAAACCATAAAATTAATACACAGCTCAAATTATGAGTCATGTTTGTCTGATATTAGTCCATGTTGTTTTTCATGAGTCATGGTCTGTGTCTCTGATAGGAATAAAGGAAACAATTATTGCAGACTGCAGAAAATCTGAAGTATGGAAGGTAGGACAATCGTCCAATCATCTCAATACTTTGTCTTCTGAATGTAATTGCATTAATTCCACTCTTTTGCCATGACTCAAATTAGATTTGTAAGTCCTCATTTTGAAAGTAACATATTATGGAAGGACCACAACTGATTTATCTTCTTCACAGATATTGATTCTGGACGACTTCACCACCAAGCTCCTCACATCATGCTGCAAAATGTCCGATCTGATGGCCGAGAAGATAACAAGTAGGCTATGTTGCCATGACAATGAAACACTTATTCTTACATAATATTGACAAAACACATACTAACTCAAGTTTGTAAGTAGATATCTGTAGCTGCCCTGTTATAATAAATACTTTGTGTCTTTAGTCGTGGAGGACCTGTTCAGAATCAGGGAACCTGTTCCAGAAATGAAGGCCATCTACTTCATGTCACCAACTGCAAAGGTTTGCTGCACTAACCCTTTAATAATCATAATGCATTTGGGTTTAGGTTTCTGTTTCTACAGAATTAGTGTTCATTCTGGTGATGTGTTTTTGAAATTTGATTGTGAAGTTTTGTCTGCCAAACCCTGTTGTAATATATTCAATTTTACTTCATTTCACAGTGTGTGGATGCCTTTATTGCTGATTTCAAATCCAAACCTAAATATAAAGCAGCATATGTTTATTTCACTGACTGTAAGTAATAGAAAAGTACCAAACATGATCAAAATGTTGTGTTGCTGATTTTTCCTTAACAGTGAACATGCAAACTAAAAGCTTTTGGTCCACAGACTGTCCGGACGACCTGTTCAACAACATGAAGCTGTACTGTGCAAAGTACATACGAGTCTGCAAGGAAATAAACATCTGCTTCTTGCCACAAGAGGCGCAAGTGAGTGGTTGCTTTCAGGGGTTTTTGTAAAGATCCATTTCCCTTTTTTTTTATCTAGGCTGTGATTTGCCAACTTGGCAACTGTCACTTGTTTTAGAGTATACAGTGTCATGTTATTACCGGAAGGAAGAGTGAATCTTTAAAGGGTGATAGCTGTGATGCAATGATTGTACAAACATTATACAATCTAAGTAGCCAGGAAATTAATCATTTCTTGTATTTAGAAAAATGGAAAAGGTCTTAGGTTTGTCAGTTTTGGGGGGCTTTTTACAAAGAAAATAGTCAATTTTATTTTTTGCAAATATTCAGGCAAAAAGCTCTCAAGTGAAAAAAATTCACATACATTAAAAATGATCTGCATTCTGCTTTTTTCATATGATTACATGAGATTTATTTTAATTTTTTTTTTAAATTTAAGCAGTTTCTTTGTTGTTGTTTTTTCAGTTTTTTAACTGGTGCATGTTTCACAGGTGTTCACATTTGATAAGCCAAATGCTTTCCAAAGCATCTACAGTCCCAGAAGAGAAGATAATATAAAGACACTGGAGACACTGGCAGACCGGCTTGTCACACTCTGTGCCACGTTGGACGAGTACCCAGGGGTCAGATACAAGATGTAAGCCAGAGCAGATTTCATTTCTCAGCCTCTAACACAAGCAAGCAGACGTGAGACCTTCTCTGATAAAAAGCTTGAAATCAGACCATAAACCATGTTACCTAACTGAGGTGGGAAACAAACAAGATGTATAGATAGATGTATCTATGTAGCTTTTGTCATCTGACATTAAATTACATTTCTTTTTGTTTTTCTACAATATACATAAAACATTTACACATTCAAGTGTGCAAAAGCAGCAGTCAGACCATCTAACACCAAACTAAAAGACAAACAAAATTAAAATAGCCGCACTTCCCCCAAAAAAATATACCAGAAAAACTGAACTTGTGTGACTTTAGAACCATTTTTGTACAAATGGCTTTACACCACATATGTATTTTGTTTAATGTGACACCTAGCGGCAACAAATTGAAGAATGCCAAGATCCTCGCAGAGCTGGTGGACAACAAGCTGGCCCGTCACTATGACCTGGATGACAGTGGCAAAAAAAAGGTGAGACACAATGTGAACAAAGAATGTTGATAGAATAAACATGATCTTATCCCAAGGAGGAAATGGGGAACTGAAAACACTGTTTTTTTCCCAGGCAGCCAAACAAAAGGCATCCATGAGTCCTTTTTTCCTAAAGCACATTAAACTCATGTTGGATTTCACCAGAAACACTAAGTTTGCAGTGCTTGTTCATACCAGCAAAGCAGTAGCAAAGAAATTTAAGGAAGTGTTAATGTTCTTTTTTTCTTCTTCGTTTTTTGCTTCTATAACAAGGGAAAGACCCAGGCACAGCTGCTGATAGTGGAGAGAGGATTTGACCCCGTCAGCCCCATCCTGCATGAGCTGACCTATCAGGCCATGGCTTACGACCTCATTGATATCAAGAACGACACCTACCAGTAATCCAAGCTTTTCTTCTGTATCTCACTGCACATTCACAGTCCTGCATCATATGTCCATGCTCATATGGCAGACAAGCTTTTCCTGGAAATGTGTGCAATACGTCTCTAGCTAGATATCAACTGTGTTAAAATTTGGTGCCAGGTACAAATCTAAAGATGGCTCAGAGAAGCAGGCCCTGCTGAATGAGGAGGACATGCTCTGGGTTAAACTGAGGCACAAGCACATCGCTGAGGTCTCAGAGTGAGTGTTCCCAGTTTAAACGATGGAGCTATCCCATTCACGTCTTCCTCACCCAAACCCTGACCACATTTTTTTCTTTCAATAGACAAATCCCCAAGATGGTAAAGGAAATATCTGCTAACAAGAAGCAACCAGATGGAAAGGTACTGCTGTGGTTTCTTTGTATGTGCTACACACATGATGAGCTCTATATTTCATCCTTAAAAAACATGTCATGAGCAAACGTTTCGATTCCTTTTTTTTTTTGTTTTCCAGATCACAATTAGCAATTTGGCCCAAATGATGAAGAAGATGCCCTCATTCCGTAAACAGCTGACTGAGGTTTGTGGTGATTGTGCAATTTAATAGTTCTCGTTTTTGGAGATCTTCAACAAGTTTTCTTCCAGGGCCAAAACAGAATTCAACCTCCATATTATTTACCACCTAACATCAGTTATAGACCAAAGTGCTTGTTATGTAGTGGTTGGGTGTGGTGCCTCCAAAGCCTGGAATTATGTGGGGTTGACTTCATCATGTTTCTAGCAGCCTAACAGAAAGGAAAGAATAATTGATTGCCTCAAAGTGTGCATAAGTGTTTTTAAGTAAAGGAAGAAACTATGACAAGTGTGATGCATTGCTCTGTACATATTGTCCTTAACTTTTCTCTTTGTATGAATTCTAGAAAACTGTTCATCTGCAGTTGGCCGAGGACTGCATGAAACATTTCTCAAACAATGTGGAGAAACTCTGCAAAGCCGAACAGGTCAGTCATTGCCTTGTCATCTGTTTGGTGGGAGACAAATAACCAACATTTTCACCAGGTTTAAAACCATGTGGCCACAGCCAGTTGCCCTTATGAAGTGTCCTTTAGCAAGACACTGACTATCTGTTAGCTTCAGGGTACTTTTCTGTAGCCATGCCTGTCCTATGACAACCTCCCTGTGGGGAAAGACTAGAAGTATGGTATTCAGCATTCAGTTGTGAAGGAGGTGGGGCTTCGTGACTTATTAAAAAAAAAAAAAGTGCAAACATTTATAATATTACGATGATAAACAAAACATTAAGAAAAATTGTTTGTCTAAGTTTAGGACCTTGCAGTGGGGTCAGACGTTGACGGGATGAAGGTGAAGGATCCTATGAGGACACTGCTGCCTGTCTTGCTCCACCCATACAGCACCCACGACAAGATCAGAGCTGTTCTGCTCTACATCTTCAGCCTCAACGGTACACCAGCACACCGGTCTCCTTTTACAGTCACATTCTTGCTTCCTTTAAAAAGTAGCATCTTGCCTTGAGTTCATATTTATCCAGGAGGTTTTTGGAGTGCAGCCTGTCAGATTGACCAGCAGAAAGAGAACAGTATAAGACACTGAAAAGATAAACAGTTGGCCTGCCTTTCCTAAGAGAAAATCTTAAACGGTTACTTGTTCCTTTTTGTCGTTTTTATTTTAAGATCTTCTCCACTTCTACTTGTGTTAATTTCCCCCTAAAATGTCTTTGACCTTGGCTGTACTTTTTTTTGGTGCAAATATGGTCACTAGAGAAGTATTACATTCCTCTACTAAACAAAGGGTGTCCTTGCACTTCCTTCTAAAATCTAAAATTCCAAATTGAAGCTACTGCACTGCAAATTTACTGCACTGCTCAGAAAAAGTGAAAACCCCTCGTCGCATTGTGCCTCAGCTGCAACAGCAGATGACATTTAATTTATGAACATTTACCCACATCACTTCCTTAGTAGAGCAGTGCGGTTTGGTTTAGAAACCAGGCAGAACAATCATGTGAGCCCAGACGTGCTCTAAGGAGAACTCTTTGCTGTTTTGATGCACTCTGTTCTTTAACTGGTCAATGTAGCGCAAACAGCCACAGTATTTGGAGCTTTTTGAGGTGCTTTAAAACATTTCCAAAGAGAAACTTCCAACGGACAACATCGCACAAACATATAACATATTTGTGAGTACTCTGTTGAGGGCAGCACTATGGATATCAATATCTTGTATTAGAGATCTATATGGTCTCCTTAAAAAAAACACAATAAATGAACTGAGAACCAATTGACTGAGAGGATCCAGCACTGATACATGAAGATTTTCACACTTGTTTTGTTTATTTGTCTTTTGGGATTTTAAACAGGAACAACGGATGAGAACTTAAGCAAACTCATCCAGCATGTAAAGATCGAAGATGAACGAGAGTTTATCCTGAACTGGCAAGAACTTGATGTGCCTATCATCACATCGGTATGTAGTGAAGAGAAAAAAAAAAGGACAGAAATAATTGAGTGATTGATTGTAAATCAGTGTACCCATGGTTTAAAATTACCAGTGGCATCTTAAATTGTGGTGGGTAGTTTTTTTTTCATTATAGTTCTGGGTTTGTATCCACATATTGTCTTTTTTTTATTTGTGGTTTTGTTATTCAGTCTCTAAATCCTGCGTACTGTCTCATGTACTCTTGTTTCTAGAATAGTTTCCTCTCTCGCAAACCCACCAGAAGGGATCGTTCCAGTGAGGAGACGTACAATTTGTCCAGATGGACTCCGATCATAAAAGACGTGATGGAGGTCAGTGAAGGGGGATTGTTTAAGTTACAACCAGCATGATCACAAAACATTTACATCTTTACTGCCAGATTATTTTTTTGTTTTGTTGAACGGGAAGTTAAGCAACTATTGCCACCTTAGTGATTTAAGTAGTGTAACTGTAGAGAATTTTAAATGGGTATGGATAAGATGTAGGACAGCAGGAGAAAAGTAGTTCCAGCATTGACATCAGTCCAAATCTCACCATATAGCTGGATGTAGGTCACCGTGCTACCCCCAGTCCCACTCTGAAAGGCAATCGTGAGAAAAATTATGAACAAAACTTGTAAAAGCATCACAGAAGGAGGTTATCAGATTTAGGTCATCTGATAGGCCGTGACACATATGTTTGTTTTGTTCTGTACCTCTTAATCCATTTGTTAAGGACATCATCTTCGCACCTATAAGGGACAATAACGCACCAGTTGTGTGTCGATCCCTGGGGATGGTTCTTTTCTTTCAGAAACGTCCTTATGTACTGATCCATATAAGACGTTATTGTGGTTTAGGTGAGATTATGTTTTTTGTGTTAAAACAGAGATAGGATGTCACCATCACCTGCAGCCTTGTTAAAGTCTGAACTATAAAAAGATACATATTGCACACAGATAACTGTACCTTTTCCTTTTGTCTTATAAATAAGTTTTCTTCTTTCTCTTTTGTCTTAATTCTGCTTAGTTTAGCTTAGCTAAGCTGACAAAACACGGAGGTAATAACATATAACAGTTCTGAGGCAATTTCTCATAAATGGAAGGGAAACTAAGGCAGGGTTACTCCAGTGCCAAATTGGTCGTAAAATAAAGGTTAGTTTAACTGATGATTGAATTTCAGTTCTGTAATTCCACAGCATTTAAGTTTCGTGTTTGCATCAAATGAAAATTAAAATTAGCGATAATACGAGCTGAGTTTTTCTTTTCAGAGGCAGTTTTTTGCAAATGGGATTCATATGTAATGTAATTTAACATTAAAAACAGGTTAGGCCTGATTGTAACTTAGGTTTTTATTGTGTCGTCTCATTTTTACTCCCCTTTCCTTTTATTACCTGAAAGGCAATTTTTGAGCAATCTTAACCACCAGAGCACCTGGCTTCCTGTAAACGGAAGTGAACTGTTGACTCTTAAAGCAGGAAACAGACTGGTTCTTGATGTGCTCGCAGCATAAAATCTATTTAAAAAGCAGCTGGAACCAAACTGCTCATTGTAAAAACATTTATGTATCTTTCAATGAAAACTTTGAGTACCAGGAGGTGAACTTCATATGTTTATAACCACGACAGACATTTAAAGTCTTGAGACCAAGAAGTGCTTGACAGCCAATTTGTTTTGACATCCTTTGATGCACCTTGTAGTAACAAGCAGGAATCGCTGTGTAGTTTGGGGCTTTTTTCATAGTTCGAGGATTTATACCCACTTCTTGAATTTGGTCCTTTTTATTTGAGAAACTTGCACAGATCACATGTTTTCATTTATTAAAAGTAATGAAAGTGAAAAAGAAAACTTGTGTCCCAAAAGGAGAAATCATTTTTGATTAATCATTTTGGTTCCTACCCTCTCATTGCATTAATGAGGTTGAACTCTAAAACTCTTAGTTCAGCCTTTACAAAAACCCTAATATTGCTTTGAAGTTATACATTTCTGTGCGTATGAATTTAAGTAGAATATGCGACTATAAGAACAGGCAAAAACAACGAAAAAAGTGCATGACATTAGACTGTACAAGAGATCTGGTCCTTAAGTGACATGTCTCCTATGAATGATCGATAAATGAAAATCTGTTGCCTTTCAGGATGCTGTGGAAAACAAACTGGACACCAAAGAATGGCCGCACCAGTCTGAGTGTCCTGCTGCCTGGAATGGCTCTGGAGCTGTCAGGTACAGAGATTTTTTTTTATTTGTTTTAAAACACTTGAACTGAGTTAATAGGCTCTGGAATTAATTATAAATTCAGGTAGGGATGTTCTGATCAGGAATTTCTATCCAAATCACCAACTTGAAACTCCTGCATGTGACTGAAAACTTTCACTTTTTCTTGTTTACAAATGTTACATACAATTTTTTTACAAACTTTATGGAGACATTTGGATGTTTAGCTTGTAGAAACAAATGCAGACAGTAAGAGTGTGGTAAGCTAGCGCCCTCCAGTGGTAATCTATGGTATTATTTTTTAGAGCCTCAACTGTCTGATGTGTTGGGGGGGTTTTTTCTCTCTCTTTTTTCTCTTTTTTTCCTTTTCTGGCATAAGTGTTACTGCCACTGACTTTACTAACAGGAATAATCTTGAAATGTTTTCAGAGTCTAGATTTTTTTCTTTGTATCTATTTCTTACCCTCCCTCCTGTCCTTTCCTACAAGGAAATCATTTTTGCTTTATCCACAGTTTGGACATGCACCTTAAATTTTTCCTTTAAAATTTTGTCTCAGTAAATTTCTCTTTTCCATTCTATTTGCTCCACAGTGCCCGACAGAAACACAAAGCCAATTCTATGGACGAACGCCGGACTGGCTCACGACTCATTATATTTGTTTTAGGAGGAATTTGCTACTCTGAGATGCGTTCGGCCTATGAGGTCACCCAGGCAGTGAAGTCCTGCGAGGTCATCATAGGTGAGATCACACGGATAACGGTTAAAATTTCTAAAGTGTTTCTAAATCTCACTCCACTTTGACTTCACTCAAATTTTTCTGAGAACTGTTTACTTACTGACAATGCAAAGAACATAATGTTGCTCCAATTTAGTCCAGTCAGTGACCCGTTGAAATTGGGTCATTCTAAAACTTTATTCAAAACAGCATGCTTAACTTTACTTGAACTGGTCATTTGGCTTTGAAACAACTGCTGAATAACAGTCACTGTCTATTTTTATCTCCTGTTGGTTTACTCCACCAGCTGGAGGAGGTAAGAACTGTGCACTGTGCTCTAATTTGGACCCTTTGTCTTGATTGCAGGTTCCTCGCACATTTTGACCCCAACCAGTCTCCTGGATGACATCAAGGCTCTGAGCAAAGGCCCCATGGAGACTTTCACAGTAGAAGAAAGGAGCAATGCCTAAAACGTCTGTCCTTCCAGCTAACGCCTTCCCACATTTGCCTTCCTTCATCTCGTATCACTCAGCACAATGCACTCAACTCAACCTCTTGAATGCAATACTGAAGGGAATTGACCTTATTACTAACTTTATAGTTTAATACTTTTTCAACCTGGTGCACATTTACAGTAGGTAAGAGGGTGGATTCTCTTTCAATTGGGCTATTTCAGGAAGCAGATTTTCTTCTGAAGAACAGCCAAGAATATGCCCAGCTTAAGGCATTTATAGTTTGATAATTGTCATTAGAAGATATAGAGCTAATTAAAGTGGATAGACCTCATCCTGCTACCAGTAATATAAGTAAAAACATCTAATCTGTCTATTTGTCTTTGCCTTTGTTCATAAAGCAAAATATTGGTTATGTTACATGTTGAATGAACCGAGTGGCTTTGGATAGCGGTAAAAAGCTAATGTATATAATGTATGTAAGCACTAAGTCTATGCTTTGTTATTCAGATTTTTTTTTTTTCGTTTTTAAAAAACACCTATGTGATTTTTGAAGAGTGTTTTTAACATAATGTATTTACGTTTTTCTCGAATCGAACAACTGACTAATAAAAGAATGAAGTGGTTCAAATCTTGTCTGAGTTCAGATTACTTTTATGGGTAATGTCCTTATGTTTAGAAAAGATAACAAAGAAATATCAGTATTGTAAAAATAAATTTAACAAAACTACCTTGTATCTAGATGATCAGAGGGACCTTAAAATTATCTGAATTAATTGATTCTAGATTCTAACCTGCATTGACCTCACTCACAAATGAAACATGTTAACATGTTTTGCACTAAGCAAATGATTCATTAAAATGTCAAGAAACATATTTTTTATTTGATAAAAACCAGTGTTGCAGTTACTTTTTAAAACTCTAAATCCTAAGCAGAGAAATGACAGCCTTATTGTTCTATTGCCTGATCTTGGCTAATTTTATACTTTTGTGCCACTCTAGAGGATATTTGACTTGTGCGTTGAAGTGCTGAAAAATTTCAGAGTCAAGGTAACCAAAGATTTTAGTAGATTTTGAGAGGGGCTTTCGTTCTATTATGAGTCATTAAATCTATAATGTAATAACAGGATCAAGGAACTGTGCTGACAATCGAAATTGATGATTAATTAATTACTGAAACGTCCAGTTTATCTGAAGTGAAATTGAGTTAATGTGATGTCCTCCTTTACCACAAAACACACTGCAGGCTGGGACCAGCTTTTGTAGTGTCAGTTACAGGAAAAAGTGTCAGATGACGTGAACTGACATGCTCAGGGTGGCTCTGCTCCACTGACCCTATACAGAGGACCACTTACACTTGACAAGGATGTCCCTACCCTCTAACAATGACCTACTTTCTTTTTTATTTTCATTACTATTTATATTTAATGATCCTACTCAAGTTTGTTAAGGAGCACTTTGAAGTTCCTATCAATGATCTCCATTATTCACTCTGTTTACTGCATTTTTCTACTATGTACTTTTGCCACTGAATAACATGCAAAAGGATCTCAAATCAAATACATGCATTTCCACTGATGAATATAAGGTCAAAATGGCGATGGATCAATGTGCTTGTTTTATTCTGCAACTGTATTTAAAAAGCTGATATTCTTGTACATTTGCATATTGTAATTATGTTGCATTTTCATTTCTTATAATTTCATATGGCTGCCTCTTTGGCCTGAATTAGCTTATCCTTGATCTCACTTTTATTTCAGTGGGATTTCCTGCCAAAATAAATATTAAAAAAAGAACAAAGAAAAAAAACAAGGAAAATATTAAATTTGCTTCATATGATTGAGACTCTATTAACTATTAAGTTAAATTTAATTTTAAAAAATAAAGTTAATGAAACGTTTTGAAGAACACTGGGTATCCCAGATACTAATCCTTACTGGTATTTTTGATAAATGATTTGTCTTTACTAAATTGGAAACAGTATTTTTGTGTGTGATGTCGATATAAGGCTTTCTGTGCTTCAGCAATTGAATTAAATAATATTGCTAAGACTTTGTGCTTCGTCTTACGTTTGCGCATGCGCGAGGTGGATTCTGCCGTCGTCATGACAACCACGCGCTTACAAGCAGAGTCAGAACTCAAATCTGACCTCTGACAGCGAAAGTTCTATCCTCTAAAAGAAAACTATTGTCGGCAGTTCCTGTAAAATATTATTTTAAACAAACTGCTGAAATGACTTGCTCAGACAGTTTCAGGTGACCTACTTTAAGGGTGGTTCCGCCCCAGAGAAAATGCTGTCGACCGGCAAAGGTGTAGCGGCGGCCGCGGGGCGAGGAGCTGCGGAGCCGGTGGGAGGGAGACAGAGCAACGGCCACGGAGGAGCTCAGAGTGGCAACGAGAAACGGCAAGGGCCCGGTGTTCAGGAGTGGCCCGACGGTTCCAGATATGAAGGGGAATTTTTAAACGGCCTTAAACACGGCAAAGGAAAATACACCTGGAAAAATGGAGAGGTAACATCTTCATGATAAAGTATCAGGCAAAAGATGTCAAAAGAGCCCTTTCTTTGTTTGTTTTTGTTTTTGTTTAGTTTAGGGTAGCTAGCTAGCTGAATGTTGAGAGCTTTTAACTGTGCGAACAGATAACAAGGTGTTTTGTATCTTACATTTCAGAAAGCTCTCACATAAAACACAAATATAACATCCTGTCAGGTTTTGCTGAGGCTTTGTAAAGCAAACACTGTTTGATTGTCTTGTCTGCTGCTTTGTGCAGTACTATGAGGGCTCTTTCTACAAAGACTACAGGCATGGGGATGGACTATACTGCTGGCCCACTGGCCACAAGTTCACAGGCAAGTTCTACCTCAACAGAAAGGAAGGATACGGGCAGCAACTGTTCCATGATGGAGCCACTTTCAAGGTAAACTGAAAGATGGATAACCAGCATTTGGATAGTTTATTTTAGTTTATACATATCAATCAATACAATCCCCCCCTTACAGGGTTTGTACCATGCCGACCAGAGGTTTGGTCCAGGTGTGATGAGTTATCCAGATGGTTGTGAGGATGTGGGCCTGTGGCTTGGGGAGCGGCTGTTTAAGCTCTGTGCCCCAGTGGAAGAGGGTTTTAGCCTGAAGAGCCTTCCTGAATACGCTGCCTTTCTAGACCCTCCAGCCACTACACATTCTCTGTCTCAGGTACATGCTGATTGCTGTTTTCACACCCATGGGGAATTCATGTTCCCATGCTCATCTTTATGTTTGTAAAACTTTTCTGAAATAGCAGCCTTAACAGTGTTTGACTCATAAAAAATACGTAAAGCATCTCTCTTATTATGATACCACCCCTAACTATCTCTAAGACACTATATCATTGTATTGTTTCTGTTTTTATAAATCTTATCTGATTTATTTCAATACAGTTACATTATGTAATCAGGTTTTTATGCTAGCCAGTCCACAATGCTGGGTAATACATAGAGGCAAAACATTGTTGCATCATGTAGAAGAACCTAAAAATTTGAAGACTTATTATAGAGACTTGTTATATTTTTATATGTGGTTTCTGCACAAAAAAATGTCGTGAATAATGTCACAAAATAAATGTTTGCTTTTACAAATGATCATTAGTTGACCTTTCTGCTTCTTCCTTTTTCTTACCAGCCTCTCACTAGTGGTCTACAGATAGAAGCCAGGACCAACTGTAAGGTAAAGTACTACTATGTAAGCATAATACCTTTGTGACTTTTCCTGAAATAGATCAGTTAATGCCCAATACTCCTCAGGTGGATAAGGGCAGGAATCTGCCATCAGATGAGAATTTTATCCTCCCCTCTGGCATTGAGAGTTACTCAACAGATGGGGACCACTTGCCTGTTCCTCCTGGCCGAAGAAGAGAGTTGGATCAACAGTTTTACGGCGAGTTGTGGCAGCCAGACGTTAATTTGCACCAAGGCTATGAGCGAGACCTGCTGTCCACTCTGCCCCTACAGGCCCGCATGCAGGCTCATATACACAAACACAGGTCAGACATTCACCAGAAAACTGTTGTTCCAGCGTTGGCACCAAAACACTGTACTGACACCAATATTTAGAAAAAAGACATACACAGTTACCTGTGTGATGCTTTTGCAGTTAATCTGAAATAATATTTGTGCTTTATCTATATTTGTGTGTGTGCATCTTTCAGATTACAGGCTGAAAACGTGAGCTGGGATGTGGCAGCTGTTCTCTCTCTGAACAGGGAACATTTCGGTCCTAAAGGGTCTCTGGAAGTCAGTTCAGAGTTGCTGATCCAGCACGCCTCACAAGGAGAACTGCAGGCTGTTTCTCAGAGCCTTCAGACCGGTTTGGTCCACCCTGATGTGGCAGATTCACAGGGGCACACGGCCCTAATGGCTGCAACTGTAACACGTTTTATATTTACCTCATTGCTTATTGATGCAGTTTTTCATTCATTTGTTCTTTGATTGATTTCCAGTTCAGGTTGTAAACCTGCACTTTAGTCAGATATTCAACAATCACAGCTTACAGTTTCATCTCACTTTCTTTCCTGTCCCTCTTAGATGAACTGCCATAATGATGTGATCCAGCTGTTGTTGGATATGGGTGCTGATATTGACAAGTTGAATTGTGAAGGCATGTCTGCGCTTGCTGTATGTCATGTCCTTTACTACCCTTTTCAGTCTCTGCACACCACTTTGTCTGCACGCACAGTAAAAACTCAAGTAAGATTCTACCTCATGTGGTTTCAACCTCATGTTTTCAACTGTTTATCTGTGGTTAACATGTATGAAGCTGTGTTTTGTGCAAACTGTTGAAAAGAAACAACCTGTATTGTCATGTGTCATCAGAGTTCGAGGTCCCCATCTACACGTGGGAACAGTTCCCATGTCAGCCAAGTGCACTGCACAACAGACACACCCAGGCTCAACAACAGACCTCAGACCGCTAACACAACCCTGACCAATGAGACCAACCAGAGTCACCTCTCTGACCAGTAGGAATGTAGCTGATGCCACTTCTCTTATGTTTTAACTTAGCAGAAACTGTATTTAAATAAATCCTGTTGTGTTCAGCTGATATTTGCCACTATGAAAAAGCCTAGTCAAGATAATGACTAGTTAAGATAATAACACATCTGATTAGTTAAAAAATGTGTCTCTCAAACATGCTAATGTATTAGTTTAAGTTCCATGTCTGTTGTGTTTTTTTCAGGACAGCAGAACTGAGTGAGAACATCTTCCATCACAGCAGTAAAGCATGCAGTGACAGTGAACTCATCACAGAGCACTGGCCTGGCCCGAATGGGACTGAGACACTGTCAGACACTGATCACCTACAGCAGGAGAGAGAAGAGGAGGAGGGATTAGAAGGAGAAAGAGACTGCAAGAGGAGGGAGAGAGAGGGAAAGCTTAGAGAGAGAAAAGAAAGTAGCACTGGGGAGAAAATGAAAGATAGAGAAGGGGAGGAAAGTGAGCAAGAGAGCAGATGTGATCAAATGTGGGAAGAAGGAGAATGTGAATTAAAAGAGAAAGGAGGAGAACTTAAGAGAGGGGAAAAGAAAGAAGATGTTGATGGGAGGAAAGAAACACTGTATAAAGAGATGAAGGAGGATGTTGAGGAGGATGAGGAGAAGAGAATAAGTGATATTCATGAGGAGGATGTAACAGAGAGAGGAATTAAGGGTGTGGAGCGCTCCATTCAGGTGTTGGATGGTGACATGACACTGGGCAGTGTGCAGTGGATGGATTGTCGAGCAAAGTCATCTGGAAGGGTTCAGGTATAAGCTCAATGAGTCCATCCTTTAAGTGGTTTAATAAAGTTTTTTAAACTTTTTTTTGTCTCTCAACTGTCTCTCTGCAGCAAAGCAAAGACAAACTGACCCCAAAACCGACCTTTGACTCAGCTGGCTCCATCAGCAGCTACAGTATCCAGGTCACAGAGGAAGTGATGCAGCGTTCAGCAGAGGCACTGAGTCGCACAGGGTTTCCTCAGCACTCTGACACCCAGGAGACTGTCCGCAAAATGGCTGCTATGAAGACTGAGTCAGTCCTGTACTCTCTTTACCTGTGCTGATTGTTCTGATGAAAACTGATTTTGTTTGTGTATCTCTGTTAAAAAAATTTCAATGTTGTGTGTTTTTCTAATCAGACATCGTGTTCGTTTAAACACGCTGAAGCTGTTATTGGAACGTGGAGCTGACCCAAATACATCCAGAGTCCCTATGCCTGTCCTCTTTTTAGCCATCATGGCAGGTGATTCTGAAGCCGTCAGGACACTGCTGCTGTGCGGAGCTCACACTGACATTCCCCTTCCACCCGAGGCAGGATTTTTTTTTTTTAATTTATGAATTAAGGATTATTATTATAAAAAAAAGATAATAATCCTCAGAAAAATAAGAGTATGCTAAAATATGTACTATAATACAACAGATTGGAACAAAGTATGTGGAAAATAGCAAATAGAGATATGTAAAAATATGTGCATCACATTAGACTATATGCGGGTGGGGAATTCTATGTAAACATAAGAAATATTTTAATAATTATTTAAACATACATCATATGTCAAAGTATATCAGAATAATTGTATCGTTGAAAATGGTGCTAAATAATTGAATAATTGTACCAAGTCGATGCAATAATTTTGATCACAGACAGGAATGACCCTGTGGCACTCCAAAGTGAAACCCTTTCTCCCTCCATCTCTTAACCCTTTTCCATCATTTCCATAATGTATAAAATTCCCCTTAACCTCTCGTCCTTTTTGTAGAGGAAAGGCCTGTATCCCCTGCATGTAGCTGCAGCACTTCCTGGTCCCGCAGGTCCCAAAATCACAGAGTTGCTGCTCCATGCTGTCACTGATCCAGATGCACAAGCATGTGACCAGAATGAGATCTATGAACCAGATAAGGTACGTCAATCATTGTCCTTTATGCTTTTTCACATCTTAAGTAGTAATTGTTAAGGTGATAGTTGAGCTGCTAATAGAAGAGTTCAAATTTTCAGAGATTTTACTCGGTACAGATTTCAATAAAGGCACAGGAACCACTAAGCACCAGTGAGAGCCCACACCTCAAAGAAGGAGGCCGAACAGCTTTGCATGTGGCCTGTCAGAGAGACAGTGACTACCAGGTCAGTACATTCTGTGCATGAACGCACTCTGTACACACACTTTATACTTCTGTAAAGGATGACACTATTGACTGTAGACTGTATCATATCTATACCTGTAAGTGGACAGATATGATAAGAACTTCCATATTAAAACATAAAGTTTTCTGACCACATCAGAAGAGATTTGTTTTTTTTTTGCAGAATGCCAGTAAGGTGGTAGCCCTCCTGCTATCCCACAGAGCCAGCACAGACCTCCTCTGGAGTGGACACTCACCTCTCTCCCTGGCTATAGCAAGTGGAAATGACCTGGTAACACCACACAGACACACACCCACTCATGCACACAAAAGCCTCACTTTTTCCTGGACCTGTTTCTTATCCCTTCCCAGGCAGTGGAGGAGCTTTTGAATGGAGGTGCAAATCCCAACGCCCCCCTTGGCCGCAGGGTGGGCAGTGCCCTCTGTGCTGTTGCCAACATCAACTACCACTTAGGTGGCAACAGGGCAAAGCTGGTACATACACAAGCACACGCACCATACATAGACAAATAGCCAGTATGTATATATCAATATATTTGTCAGTAGGTATTCATTCCAAAGGTATATTGTACAATACATCCAGTCAAATCAGTTTAAAGTCTACTCTTTAAGCATTTTCAAAATCAAGCTGCATAATATGATAATGTTGACAATGTGTCATACCAATATTTTTGGTCAGCATACAAGTGTACAAAGATTTTTTTAAGGGGAAGCACTCAGTTCCAGTGTTAATTTCTGTTTATGTTCCATCTCAAAATGGCACAAAAAACTGCTGTTGGTGGCTTCAAATGAGTTCTGTTTGATTTTTAGTTTTAAATGATGTAAAGATAAAGATATTAAAGATATTGTATGTTTTAATTTTTTGGTATTTGGATCCTTGGAGGGAAAAAAGTTGCTAAGTTGAGTCATTTGAAAATGTATGACCAATTTGCATGTGTGTGTCTGTGTGTCTTTGTGTAGTTAGACATGTTAGCTAAGGCTGGTGCTGACATCCTTATGCCTGTTATGGTGGGTGACGTTGTGGGAACTGCAGTTGACTATGCTTACCATTCCTTCAACCAGGTAACACACCAAAAAAAATGGATTTCAATTAAATTTGGTCAAATAAAAAAACTTTGAATAAATTACATTTTTGTAAACACTTACGAATGATTTGTTATTAAACTGTGTCAGAGAGTTGTTGATTCAAATTTGTGTTTTTTTCTAAAGCCATAGTTATGGATAGTGCTATGCTGGACTACATTATATTGATAATTGTGTCTAATATTTGCCACCTTCATATATGTCAGTGGAGTATACAGTAATACTCACATAATAACTTAGATTAAGGGGTTTCTGCTCCTTATTTTAATATTGATAGCTGTCTTTATATTGTTTCTTACTTCCTAGGACTCGCATATTGCTAACACTCCTTTCCATGCTCTGAACATGCGGGAGAGGGAAACATTTAAAGCACGGCGCCAGTTGCTAAGTATGATGGGAGATTTGCTTAGACAGACTGTTGGCCAGAGGAAGCAAGAGAGATTACAGAGGGAACAACAGCTGACATTTAAAAGTCAGTACAGTCTCTGCGTGTTTGTAAAGGAAAAGTATATGACCATCATTTTGTGTTTTGTGTCAATGCAAACCTTAGTAATTGTGTGTGTGTTTATATATCAGAAACAGAGGCAGGTGCTACTCCCTCAAATGTGCTTCTACCGTCCATATTGGAAGAACACAGGTACATACACACATCAGTATAATAAGACAACTGCATATTGCTACTTTCTTTGTTAAAATTTTCGTCCAAGAATGGAAAGGAAAACATTGGAAAAAAAAATTGCAGCAGGGGCTTGTTTGACCTCCATTCCAACTCTGTGTGAATCTTTTCTCAGCGAATCAGTTTCTAAGTTCTGCTACTACTGTGGTCGCTCTGCGTCTGTGAAGCTGACCGCGTGTAGTCGCTGCCACAAGGTCTTCTACTGCTCCAGGACTTGCAAGCTGAAAGCATGGGATGAAAGTCATAAGGGAGAGTGTAACAGGGTGTCAGGTGGGAAACAGGG
This sequence comes from Acanthurus leucopareius, assembly GCA_029814765.1. NCBI lineage: Eukaryota > Metazoa > Chordata > Actinopteri > Acanthuriformes > Acanthuridae > Acanthurus > Acanthurus leucopareius. The sequence goes on along the minus strand of JAQMCX010000045.1, from coordinate 6,092,754 downwards.
CCTCTATGTCCTATAGTTCCAACTCACCAAACCCAAACAACCCCAGCCCCAAAACCCTACTCCAGGAGTGCAGAGGCTCAGACCAGAAATATCACTAAATAAGCTTTCAATAAAATGACAATGTGTGACTTTTTCATAGTGTTTTGAATCTGTGACATCTGTGGGATAAAGTCATACTTTGAAACTAAATTAATGATGTCTATTAACTAGGTAATACTAATATGGTTTTACCTTTTAGATAAATATGGGCATGTAAATACTTTGTCTATCTCTTTCTCTCAATCTAGCATCTGCTGATGGCATCCAGAAGAGTGTTGTGTTTAAATCCCAAAGAGTCTCCAGGCCCTTAACTGCCGTGTTGAAATCTAAAACAGTCCCCAGGCCCATGAGTGTCAAGTTGAAATCCCGAAGTGTCCCCAAGCCCTTGAACATAGCAGAGAAGGTTTTGGAGAGTCAAGTCAACCTGAAGGAGAACTACAGCTTCAACTGATGGACTCGCACTCAAAAACATCCGGAGTACAACTTTACCTACCCAATATTACAATTCACTTCTATTACAGTATTTCTTTCTCAATTCAGAGTCTTATATATGTGGTTGAATGGTGATAACAGTATTTTATGCGATAATCATGTCTCTTTTTTATGCCTGTAGGTTTGCAATCTGCTCTATTATCGAAATAATAACACAATAATGCCAGTCTCAATATGTGCTGTTGCCACATAAATATAGCAGAAATAGAACGGCTGTTTTTACATAGTTACATAATGAATCCATTTAAAATCAGTACTATCTACGCAGTAATAAGTATTAACTTGTATTAATACAAGCTTCACTTTTCTGAGCTTTTAATAGGATTTTATGGTCTTAGTCAAAAGTTGCCCCTTTTTTTTCTGATCTTTTTTCCTATAGCTTTTTATTGCATCACAGGGTCTCTGTTAGCAGTCGCAGTTGTATCAGTCATGGAGTTGGTTCAATTATCATCCTATGTTCCAAACTTTAATGGTTTTTAATGGCAAGCTAGTATTGTGGTTGATTGATTCGCCAGAACACCATGTCCGAGGCTTAACTCCAGAGCCAAATACCTTGATTAGTGCTGATGAGATTGCACTGACATTTAATGTGGATTGTTTATGGAGCCACAAGATTGACTTTTTATGCTTTAATTGAACCTGTTATTGTTTTATAGCACCACCACCATAATCAGGCCTTATTTTCCACTCACACAACAAATATCAAATCCAAAGTACTAATGGCTCTTCCTGTAGCACCACCCTCAGGGCAAACAGTACACTTGCATCATAAAAGGCTCCAAGAAAAAAACAAAATCTGAGAATTCTGGATTACTTGTGATGTGCAATGACCAGTGAGGCTTCCTGTGAGACTACAGGAACAATTTAATCTGGTGATGTTTTCTACAGAAGTTAGGTAATATCTACTGAATGATGAAAAAAATAAGCTTGTATATGTTTAAATGATAAATGTAATTGGACTTAATGTTAAGTATTAAAAGAATTACTCATAATCATGTAACAAAATCCCAATGGGTGCTGCATTCAAATATTCCTTGAGTAAAAGTACAGAAATATTCAAAGCAAACTGGCTATCAAAAGTAAACATAGTTCATCAGAGAAATGTCTCCTGTGACTGATATATTGTTACATATAAAATTAGTTAACTAATGATGATATAAGTAGTTTTCAACTATGAGGTTTGACCCAGATAAATCTAAGGGGTTGTTAGATTTCCTTCTTTACATATTTGTATTCATTTCTTTGGTATTTGTCAAATATTTGCTTTTTTGTGGAATATTGGATAATTAAACTGTTTTATTCTGTTCTTTAAATGTGCTACGTGTAACATTTTAGCATCAATTATGGCAGTATTCCACAATATAGACTACATTTTTTAAGAATGTACAACTCTAAATGTTGTCTCACTTATGATTTACAGGTCCTGTATCTTCTAGGATCTCTGGTTTTCACCCAGGCAGCCTTGGTTCAGTTTCCAGTATGAGTAATGTCTCTAAGTCAGCACTTTATTTTCATAACAAGTTTTAAACCAGACATTAACATACAGTCTACTGTTCTAATTTGATTTCTGTATAGGAATTGTACAGTAAGTGATACTAAAATTATACCTTGTGCTCCTTCCAATGAACAAGGAACAGAGAATTGATAGGGGAAAGGGTCACAGGCCAAAAAGATCTAATCGTTCACAAAGTGGTCCAATTTCTGTTAAACATTTAACATCCGCGCGCTTTCATAAATATTAACTGAGTTGTTTGGGAATACCCTATGTCATCAATATTTTAAGGTTAACTACAAGATAATTTTACAAGATATTTGTAATATAAATGAAAAAAAAGTTGTTTATAATTTGCTCATCAGTAACTTAGGTGTCAAAAACCACTTACCAAGGATGACTGTTACAAAGTAGGCCTCCTACCTCCTTATTACCCCCCCCCCCCCGGCTATTTTAAACTTAATGATTAATCCAATTGGCTACATGTCTGATATCCAGGTTTCTTAGATATAGACTACGTCTTAAATAGGTTATGCCTAAACTTCTTTGTATTTATTCTCCAGATGTGACACAACATAATAGGCCAGTAATGATGTATAATGGCACGTGTTTAATGCCACCTGTTTATCATAATAACAGCGGCATTGTAGACTGGCGTTGCTGCTGCATCCTGAGTTTTGCATCATAATCAAAATGAGTCAACAGAGGGAAGGAGACCGGGGACTGAAAACCAACTAACAACTAACCAAAAAACTTAGAGGATATTTATCATTTAAAGCAGATTAAGTGACTTCCATTCCATTTAGAGAGATGAATTTCAAGCATGAAATGCCTTTTTGAAGCAGTGGTATAAGATTTAAGATTTAACTGTCGGCGGTCAACAGTTTTCAAGACGGAGGTTTATTTAGTAGAGGTTGGTTCTATGTAGGATGAATGTAACTTTAACTTAAATAGTTCACGGAGACAAAGGCCCTAAGATAGTGAGGCGGTAATTCTAGTATAATTTTAGTTTAAAAGGATATTCTCGCACCGTTTTACGACTCTAATGTAACAACAAGTCTGGGAAGGGGTCCTTCATTCATCCAGTACTGCAGCAGTTCACACATGGCAGACTCATGTAGAACATAATGCATATTACTGATTTTCCCACATAAATATATTTAAATGAGTTGAATATTTCATGAATAATTTAAAGTTAAAAACAAATTTCTACACATTTACCACATATTTTTAAAATATTAACCAATCACTCGCAAAGGCTTGTTAATATTTTATTAATCATTTGTTCATTGAAACAAATAAGAAATAGGCCTATGGTTTACATATATCAATTATTTTAAAGTTATTTCCACTGATCTACAGACGATCTCTTTAACTTTGTGTGCCCCACTTAAATGCAGTATATTTCTTTGATAACGAGATTTTTTAAGCTCACAATTTGAATTTGCTTTTAGCCTTTTTGTTTTTTGATGGAGTATTTTTGCAGAAAAGCCCAGACAAGAGCAGCTAAATGAACATAAATATCAGATGACAAACGTTGCCACTTTTTATGAGCGGCTCTGTAAACTGACGCTGCTGTTGTTTCCTGAGCGTTGCATCATAATCAGACGAGTCACAGACACGCTGGAATACAGAATGTAAACAGAGACGATTCAGCAAGAGTGTCTAACTTTACTCCGGAGGATACCAGTCTTTTTTGACACCGATTGAACAACATTTCGTTCTATTTTAACACATTAAACTCCAGCAGGAAACAAACTTGTTAAAGATTGTAGAAGCAGCGCGAGGAGGAAGTGAAATCCCATCGGTTTCGGTTGGGAGGTATGACTGCGGACAGAGAGGAGCAGGAAGACGAGCTGCTCGCTCTGCGCAGTATATTGGACCCGGAGGAGTT
>JAQMCX010000045.1:6074320-6085367 GCA_029814765.1 Acanthurus leucopareius | reverse complement strand
GGCCATCTCTCTCACTGTCTGTGTGTGTGTGTGTGTGTGTGTGTGTGTGTGTGTGTGTGTGTGTGTGTGTGAGTGTGTGTGTGTTTGAGAGAAAGAGAGGGAGAAAGAGAGAGAGAGAGAGAGAGAGAGAGAGAGAGAGAGTGTTCTTGTTCCTATGTCACTTCCAGGAATAATCAGTTTTCCACAGAGGGGTCATCACTTCCTCATAAATTTCTAAACAACTGTTTGCCTCTCTGACCCACAATCCTCTAGCAGGACTGAAAATGGTGGACTGGGTGTGTGTTGTGACTGATGGTACATGTGAGATATTAAGAACAAATGCGAGGATTTGAAAGGGTTTTCTTGGTGTGATAAACCAACTGAGAGATTCCACCTGAATCTGCATCAATCGATCTGCATCGTCATTGTTTAACTGTAGAGCTGTACCTGTTTTGTTTCACTCTCACTACAGCAGGCAGTCATTTTTAGTGAAAAGTCATTTAACCCAGTTAACACTGCCTTCTCAGACAGACAAAGTTAGTGACTCTGGAGCATTTTGTAGCTCCTGATCAACTAGCCTCAGTTTGAGACTCTTGTGTATTAACCTCTGTTTTGACTAAAACAAAAGAAAAAAAAATCTGCTTAGCTGGATATGAAACAGATTCACAAACATTAAAAAAAGGTTTAAAATATTAATATTTGTATAACACAAAGATTTTTTTTCAATCATGTGGTCAGAAGAGTCTTTGGGGGTTCTGAAAGCAATGAAAATATAGTGATTTAGTGTTTTTCAATGACCATCTGGATTTTGCAAACATTGCTGGTTAATTATCTTGAAAGAAACCCATTACTACTTCTGTGACATGAATGTAAGTAGATTTGTACATAGTGAGAGTAATAAACACGGAGCAACCTAAGACTCAGGAGTTGGTGAAGACCAAAAACAGAGGTAGAAGAGGGTGGATATTGGACTTATTCACAAGGTGGCCTGGAATATAACTCCAACTAAGCTACTGGTTCACTTTGATTGTTCAATGTACAATAAGTGGCTATTTGCTAACATGATCAACATATCACCTCAAAAGGTGATGTCGGTGTTCTTTTCACAACTTTTTTTTACCGTCTAAGTGGTTGTAGAAATCAGTTCTTGCAGGTTTAAATTCCCCTCGTTTTCTTATTTGTTTTTGATTGAATGTTTCACTATAGAATGACGATAGTTCTTTAGGCCTGGTAGAACTATATGGTTAAAATGGATTCCAGTGCAAACCATTGTCAACACAGATCAATCCTATAGTGCACTGAAAGAAATGACTCCTTTTGCTCGTTAAAAGCTATTAAATTCAAACCACATGGGGCCGAATGCTGAGTATATGAAATCAATGTACTTTTGACCACATGGAAATCCATCATTTGTCAAAAGCCAAACACCTGCAGTCAAATCTCTGCTCCCAGGCGCAAAATGCATGAACCTACAGAAAGCAGTGCGGCGGTATTTGTGTTTTACTTTGCTTTAACTGCTGCTTTATTCTTTTGATCACATACCCCATATATAAGTTATTATTGCATGATTTGACATGTAAAAACACTTGCAGTGAATCGTTAAAGTCCAACCAGGGAGGTGATGCATGAACAGATCTTTCTCTCAACAGACTTTTGAACAGGTTATTGCAGCAAAAACACAGCTTTAACAGTCCTGGTCCTGTTTTTTTCATGTTATTGGTTGATTTATTGATTTACTTACATTGTTGTACAATGTTTTTCTTCATGATAGGAAAATGCTAATTGAACTCTGTTTAAAGCAAATGCTTTTTGATACCTTCTGATCATAATGATGGATGCAAAGTTGTGAGCTGGTGCTGCATGGCTTAATATTTAGTATATAAATTGTAATTGTGCATAGTCTTTTCTATGGTCCTATTAAATGCTTTACATATTATTAAACACGTGCTGTACTCAATACATGCAGCTTTTGAGGACACAAATTACGCTTACATTTTAAATATCAAGCAGCAAAGAGTCAATTTTTACACAAAGTATAAATGATGATTTAAAAACACTTATTTTTTGATACTATCATGTTGACCTTTAATTATAAAAAATAATTGAAAAATTCTAATGTTTTAGATTATTATTTAAATCCATTATTGTTAATGACTGATAAAAATTAAGGGTTGGGTGTGCTTGAACTTCTTTTGGCCTCTGAGGGCGATGTTCCAGAAAGAGTTTGAGAGCCACTGATCTCACAGCAGTTGCAGATTCTTGCCCTCCTATTACTGGTTTGAGTGAGAAATTGACCTATTTTGCCCAACACTAACTATAACAGAAGTAAAAGGAATCAATTAAAAAGTGGCATTACTAAATAAAAAGAAGCTTGGACACACATCTAGCTGTTATCAGACTGTTTCACATTGATGATTACAAGCTCGAGTCAAGCGCAGATTTTATAGTTGCATGGCAGAAACCCAAGTTGGTGGATCTTCACTGAAAACTAACTCAAACCTGAGGCCAGTACGCTGCATTTCAGGCAGTCTGTTCATAAGGTTTGTGAGATATCCTGCTGAGAGGCAAAAACACAAACTACCAGGGGCACAAGAGCAGCTTTCTTGGCAGAAGTAATTCCATGAATAACGAGTACAGCCTGGCTATCAGTGCAGCGTAAGCGAGGCTATGTAGGGCGTCTTCTCCCTGTGAGCCAATAAAAGCGTCAGCTAACAGAACGGTTATTTCCCCCGGAGCAGTACGAGCTGAGCGGCGAATGAGAACACATGAGACACACATTCACTGTAATAATCATCAACTGCTCGGTCGTTAACATCATCTGCACGTTTATTCATCTGTCAGAAAACACACACCCACACACATACACACACACGCACAGCCTCAGAAATCAGTGTATCAGTCGTCCAGGCATCCATTCAGTCAGTCAGTCAGTGGTATATTGGCAACATTGTTCAGAGGCACTGAAAGTGTGCTGAGGTTTTCACAGAGTGTACAGCGGTATATACCGTCATGTAGGGGCCCTGCTAGGAGGTGTGGGGCCCCCGACAGTAAATGGAGGTGAGGGGTCCTGAATTCTGTCAGTGTACGAGACTCACTCAGTCTGTAGACCAGGATACATGGGCTTTCATGTGAGGCCACCAACTCTGTATATGTTGTGGTTGAGTGACAACATTAGAAATCAATTCAGTGAGAGTGAACAGGCACATGAAGTAAATACAGGCAAAACAGAAAGGAACACGCCTTGTTTTTTTTTGGCTGAGAATTAGATAAAGAGATTATCACCCCACTCATCGCATGTCTGTGGGCCAGTTATAGAGCTGAAATCAAGAGGCGATTAGCTTAGCTTAGCATACAGACAGATACATCTCTCTACACAGTTAAAAATCTGCGTACCAACATCTTTTCATTTTACAAACATACACATTCTTGCTTGCTTGTTTAATTCATTTACAAATAGATATGTAAAATGGCTCTTTGTGGTCTGTTATAGAAATTCTTTAATTAAGATTTCCTATTTTTTTGCTATTTAGGAAACTTAAGGCCTTGTCTCATAGCCTTCCTTTCAGTGTTTCTTCCCCCCCCTTTTTTAGAATTTAATGGCCCACTGTGAAGGACAGCACAAAAGTGCTGGCTGGGCTGACAAAGTGTTATTTCACAAGAAATATTTGCACTACTTAACCGAAGAATTAGACCACAGATGAGCCACATGTTAATCCGTAAACCCGATAAGTGTTGGTAGGCAGTATTTTAAACTCTGGACAGAGTCAGGCTAGTTGTTTCTTCCTCTTTCCCTTCTATATGCTAAGCTAAGCTAATCACCTCCTGGCTCTAGCTCCACACCTGTAAAAGGCACAGACATGAATGTATTATCATTCTCCTTGCCTAAACCTGAAAAAAAGAAAAAAAAGTATTTCTCAAAAAAGCTGAAACTGTGCCTTTAACAAACGTTTTTTTGTTGTTGTTGTGGTGACGAGACTGTAACCAAGGGCTTGTTTTAACAGTGAACGGTCCTGTGCCTGTCATGAGCATGGTCACCCAGTACAAAGATTACCCACAACACTTAAACTGAAGACTTTTCAGAACACAGAAAAGTGGTGACCCTGTAATTTGTTTTTAATTTTCTGCCTTCCGGCAAAATTAAAAAGAAGCCATTCGTCTCCTCTCTTTGTTAAGTTAAAATCAGACCAGTGGTGTCTAACATAATTAAAGTAATGGATAAATATTTTTTAATATAGTAATTTGTGCCAAAACCATTTTCAGTTGTTCTAGAGTTTGTACTTAACCACAGTGTTGCCCATCTACCCTGGTCTGATTAGTCCAACAGTGCAACACATACACAAACACACGGAATTACAAACATGATACACATCTTTAACAGCTTCAAATTGTCACCTTGTAAACATTAGGATATAAATTATTGAGAGGCAAATAATGACAATGGTAGCAAAGTCTCCACTTTAACAACATGTGATAGCGTAATTTTCTTTATAAACACGAGTGTAATCTTATATTCAGTGCAAAATCATGAGTCTTTCCAATGCCCTTTTGTTTATGCAGCACAGCATACTGACATTTCCAACCAAGCAGCCATAGAAACCTCAGAAAAACATTCTTGAACAGCATCCTCACTGTCACATTTTCCCACAGTGGTAGAAACATCTGAACAGTTATTAATTATGACTTTACTCATGCACAAAATAAACCAGATATAATTTGTATGGTGCATTATGTAACACCTTTGTGTCATTTACAACAAAGCACTGAAGTTCATCTTAGTAGTTATGGTGCTGAAACACATCCACATTCAGAAAACAGCACTGGTTAATAACAGTGAAACCAATAGTTATCAGTATTATAGCTACCAACCGTTAAAGTATCTAACAAGTAAACACAGTTAGAACAAAACAAACAGAAACTGTACCTCAGATACTTAAACTATTTCAACATATTAGCGGACCAAACAACAACTAAACAGTTTTATTCATAAGCATTAAAGCAATCTAATCAACTTCAGTGAAGGCAGTAAAAATAAAAGTGCCATTTTCCAAGAATACCCATTCAAAAATAGTCTTATATTAAGGGAGCCTTTTTACAGGTGTTTTTTGTTTTAGTTCATTAGCTAAAATGTTGTTTACTATGTTTTTTTCAGGCCTCTCATCTACTTTTCAATTAGAGCCTGTTGGTTTGAGATTTTCTTAAATCAAGTGAAAACACCAGATGATTGACCCTTTTTGAATTGTTCCCTTTTCATACTCCTCTAAAAGTACAAGGAGGCTTCAGGTGAAATTTGTTTTGTTGTTTTATTACAGTGTCCTCCTGCGGCCTTCTTTAGTGTTCAGACCCCTTCAGTGGAGGACCAATGATCCTTAATTTATTTCCAAAAAGGAACATAATCAAGCATTGTTTCTGTGATGGTTGTGATGTCATCACAAAAAAGGCAAACAAAATGCTCTAATGGTTAATTGCAGCCGATAATTCTTAACCTTGGATCCTCTAAGGAGGACGAAAGTTAATTGATGAATAAGACTGAGACACAAAATCATGTTCGTTCATTTTATTTAATGCCTATTCTCACATTTTTGTACTTTCACCTCTGGTGTCTGGCTGAATTTATCTTTTGCCCCAGGGCCAAAATCTGTTGTTGTCTGGACCCCCACCTCCCTCCCTCAGCACTGTATACTATGTATGCACCACGTTGCCCCCGAGTTCCCATCAAGTACAGGGCAATCAGCAGGCTATCAGCAGAATCTTGCTCCCTTTAATTTCCTGTTTATTTCTTCTTTACTTCTTTCTTCATCTGCTCAAAAAATAATAGCATAAGGCCCTGTGTTGTGCAGCGCTTTCACCGAATTTGCTCATGTTTTTGGTGAAGGGTGAACCAAATGTATCCGTTTGCATCTAATTTGCATCTAAGTACTGCAAGAGTTAATGACCCTTGCTCACTGTGTCTAAATGAAACCAAAACTAAATAAACATTGCCAAATGCTGGGGCATTAAAAAGTATTTTTTTAAAAAAGGTCCTATCCACCTTAATCACTGATTTAATTCACCACCGATCAACAGATGCGTGAAGGTCGGGCGAAATGCTAAAAGCTGAAATAATCAAGGTGGATGCTTTAATTTTAATGACTACGGTGAGGTGTGAGAGCTTTCTGTGGCTCACATTTTTATAAAAATAGAAACTGTTTGACTGAAAACAAGTCTGAATTTCAAGAAATTAATGTGTCAGTTAATTTTCGGAACAAAATTGGGAACTACTTGAACTAGTTCATTTAAATCCTGATGAACTGAGCTTTGAACTGACTCTTGTAATTTGTGAATGTAAATAACACTGATCTGGCCCCAGTTTTTACATCTCTCAGTTTGTTTGATTAAATAAGACGTTATTAAGGTAATGCAACATGCACAGAAAAAAATAAAAAGGTTTTCAAACGTATGAAAACTTGGTTTTGACGTGGAGCTTCTCCTCGAGACAGAACCTTGAACCAGCAAACAAATGCAAAAACTGTTTTAGTTGTGCAAACTTTTGATGCAACGAAGTACAAAATCTAATTGGCATGCTTTAAGCCTGAACTTCTGGGGCCTCTGGGGGTTTGGAGCCCCAGGACAGTTGTCTGTCACGTTCAAGTGACAATCTAATAAGGACATAATCAATCTTTGGTTGTAAACACTACCCATGACCAGTAATGAGGGGTTTCAAGTAAATATTCCAACATTTTATGGGGTTCCAGTCAAAAAGGTAAGGAACCACCGCTTTAGAGAGTCCAAATATGTGACTGAACAGACTACTGTCAGATCTTAAAGACAGTTTTAGGACACAATACAGACTAACGGGGCCTCTTACTTCCCTATGATCTCCTCACTTCCTTCATTCCTTTGCAGTTTATCATTTCATGCACTTGCTGAAGGCGTTCATTAGCTGCATTGAAGCGTGACTCTAATTTTGAATCCAGGAGCCTGTCAACACAATAAAGGCTTATGCTACCCATGCTTCCATTTAATACAAAGCATGTTATTTCCAGGAGGAGGCGGAGTGCTATTAACAGGCTGCAACTCCATCTAATGTCAAGAACTCCTCGACTAGCTCCATCCTACCCACAGCTTTGGTTTCAGCTCTGCTTTCATCAGCTCTTTTTTCCCCATTTTTTTATTAAACCATACAGCACGGTCGACTGATAAAACAGCCTGCCATTGTGGTTTTTTTGCCTTGCGTGTGCTCCCACTGTCTGGCTCTCTCTCTTTCTCTCTCTCTCTCTCTCTCTCTCTCTCACATGTTCAAATTCCTGAACAGCACAGTACTGTGTCCTCACAGTGCTGTTCTCCTGAGTGTCCTCATGAGTGTGATCAGGTGTGTGTTTGTGCTCTAGAGACAAATATAAGATGTGAACAGCTGCCTCTTCCCACAGCAATCTAAACCAACCGCAGAGAAAGCCAGGATGCTGCTTTCATTTCACTTTATCACACATCTAATTATGTGACCCGGTCGGGCCTCCGACTGATTGAATCGTGTGGGAGTGTGCGTGTATGTATGCCTGCACTGCTCTTCTGCAGGGAAGTGAAACAGGAAGGTTTTTCTCTTTTTGATCTACAGATCTACTCTACTCTTGTATAGCGTATACAGTGTAGGTGAACATGTTGGCATATGAAAAGATGGAAAAATCCTTTGAACTGCTACATTAAAAGACTTTTGAGGCGTAAATAAAATCTCTTTTTCTATTTTAAGGATAAAAGCATTAACAATCTGTAAATAAAAATTGAAAAGATGAGAGGTTTCGTGTTTGAAACAATAAAAATGCAGATTTTTTTGACCCTGTCAATGTCTTCTATAAATGCAATGGAGATCATAGACGACATCAAAGGCACAGTACACTTCTTTTTTAGTAATTTCAAGCATGACTGTATAACTCTAAATGCCTTATGACTGCACTGTGCGATGCTCAGCACCACTGAACTGGAACAGAGAAACAAACATACAGACAGATTATCAGATTTGCTTCCAGCTGCTTAAATGATCTTTTTTTAGGACGGACTAAACACTGATAAACAGCTGAACCTGGGTCACATGGGGTAAAAAAAAAAAAACAACCACACACACACACAAAAGTTTGCAAATCCATTGAAAATCCATGTCACTCCTCTGTAGCTGTTTCAAACTGCAATAAAACCCTTTTATGTCCCCTCTGGGAATCAAGATCAACTGGCAGAATTAAATGACATGTCTTACAACCAGAAACATCCCCAAACCTGCGCAAGCTCATTTGCCATTTACAAACTAATTAGACGTTTAAAGTTAAATGCTTTCCGCTGCACACATTAATATGCATTTCTAATGTGTTTGCACATTTCTTCCTCACAGTGCCTGTTTGGCTGTATTGTCAAGACAAGGATTCAGCTTCTGCCCTACCTCAAAAGAATCAGGAAGTTCTCCTGCACAGTTAGAATGATGACTAACGGTTTTTAAATACAGACGGATCGTGCCAGAGTTACTGATAAACAAGGGCATAACCCAAAGTGTTTGGAAGGGCCTACAGTAACATCTACTCACAAAAATACAGTGCTGATGGGTAGACATTCCGTCAGTGCACACTTTGTACAAGATCCTGATAATTATTAAATTATAGAGTACTTACATAATATGCTATGCTAACATTACCAAAGAATCAATAGTATTTATGAGTGTTAGACTATATTTACACATGATGTAAGTTTAGAATATTTACATAATATTTGTGTGGGTTAAATACAAGGAGAGAGATGACAGAACATAGAAAAACCCAGTCAATAATGTAGATTGGTTTCTACTGTATTTCTACTGTATTCCCAAAATGGCTAGCCAAAGCTTACTCTTTAGCCTAATTCTCACTAAAGGCACAAACAAGGTTAGCCAGGGTGTAGCCTTCAGCCTGAAACACAGCAAAGGACCAGTAAGAGGTCATGTAACACTGTTCCTATCACATGCTGCTGTTTGTTGTGCTTTTTTTCTTTTAAATAGGAAATTTACTTTGGATTTTTATACCTGTATTAAGGTTATAAAGATGCTGAATTTGCTCCTTTGCGCCCTTTGTGGCTTTGTGGTCACTAAGGTGCAGTGAAGTCCCTGCTGTTGGACCTGTAAAAAGTACCTGGAGGGCTGATTCACACAAGAGATTTGAAAAAAAACAAAAAAAAACAAGTCTCTAACTAAAACATTGCCCTCTGATTGTTTTCCCAAGGCTGAGACTTATTCTGAGCTCAAGTGTTTGAGTCTACGCTTTTCTCCTTCCTCAGGCCTGTACTTCTCTGTTTTTCATACTTGAACCCTCTGCACATCTACGTCTTTCGGCTCTCTGTGCACTAACAGTCCTCTCCATGTATCCTGAACAAGCTCAAGATTTACTTGCAATTCATTTGCATTTACCTGGATCCTGAGTCATACTACAACCAACTCAATGCCTCGGAGGAAAGTTGGCCAGAAACAGTATAACAAAAGGTGGTGGGTCAAAAATATATATATACATGCATATATATATATATATATACATATACATATATATTTATCTCTTGAGATGTATACATCCAAAATCCACCACTTTCCCGATGCACAGTTAATTTTCTTTATACTGACTAAATTCAAGAGTAATATCTAAATGCAAATAAATCCATCAAATCCAATTATAGCTTCGCATGGTAGATCATTATGTCAAATATGAGGATTTAAGTGTTTGATCCCTATATCAAATGAATTGAACAAGATCTTGAGGCCATTAGGGATAATCCTTTCACTAAATATGCCCCTCAAAAGCAGAGCAGACTTTGTTTTCACGCACTTTGGTCATGTACTGTTTCTCCACCTGTTTTGTACCACTCTGATGTCTGTTCTAACCCCCAACCCAAAACCAATCGCTCCCCTCTTGTGTCTCTTAGCTGTAGCCGAGGTTCTCCATCTCATGGCGGTATCTTAACTCTGACACTTTTGCCTTGTGCTGCTTGCTCTCCAAATGCTGCCTGAAGTCCGTCTCCTGTTCGGCTCCACAGTTGCACATGGAGCAGTAGAACTGTCCACTGGGAGTCACACACATGGCCAAGTCCCTGGGGATACGCTGCCGTGGTCTGGGGTTGTAGTATGGCCCTGTTGGAAGACAGAGAGGAGAGATGACAGACAGTGAAGAAAAAGGTAAGTTATAGCTATAAACTGGTTGGTTCGTACCAGTTTTATCTACCATGACAGCTGAAAGGACACTTTGATGTAGAACTAGCAGTTGTCAAAGATTGTGTGAGATAACGGCTGCAGCTATTACTTGTTTTTCATAATCAATTATCATCCTTTTTTCAATAAATCTTATTTAGTTACTTAGTCAATCAATGTCAGAAAATCGTTAAAAAATTCACATCAGAGCCAAGGTCTTAAAAATACATGTTTTATCTGGCTTACAGTCCTAAAGCCAAAGATATTCAATATGCAACTGTAAGAAACAGAGAAAAAGAAAACAATCCTGACATCTGAGAAACTGTAACCAGCATATGTTTGTTTTTTTTAAAGAAACTAGCAGAAAGGCTTCATGGACGGCAAAGATAGTCGGTCCATCACTTAGGCATGTGCTCCGATGTGAGCATGTAACATATCGAACTCCCACTGTGCCTAAGAAAAGCCTCACCCAGTGGTTTGCATGGCTGTAAACTCTTACTCATCTGGGATGACAACTACCTGGATCATTTAAAAAAGAGCATCGCTTGTGTGTGTGTGTGTGTTTTAACAAAGCAGAGAAAGCAAAAAAGAGATAAGCAGAGATAAAAGGACAGCGAGAAGGAAACCAGGGAGGAGAGTGCAGCTATTTTGGGGTTTGTCCATAAAGAAAATTTTTTGATTAAATCAGCAGAATGTTGTAGCATGTGTGTGAGTGTGTGTGTGTGTGTGCGTGTGTGTGTGTGTGTGTGTGTGTGAACGACAGAGTGTGAGAGGAAGGGAACTGGCTATACAGCATGACTTATTCTGTTTTACCTTGAGCTGGGGTGCTACTGATTTTCTCTGTGGAAACATAATGACAGTAAAGACAGCAAGAAAGAGATAGTTGTTTGACGTCAGCAGAAA
>JAQMCX010000045.1:6026037-6074220 GCA_029814765.1 Acanthurus leucopareius | reverse complement strand
TTACCTAATCTGTATCTGTTTTCACACACACACACACACACACACACACACACACACACACACACATACAAACAAAGACAAAAGCAAACATTTACATTAACACAGAAAACCTGGTAGTTATAAGCATGGAGGTCTCTGCAAATACAAAATAAGTAGTTTGGTGATGTCACGAAGTAGCATGGGATCATGTGACTTGTTTATGTCATTGTTAAACAGCCACCATTTCAGGTGAAAATCTATCTGGCTCACTCAGGACAGACGAGGTCAAGTATTAAAGTTTTATTCAAGCTACGTTTGCCGACTTCCTTCCACACTCTCTGACTGGTGTTATCTTTTAAGATAGCAACATTAAAAAATAGTGTTAACTTGAGTAAAATGATGTATTTCTCTGAGTTTGAACATTGTTGGAAACAACAACAACTCAACAAAATATACAACAAAGATATAATTCTTTTTTAGTCATTTTAAGGTGGACATGTCACATATTATACCTAAGGGACTAGCTTTTCGCTCAAAAATGTCCCTTTCTTACCCTTCTATCAGATCAAGTACTGGCAGAATGTGTGTAACCACGTTAACCTCAGTAATACAGTCTTACAGCTTCGTGTCAGCTTTTCCAGAAAACCAGAGGAGCTCAATAAGTGCTCCAAAAAAGTGTAAAATGTTAAATTAAATAAAGAGTACTTTTGGTGGAAGAGTCGATTATTAACAAAATTATTTTCAAGAGTTTCTGCACACAGCCAACCAGGAAAAATTAAAAAAAAGCCAAGGTTGTTAGAAATAATTTAACAGCTGGTAATTTGTGCTTAACTGATCCAAGTATCAAATTAAAAACCGACTGTGTCATGTTACCCTTGAAAAGGCATAAAATAACCATCTATTCTCAGTAACAGATAGTACGTTTTTCTCTGTTCACTGTATCTGTTCAGCTGCAGCAGCTCACACCACTGACATATTCTAACATGAATGACATGAGAAGGAAGAAATACATGATTTTGTTTTACTCCAGAGAGTCCACTACAGCTCAGTCAGCTCTTGAAGCTCATGGTGGCAATCTGGAAAGAAAATTAACTTTCTACTGGATATACATAGCCTATGTGCAAAGGACATTGTGACAAAATACAAAGAACATTGTGGCTAATATCACATTTAATGCACTGAATTAGAGTTGGATTCACTTCAGACCAAACAGCTATGTGTTTGCTCACCATGCTGCACAGTGTGGATTCTATAGATGCAAGTGCAAAGAAAAAACTAGAGTGTGTCATGAGGAGCTTTGATCATCTAAAAGGAAAAAAAGTGTCATGAGGAACAAAGAAAAAGTTTTTAAAAAAAGCAGAAGTATGCATCCAGTTCCATGTCAGGGAGTGTCTTTGTGTTTTTGAGCCTGATTTTGATATTCTCACCTGGCATGGAGGCAGGCAGCTGCGGGCTGCGGCGGTTTTTCACCAGTCTGTATTCACTGCCATCTTTCCTGTTTCTTCTTGGGGTTGCTTCGTTGTTTCCTTCCCTGAAACAGGCAGAAGCAGACACAAAAATCACCTTCACACAATCCAAAAAGAGATTAAAACCTACAATCTGGCAATCTGTTTCCACAACATTAGTTTGACTCATTCAATAATTAATCAAGCCCAAATCTGTGATGTGTCTAAATTGGTTATTCAGGTAATTTTTCTCTAAATAAAAGTCAAACCACACAAATTTAAGTTTGCTGGTTTACTTAAATCTGACAAATAAGATATACTTTAAATGACCTGTGAGGTTTACATTAATAAACAGGGAAAAAGTGAAAATATAGCGTTATTATTCAAATTCAGTTTTCTAATCTGCTTTTAATTCATTTAGGAAATATAAATTTTCAGATTTTCAATCTTTTCAGAAGATTTTTATCCTTAAACTTACATGTTAATGGAGTTTTGTTGGGCCTCAGCGAGCCGTAATTTCTTGGCGTGGTTCTTGCCCTGGTAGTGGGCCTGAGCGACTGCCAGTGAGCTGAAGGAGGCATCACACAGCTTACAATAGTCATTCTCTGTGGCCAAGATGACCCGTGTCGCCCCCTTATACAACGCCTGCAGACACAGAACAAAGCAATGCAGTGTTTGTTTGAGCACAGTTTGGTAGTAAACAATGACAAGAGAAGAAACAGATTTTAAACCAGTGGGAGGAGGAGAAGAATTATTTTGCACAACAAAAGAAAATCACATTCATGTTCTAAAGTTCAAAACAGTTTCATCATAAGCTTGACAAAATTTAAGGATTATTAAAAAAATAAATTTTTCCATTTTACGGGTTGTTACATAGTCAGTTATATGCGAAAAAGGGAAATTGTATGTTTACATAAAGCAAAAATATACAAAAATTTGGTGCACTTTTAGAATTTTGGCAGATATGTTTTTTGTTTACATGTTTACTTGCTGTTATCCAAAGTAAACAACACTAAAATGGAAAAAAGGAAAAGTAGCTGAACTTCAGTCATATTCCAAGTTTCTAAACATCCAATAACAGATTTTATTTGGTCATTTGGGGGCAACAAAAACAAGCTGCAAACACAACATCGCAATTTTAGGTTTCTTTGGTGTACTTGATGGCAAACACTTGCTTACGTACATGTCCAATTGTCATGTCATTCATTGTGTTGTTTCTGGCTGCCTGGCAAATGTAAGTCTACTATTTTCTCTTTTTTAAGCTCTGATTTTAACCTCCACCAACTGCTGAGGGAAAAATCTGGCTCTCTAGCTGCTACATGCTCTGCTAAGTTCACCAACTAGCCACTAAATAGCTACTGTCTGTCTCTTGTTTTCTTGTATTGTCACTATAAACAACCCCTTTTCACACTGCAAATTGATAAAAAGAAATAAGTATAAGAACCACAGTAATGTTTGGAAAAATGCA
Organism: Acanthurus leucopareius; assembly: GCA_029814765.1. NCBI lineage: Eukaryota > Metazoa > Chordata > Actinopteri > Acanthuriformes > Acanthuridae > Acanthurus > Acanthurus leucopareius. Next base: position 6,071,328 of record JAQMCX010000045.1, on the reverse strand, counting down.
GCTTCACACAAAATCTGTTATCTTTAATAACTTCTTTCAATCCCCCCCAATAGCAATAAGACAACCTCTCTTTTACTATTTAATTCCTCTTTTTTTAATTGTGTTTTCGATCTTTCATAAAACACTCATTTTCATATTTGGCCTCATATTTTACTCTTGGTAGCAGTGAGCAAAAAAGCATTTGAATCAGAGGGAGTGTGTATTATCCTTTAAAAGCACAGCCTGGAGCCGGCAGAGCCTGAACAGACAGAAAACTGCTCAGTGATGAGAGGATGATGTGAGTTTCCACAGTTCAAATAAAGCAGAGTGACTCTGCAGTTCCCTGCCGCCTCCTCAGAGTAAGATGACCTCTATCAGCAGATTGGCCATTTCTGCAGCAGCACACCCACCCACTCAGTAAAACTAACATTTAGGTAGGTTGATGACGAGTTGTTAAGTTTGGATCTGACCTGCCGGCCTGCGTCACTGTCGTTGGATCCTGAGCTGAGAGATGTCTGGCCAGCTGTCTCGAGGACTTCTGGGATCCTGATGGCTGGAGGCTGTTGACTGCCAGCGTAGAAATTTCTTAACTTTTTACTGTGGTTCTTTCCCTAGAAAGACAGATAAGGAGATATAAATATGCATGTATCATATTGTGTTACATGTTTTGCGTGTCTCATGTTTTTCCACTCACCTGGTAGTGAGCCTGTGCCTGCTGAGCAGAGTTGAGGGTAACGTTGCAGAGTTTACAGTACAGCGGTTTACACAGTTCTCCCAGCCCCAGAGAGTCATCCTGCTCCTCCATGCCCAGAGGAGAGCTGTCATCCTGGGGCTGCTCGCTGGCTGGAGCTGCCTGTCCTGGGAGAGGACCGGGGATGAGGGAGGACACAGGGGCAGGGATGAGGGTCGGTCCTGGGGGCCTAGGAGGCATCTGTGAGGGGTCCGGGCCCGGAGCAGGAGGGGAGGACAGGGGGCTGGGAGGGAGGGGGAATCGGCCAGTCGGCGCCACTACAGGTGGGGGCACGAGTGCATGTGCAGGGTTCAGAGGTGGAGGCCCCAGTGGTTGTGTGAGGTCCATGGTTGGAGGCACTACTGCTTGTGTGTGATCTACAGGTGGGGGCCCCAAAGTGTGTGTCATTGGCGGAAGCCTCAGTGGCTGAGCTGGTGCCATAGGAGGGGGGCCTAAGGTGTGTGGTGGGGTAATGGGGGGAGGCCTTAATGTGGGATTTGCAGTTATGGGAGGGGGCCCTAGAGTTTGGGTGGGCACCATTGTTGGGGGTCCAATTGCCTGAGCAGGGGCTACAGGTGGTGGGCCTAGAGGCTGTGTTGGAGCCATTGGCGGGGGTCCCAGCTGGTGCAGAGAGTCCATGTGTTGGAAAGGCTGCTGGGGATGGCTGAAGAGACTCATAGGAGGCTTCAACATGGCCTCTGGGCCTGTGGACATCAGAGGCATTACATCACTTTGAGACATCAACATAAAGCGGGAGTCAAAGAAATGCCAAAACAGGAAAATAGGCCTTGACAATTCAGTCACTCCTGATTAAGTCAGATGTGAATCAAACAATACATGAGTGAACTATAAATTCAGTCACTGTTTATGCTACTTCCAGGCCTATGTCTCATTTAAAGACTCCTATGAACAAACAGCCAATTTCAGGAGCATTCAGAGCCTGCATGCAAAAATAGAACCTCTTTATGCATTTCAGTCTTGTTGGTCTAGACTGAAATTTTTTAGCAACTTTTGGATGGATTGTTATGTTATTACATCAGTGTGGATCAGTGCAGGTAAAATGCGGATGATCTCTTCTGGGATATTTGTCTTAAAGCAAAGAACCCACAAAAAAAAAAAAAAAGAATTTTGAGGCACGACAAAATGCTTTATAAATAGCACCAAAAATTGAGCCCACATTGCTTTTTTTTTTAAAGATCTCCCTCTGACTGACAGATGAAAACAAGCTGTAAGCGAAATATCTCTTCCTTGGCAAAGATAAATGTGTGATTTGCAATGGATTAGACTGTTGATGTTGCTTCAGATACCACAGACTTCAGTGGATATAGTCTATTCACAGATCATCAAAAGGACATTAAAAAGGAACTTGATGAAAATCCAATGACTGATGTTCAGTGACACTGAAAGAGGCATTTATTTCTTGTATCCCTGAGGCAGGAGAGATGGAAGGAGATGGGCGAATGGAAACACATTCTCGGACAGAGGAGCTTCACACTTCAGTGGGCATCAGAAAGATTAGGCTGAGCCTGCAGCGTCTGCAGTCATGCATACGGGAGGTTACATACATACATACACATGCATGTGCACATACACAAACACAGTGACAGTGGCAAGAAAATCCTCAAGCTTCCCTGATCAGAGGAGATCATAGCCTGAAGTGAGACTTCTCAAATTAGCTGATATAGTGTGTCTGTGCTCGTGAGTGTTTGTGTGTGCTTGTGTGTGCATGCCTGTGCATGCGTGTGCGTGTGTGCACATGTGCACACGCATGTGTGTGTGTGTGAGTGTAAGGCATGTTTGTGTATGTTTAAGAAAAACAGACAGAGAGCAGTGTGCTAATTTCTGTTTGTTCACTTGTGCTACTTTACAGATCTGAAATTTGTGTTTGTGCATGTCTGTGTGTGTGTGTTTGTGTGGATGTGCATGTGCATGTGCACGCACGTGTGTGTGTGCATGCGTGCGTGTGTGTGTGTTCAGTTTTAGCTTCATACAATACTGTCAGGTTAGTTATAGGCTAACAGCTGTGTTAAAACTCACTGTGCTGGAAGCTTTTATCTGGAATCCAGTTGGACACCCAATGGCAGTGATTCATGGACCCAAAATAACACTCCGAAGTGTTTGTGTTTCCGACTGCTGCTTGCTGTCAGTCTGTCTGTCTAGTCCGTTTAGTAGCTTGTCTGTCACCTGGCCTAGCTGACCTCAGTTGAAAGGTATGCTGGTAAAGGCTCTGACCTTACTACAGTCGTGTTGACTGCAAGATGAGACCCTAGAAGATTCAGCAGAGCTGGATGAGTTGCCTACTGATTAAAAAAAATCATACTATGCAGCAAATGAATGTGTAAATATCAGTTTCACTACCCATTGTCATAACAGGTGTCATTTCATCATATTCTCTTGTGTAAGATTTACTCTGGCTGTAAAGGAAGCATCCAGATGCAGAGCTACTACAGTCATTTAATAACAGCAGAGTAAGTGGGTTAGTATTGGCCACTGGAGATGACCTGCACACTCAGTCACTGAAAATACAACAACAAGCCTTTGATGAATTGCAAGATGCAATTTTTTATTTAAAATTAGTTCGGCATGCAATACAGACATGACTAAATATATTGTATTCCCTTAAGCTAGGGTTATTGTGGACAATAGTTTGCATGTTACCACTCTGATGAGTATTAAAGGGTCTCCAAGTATAAAAATCTTGGTATTTAGTTGGATAAAAAACTCGACTCTGACTCTGATACACACTTGTCATCAAGCTTTTACAAATCTTGTTCAGAAACAGAGTTAATTATTTTCTAGTGAGTAACAGGAAGCAGATAACAGTGATTGCCTTATTATTTGACTTGGTTTATGTTATCTATTGACACATCGCTGCCTCCATTCTTATTCTTAAACTGAGTTGAGTTTATCACTCTGCCATAAGATTTGCTGCTCGTGACCTTTACTCTTCTCATCATTGCATCCCGTATGAAAAAATTTGGTTGGCATCTTTAACAGTAAGACATGACAGGCATTGGTTTCTATTTATATTTATAGCCCTCGATGGCAACATGAAATCATATATCACTTGTTTATTAAACTGCTTCCAAAGTCCCATAGTCAACATGTGATTGACTAACAACTGAACACACTAGGAACATTTTACAACACACTTGAAAAAATAGCACTACAATATTTACTGACTATTTAAAACCATTAATAAAATCTACTCCACTCTTAAATGTAACTGATTTAAACTGTGTGTTTGTTCTGTTTTAACTGCCCCCTTGACACCACTGGAAATGAGGGAATGCCATCAATGATTTAAATAAAGGTTCAATGAATGAATGAATAATGAGAGGAGAAAAAAAACACAGCTCTCAAACCTTGCAGCAATTAAAGCTTTAGAAACAAAGATGGAGACAAAATGGGAAAAAACATGATTTAACATTATAATAAATCTGCCACATTAAAACTGATGAATATATTGTTGCTATGCAGGTTAAAATGGGGCCCAGAAGGTATGACAATACAGCAAGAGGACTGCATTTGAAATGTTCATACTTTCTACTGGTGTTGAATCAGTCACATCCCCGATGCTTGTCAGTCACACTTTATACCAGAATGGGATTCACCAATCACATACTTCACATCATCAACCTCATCATCAGCAACCTCAAAACCCTTCAACCCTGATTGAGACGGTCTGCGCAGCAGCCTGGAAACCTCAGTGCAGCAGCTTATATGAGCACAAAAGACAACTGCTCCTTTCTACTTTATATCATCCACTGAGCAGTTTAAAGAACACACTGTGCCACCTCACAGCACATGACTATTTGACTACGTGTACATTTACTCTGCATTTGTTACAGCGACAGTTAAGCTTTAAGTTGTTGTTATTTTTCAAAACCTTCTCTCTACAAAGTATTTTCTTCCTCCTATAGTGCTCTTGTTCAGCTCTTGGTGACATTACCTCATGTATAATTACTTTCCATCTTAATATTATGTAGATATTACTGTGTCTTAAAACAAAACAAAACAGGGGCCAAACAGGAAGCCAGTACCTGATTGTGACGGCATGATGATGATGGTGATGAGTGTAATACCTTTAAACAGCATATAGAAATGATATAAAAATGATATGGTTGGTTCATGATCCCTCCGTAACAGTAAACTTCCATCCACTTGCGCGTGTCATACTTGAGTCTTCACTGTATATAATTAAGCACAAAGTCCAATCATATTTCCCTGCATTTCAGACACTCCGTTAGGCTAAACTTACACACCTCTAAGCCCCTTTTCTTTTCAATCCTAATTTGAAGCCTTCTCAGGCTCCTTCTTTAAAGTGAACTCTTGAGTCATGGTCACATCCTGAAACCCAGAAAACCTGCTTTATTCTCTTCTTTCTTTCATTTTTTTTGAACAGCATAATTAGCCAAGGACTCCTTAAACATGCTGGTTTACTTTGATTAATTCCTCTCTCTTTTGAAGTGGAGATTATTACTGTTTTGTTCTCAGCTTTTAGTAGCAGTGTATTAAGCAAAATAATTGATTGTTAACTTAACTACTTATAATCAAGATATGCCTTTTGATCAATGATTATTTTTGATCACATTTGATACCATTTGTGAGCATCTTTGCATTGTCTCACAGGAGATAGAATATTGCAGTGTTGGCCTATGACTGACTAACTAATTTATTCAACCTTGGTGACAGCGAAGGAGAACAAAGGCGCCCTTGCTCTCCAGGAAAAACCCAGAATCATCCTACAAAAAATTAATTATTAGCTATGAGAGTGCTGAGGTGTGCATAAATAGTTCAAAACTGTGGCTGCCGATATCTCCTTTTCCAATCGTTAGGACACAAGACAGGATCCTCTCATTAGAACACAATAGCAAAGCAAAACAGTGCATCTTAACACTATACTGCTGCACATAATAAAGGGAAGATTGGTGTGGATGTTTGAATAAGAACAGAGATGTGACAAAGTCAAAACTGTGTGATCTGGTCTTTCATTTTGACTTTTAACTCTCCACGGAGTTAATGTAAGCTAGATAGGCCAAGGGCAGTTTTGTCGTCCTCCTCCTCAGAGACTCCCATCCATGCCCACAAAGTGCAGCGAACAGAGCTGCAGTACATATGTATGTTCACAGAAGTAGACCTTGCTGCAAAGTCAAAAAAACTCCCCCTTATTTTGCATTTGAGTATTTGGAGAGGAAACCATCAACTAAGCCAATCAAAATAAAGTGTATGTAATAACCGCTCTGACGTTCATCATATTTTTGGAGAGAAACTGTAACTGGAATTATTTATTAGCTCATGACTTTTACGCAGGTATTTTAAACTTCACAAAGGACTTCATGGTTTGCTCATTTTGACCACAGAAAAAAAAACCCCTCCTGTCCTGGAGCCTTATCATCTCATGGCCTCCACTGAGGATCTTTAAATAGGCCAAGTGTTCATTTTCTCTCGAGTTTTTCTTGGTATACTATGTTGTGCCACATCAATTATGGAGTGATGAGAAGCACGTGCCTCCTACACTTATTCCATCTGCTTCACTGGGCACTGGATGAGCCCAGAGAGCAGCAAAGGCCATATACATCTTGCTGTGATGCACCATTACAGAAGAGCCTAGTTTCCACAGATAGAAGCTCATACCATTACTCATAGCCCACTCCTTACAGTAAACATAAAGTAAATTGTGTTTTGTGAATACTGAGCGCAGGCCACTTATGCATTAGATTACTTTCACTAATCAGTTAATAATTATCTATTCCTCATAGAAAACAAACTCTAAACATTTAGCATAACTGAATAACTGATAAATGTGTGACTGTATATTAAGTCAGAAATACTGCAAAGGGCTTGTCACAAGCTACCAAAATGTAAAGTTGCATATAATGACTGATGCAAAATTAGAAAATCGATTGATAATAATCTTAAACAGGGAAAGGCAAGTAGATCATCAGCTCTGATATGTTGGATACAGTAAATTAAGCAATTTTTCATTTCTTTGATGGCATAAATTGTTTGAAAAAGTGCCATTAAAAGTTTCCCGTACACTGATAAATAAACAGTTTCAGCACTATATTTGTTTGAGTTGAATAGCTTTAAATAAATTCCACTAACTTCATCTTAAGACTTTATGCAGTCTGTGCAATGTCACTGTGACAGGTTAAGTGACATAACAGTTGAATGGTAAGAAAATTACCATGTGCATTGATGAGTCTCTTTCTGCAGATCTGGATCATCTATGTAGCTTTATGACTATGACACATCCTGGCCTTAAGTCCCTAAAACAAACATTAAAGCCGGTTTTGGCAGCGACTGTGTAGGTGCACCGAAGGAACACTTACTGTGTAATTGCCACATGCCATTATCCGCTGTGCAGATGAAGCAGTGCAAAGCCCAGAGTGAAGGTAAAAGCAACGATCCAGTTTCTATTTCTTCACTTGCTTTTACAGCAAGATGACTTGATTGGCTGCCACACTCGAGAGGTGAAAGTGAACATGCATTGATCATGTTTTGAATTACAGTCAGACATCAGCTCACAGCCGGAGTCTCCCTGAACATGATAAATAGGATTCTCCTATAGTACAAGAGATCATTAGAGTAATTCAATAACCTCAGATTTTGCAGTGCAGCATCCTTAAACTGAACAGAACGATGGCTGGTGCACCCCTCTATGAGGATAATGACAGCAGCACCAGGTCAGCCGGTTTCAAACTCCACCTTCCCCTGTACCATCTGCAAATGTCTCTGGTTTGATTTTCTCCATCCCTGCACATTAACGCACAAGAATGCTGACAGTCAGAGGGGAGATCCTGTATGGCAAGCCTCTCCTTACCTGGCAATCGGGCGAGATAATGGCTGCTGTCACCATAGCTGACAGGCGGCGAAGTGTAATTTCTGCAGTATTCTGCACTCTGGTAGTACGCTGCATCCCCGTTCTTCAGTTGCAGCGCCATCATCGCAGTAACATCCCTTTGCCAACTTCTCCACATAAACCGGGCGGCTAGGCAGGATGACAGTCCCTACCACTCGCTCAGAGACTATGGCTTTCGCCGGAGGGGGGGTTTCTACAGGACAGCGAAAACCGGGTAGCGACAGTCAGCAAAATATACATAATAATCCATGACCTGTAACATTATTGCATCTATATTTTCACAATGAATTTTACAAATATATTTCTATAGTCAAAATTTGATTTCTCAAGACATAAATCTTTCCGAGGTTCCTCCAACATCCCCCTCCATCTTGGTACGGTCCATTTCCGATGCCACCGCTGCTGATTTGCATGGGTGGCAATCATGACACATTGTATAAATATGTTATACCTCAGTGGCACACTCAGATCACCGCGGGCTATTTATGAGTCTCAAGTCTACTGGGAAAACAGCCACCAGACTGGCGTTGTGATGAAAATGCTGATGTAGATGTAAATACATAGAAAAAAAATAAAGTGCAACCACAGGCAATAATTGGATACAGGATAACAAATCTGAAAAAAAAGTTTGAACTGTTATTATTATTATTATTATTGTTGATGTTGTTGTTAATATCATGTAGGTCTACTGTGTGCATATGTTAGATTTTGCCCAATTATTAACAAATTAAAAATGCTTTATTTTTTATTATTTGTTATTCGTGTTCTATTTATTACAGTTCACTGTACTACCTCAATTACGATCAGCCTATATGTATTTTAAAATAAGTTTTGAGTTTAAATATTAACTGTTTTATTTGCCACCATAAAGTGTAAATTTCCCTCATTGGGGATCAAAAATGTCTCACTTCATCTTCCTATCTGATCAAGTGTCACACCCGTACACTGACACATTTTTGCGTATTAAATTTGGTGTGGTTATAAAGTCTATTGTCCTGTGACATTTGATTTCCCACACAAAACGGTGTTGGGGTCTGAGACACAGTTGAGGCGACATGTTATTCTACTATTAAAGGCTATATCACCAATGAATCACATACAGTTTCACTTTCTCTGTACGTGTGTGTGTTTGTGAGGAAGGGAGGAAGGGAGGAAGGGAGGAGGGCCCCAGACAGATACCCAGCGTGGCTGCATTGCCGCAGCAAGACAACTCGCCCAGTCGAACAGCAGCTGAGCTGCTCATCACATCCTCAGGTTGATACACTCTGACTGGACACTCTGGGCGTATTTTCTGTCGCTGTGCATCCAATATCCCCAAACACAACAGGATTTACTGACAGCGTGGAATAACGGCTACTGTCACGGAGAGCTGACACAGAGGCTGGCAGACATCAGATAGCAGCCTGCTTTGGCACTACCAACCGGCCGAAGGAAACTGGAGGGGTTGGCTAGCTGGAAGGCTAGCTAGCTGGCATTAGCCTGGTGAGCCTCTAAGAACAGCATCCTCATATACTGCACTGACGCCACCTCCAAAAGGTGCCCCGCTGAATTGGTTCAATTTGTGAATTTTAGTAAACAAATAGCTTGTGTTTAAGCTGATAATATATTTTTCAACAAGGGGATGACAAGCTCAGTGTTAGCCGTTAGCCATTGAATAAGGGAGCTAGCTAACGTTAACAATTCCAAAAACTCTTTTCTCTCTGTCGATATAAAGATATGTGGTAAGACATAGACGACTTGGTTAGACTGCTTTTTACTAATTGTCTAGGTTTAATCATTGTTAAATGTAACGTTATATATCATTATAATGAGTGCTGCGTGTACACAGTGCTGTGTAGCTGTCAATACTGAGCTGTCATTCCCAAACACCAAATGTTGGCTAACCCGCTGTTAGCTAGTGTGAATCACGCTAAAGATGCGGTGTGTGATGTTGTTTGTGTTTTAATTTCCTCTCCTCCCAACACATATTTCTGTGACAGCGTGAGGATGGATTGAACCATGAAGGGTGGAACTCTCCCATCATCACAATAGGAGGGCTTCTGTGATAGGTATGCCTCTCAAATTCCTCACTCAATCACACGTCTAGTTTTGACTGAAAGTCAGCAAAGACAGTATGTATGAAATGATTTTTGCTTTCTTTCTGTAAGTGACAAATACATTTTCAAAGCTAATATAATTGAAAAAAGTAAAAAACAAAAAATCGACCATTGTTTAACGTGTTCTCTTAAAACCACTTTGTTGTGTTATGCCCTTCTGGCAAAATATATTATGTACTGTGGAAACTGAACATAGATCTTGCCAACCTGGTGCTGCTAGCTGTGCAGTTTCAGTATTCAGAGCAAGCTTGTGTCTAGGCCACTGTTTTTCCACTCCCCACATCCTGTGTTTTGAGGAAGCTTCCTCTTTTGTCCTAAAGTGCTTAGCTGCATCCTGATCAGGGTCACAGATCACAGAACTGCTCAATGGGTGGGTTGTTCTCAGTCTGTTTTAGCTTGTTTTTTTTTTACATATTCTGTGTTTTCTTTTTTTTTTAAATCACGTTTGTTGTTTTATTTTTCACAGTAACTATCAACTTCATACGTTTTTGTCTCAGTTGCAACTCTTAACCTTACGGACAGTTTTCCATCAGCTGGAGGATTACTGTTAGAACATCAGATGGTGATGTCTTCTCTCTTGCTCTCAATTGCATTGTTTACATCATGTAAACATCCATACTTTCACTCCCTGGATGTTTATTTTGGCATTTTTATATTTGAAACAGCTTAGAAGAGCAGCCAAGGCCCCCTTTTCCTTAGTAGCATCTTTTACCTGGTGGTTGCTCCTTTTGTGGGATCCCAAATTGCTAGTAGCGCCAAATCACTATTTTTTTTGAAGCAGTTAAAGTCATTTGAAGTAGGTGTTTTAATTTCAATGTCAACTTTATAGATGGAATAGATGTGTTGTACTTGTTATTTATGTAACAAGTTATCTGACTATCACAGAGGGAGGTAGTAGTCCCTTTCTTTGTTATACCTAGCAGGCCTTGAGTAACTTCCTTGCTTTTATAACTGGAGAAAAAGTCACCAGTGAGCAAAGCAAAAGCAGCAGACCTACTTTATTTACTGGAAAGAGGTTTTGAGGCTAAAACAATCCAAAGCTAGGAGGGACATTGATATACCATGCCTTGTCCTCTCAGTTAGTGAACTCCCCAAAACAATTCTGTAGTCTGGTGCAGGAGGGCATCTTGCCAGGTGCCATAACAACTCCACCAACCTCTGGCCCAAGAGCAATGTTTTCAGGTGCCTGGACTCCTGGTAGTTAAAGCAGGGGGACATGAAAGTGATATTTGTATTTAAATCATGGGGAATTTTGATTATTATGTTGACAGATCTTAAATGATGATTTTTACTGGCCTGATAGTCTGCAAAGATAGGTGGTACAATAACCTTCATTTATTTGAGTGTTCAGGCTGAGCTAAATGAACAGTAATGGATTCCACCTGCTTGGTCCCTGTATCATTATGCTATTTGTCAATATTTTTTTTTTCTCAGAGAAGATTTTCACCACAACTATTTGAAAAGATTAGATAAGACATTGTTTGAAAGCACCAATAGTTACTTGATCTGTTCAGATAATGTTAGCATGTTTTTCAATGATTAAGGAACCAGTGATGTTTAATTTTAGGACTTCAGGGTCTTCAGTGAAGTTTGTCTTTCTGTGATAAAGCTGTAGTACTAACCTAGTCAAAGAGAAGAGGCACCAAAATGGCACATGGCTGTTTTTGAGATTGTGTGTGTTGTCTTCTACATAATGCTTAAATTTGCATTAAATATTTTGTTGTTCTGAAGATAATTTAAACAGCTAATAGACTGTGTAGGTTCATTGAATGATCAATATTGTATCATTAAATGATACAATAATAATAATTTTTAGTTTTCTTCTCATCCTGATTGCATTTCTGTGAATTGTTTATGGCCTTAAATTGGTTTAAGGTTAAATTGAGGCATCATGTTGTAACTTTCTAAGAGCTCACAAACACATTCTTTCCCATCACTGTGTCACATGTTGAGTTGCTGTGTTGTTTTTGTGTATGTGAGTGTAAGACTTGAGCAGTCTGTCTAAAATAGTTGTGACAAAGTCCCCTATGACCCTGCTATTTCCCAGTACTCCATGACAGAGAAGTGAATAAGCAAATCTTGGCCGCCATAAATACAACTACAGCCAGCAAGCACTTACTGTATTTTGCTAATTTTCCTTTTTAAGAAATTGTAATTCTCAATTTAAGTGTACAATATGTAACATTTTCACATTAAAATTTCACAATAAAAAAGCCAGTATCAAGTACAGCTACAGCTGAAATTTTGTGATTTTTTGTGTTTGCAAGATGTGCGTGACCAAAGTGTCAAATTAATGTTTAAGTGCTAAGCTGTTTAATGATAAGATATCGTTTTTAAAAAATGACATCCATAATAAAAGACCTTATTTATACAGCTGCTGGACTAAATAACCATTTACATTCACTTTAATTCTAATTATATCACTGAAAAAAAAAACTGTTTGCAGTGATTCAGAGGTCTTGATCTGTCTACTCTTGACTTGGCTTTGGTGTGAAAAGATGAACTCAGATCTCTACAATAAATAAAAAAAGCTATTATTCTATAATCTCTTGATTGATATTTGTGTTGAAGTGTTACAGTGTCTAAAATAGTTAAAATTCAACTCACGTATATAAGAGACATATAACAGTCTTAATTCCCAGAGATGAGAGTGCAGGCTGAGAAGACTTGTGATGAATGTCTTTTTCTGGATTTAATCTCAATATCATTTAGACCCTTGACCTGGCTGAATTTTGTAAATAGTAATGAAAGAGTAGTGATTTCTTTTGTCTTTATATTTAGTGCTGAGTGTTCAGCCAAGTACTGTTTAGCAAAGTAACCCATTAAGGTCTAAGGGGGAAGGGGATTTGTTAAAACTGAACTGGATCACAACAGAAAAATAGGTCAATATCAGGTGAATAAACAGCTCATACACATCTCCCTATACCTGTCATCGAGTCCTTCAGAGGCAAGGTCTCCCTGTAGGATTATGCCTCACTGTGGTGCTGAGTTATTGCAAGCAAAATTATCTTTCAGACTGAATACTGACTTATTAATAAATGGACTAGACAGCTGTTGCAGCCAAAAAAATTGAAATAATATTTAATTCATTTACTTCTTATGAGATTGTTGGACCAAACAGGCATGGTTTGCAGAATAAGTTATAGCTGATTTTCCTTCAAGAGACCATAAAGAAACTTTATTAAAGTCATTAGGTTTCAGTACAAACCACACATGTAATAACACAAAAGTGTTAAACTGCTTCTCAGGATTCACCTTCTTTCTCTTTTGGGACAGATAAAGATGTCTTCCAGCGTGGGTTTCTAGTCTTAAGTCTAAAGATCCACTTAATGAGAGTCTTAAGAAAGGTTTTTCATGAAGCATGCCTTAAATTTATACTTAAAAACTTACCCATGTGAAGCCTGATTTCATTGTACTTGTCTAGATTTAACTACTTTGTGAATTACTGACCACATTTGTTCTACTTAACTATGTGAATAAAAAAACAGAGCCTTAGCCACAATGAGTGGGCAGGACTGATCTAAAAAGGTTTCTTAGTGGCATAATAATTTTTTTATGTAGTGTTTAAAGTCACAAGGTGTGTAAACTCTTGGCTTTACTTTGAGATTGTTTTATGAGCTCACTTTTGTTCACCTTGAAAGTGTAAACAGACTGTGTCAAATGGTCACAGCTGCATCTGAAAAAGTTACTACACTAACTTTTTATTTTATTTTTATTTATAACGAAAATATAGAGTAAAATGTATTTAAAAGAAACTGCATCTCAGGGTTTGTAAAGTTCTTCTAAGTTTCACTTAATGGCTTCAGTTAAACAGGGCTGTCAATCTGTGCTTCACACTTTGAGCGTCACACCTTGCTTCAAAGTGTTTTTGTCTTTCAGGCTGGGCTCTTCAGCTAGACTGTGTAACTCAGCTGGGAGACAAAGAGGAAGATGCCTCCCAGGCCATCCTCAGGGGAGCTATGGGGCATCCACTTGATGCCCCCCAGGTATGACGCAGAAAATTCTATTAAGGATACAAATGCATTTTGTTTCATTTATGGTATACATGCATTTGGAAAGTACACATCTGTTCATTTGATGTTTTTTTCCAAACCAAAACAAACATCAGTGTCCATTCAGTTATTACATTATTTTGCATTCAGTCACTATGATGATTATGTTGCTTAATGTGATTATATTCCTTAATGTTAAGAAATTTGTAATAATGTGTAATGCTCAAATGGGCCATTTTAATAGAAAAATAATTAAGTCATTAGCATTGTATAATGATGCTGAGTTTGGCTGCAGGATCCTTGTGGACTGCCTACTGCCAAATGGGATGATTCTGACCCTGGAGTGTCTCAGAGAGGCCACGCTCATCACCATCAAACATGAGCTGTTCAAGGAGGCCAGGAAATATCCCCTACATCACCTCCTACAAGAGGAGACGTCCTACATCTTTGTCAGTGTTACACAGGTAAGAACTCATAATCCCATGTGAAATAATAGTTAGAAGGAGGTTTTCCATTTAAATGATTTAACATTATCAAAAAATTCCATTATTTAAAGATTGATGGAGATTGATCCAGAAAGCCCTCTATAAAAGAGAAGAGATATTTGTTTGGAGATGCCAAAGCTGCTATAGATGATAATAAAAAGAGATAGGTATCTGGGACTTTTTACATACTGTACCAGAAATGAAGCTTATGTGTTCGTGTTCACTTAAAATGTTTGAGAAAACCCTGATTCTTCTTTGTTGTAGATGAAAAGCTCCCAAAAATAAGTAATTCACGTTCTGCTTGCCTCACCCAAACTCAACATCTGTAGAGAATGCTTCCTTGTGTTAACAACACAACAAGCTTTGTATTTTTCCAAAACATCCAACTTCCAAGAAGGCCATCAGCCCCTAAAACAATTCACTGTTGGTTTTCATGAAAAAAGAGCATGGAATAGTTTGAACACTTCCTCTGTTCTTCTTCCTTGCTTGCAGGAAGCAGAGCGGGAGGAGTTCTATGATGAGACCCGGAGGCTGTGTGATCTCCGACTCTTCCAGCCCTTTCTCAAAGTCATTGAACCAGTTGGCAACAGAGAGGAAAAGATCCTTAACAGAGAGATTGGTGAGAGGTCATCCTTGACTTTTTGTTTTGTTTTGTTATTTATTTGTCAGCTAAAAAATATTTGACTTTTCCTGAAGAGTTATGAAATATTGGGTAGATTTTAATGTTTAATTTACGAGATACTTCATTTGTATTTGTAACACAAAATTAACTTTTTGGTCTATCTGCCAACTGAAAAAAATTTAACTGCCAAAATATCTTCAACGCTTCACACCTTCTCATCAGTAAAGCACAATGTAGTAAATGTTCTTTTAACCACACTTACGTCATGCTCTTGTTGATGGTTGTATGGTGCATGCTGCAGCCAGTGTGCAGAATCTATGCCAACCAAAACATGAGCAACTTATGTTGTGTATTGATCAGAGTTTTTGGGAGTTTCATTGACCTCAGCCAGCCAGTGTTGACTGATCTACAGTTAAGATGAGAAAAATTAAGTTTACTTGAGCAATGTTGTTTAGCAAATTCTGACACATTGACACATTTGTTTTGAACTGCTTTGTGACTTTATGTTAAAATTACTTAATAAATGTTAAAAAACTCTGTTTTTAGTGTCTATAAACAAATGTAGGAAAAATTTAGACCATGAGAAACAACCTCTCGCCCTCTGATGTCTATTCTGTCAGGTTTTGCCATTGGTATGCCTGTCTGTGAGTTTGACCTTGTGAAGGACCCCGAGGTTCAGGACTTTAGAAGAAACATCCTGAATGTTTGCAAAGACTCTGTGGAGCTAAGAGATGCCAACGGGCCCCACAGTAGAGCGCTGTATGTTTATCCGCCCAATGTAGAATCCACACAGGAACTTCCCAAACACATCTATAGCAAACTGGACAAAGGTAAGCAACAGCTTTAGTCTATTTTTTGCTGAGTGTGGAATCTAACTAGTATCACAGGGAAAAGTAAAAAAAGATTCTTTGGATATACAGATGGTTTTTTTCTTTGTTTGTTGTTTAATAAAAAGCATTTATATTGATTTGAAGAGAATAAAACACCAACAAAGCACTTGCATGTAACACGATGCTTACAAGGGGTAAGGAGTGAACATTTCAGTCTCTCATCAATATTTAGTTGCTGCTAGCCAGCTTTCACGATGGATAACAACCACAATAATAAGCATGGTAATCAATAAATTGATTGGAATGCTATTAGTGTGATGCCATTGTTTTAAAAAAATACTTAGAAAGGATGCACAGCACTCAGTATAATGCTCTCAGACTTCAAAATGATTAAAGGCTTGTTATTGTTTCCCAAATGCCCCTCGAGTAAAATTAGATTTATTGATTCGTTTTCCTCAGTCTCCATGTTCATTCTTTTTTCTGTCTCTCTCTTTTTGTAGGTCAGATTATTGTTGTGATTTGGGTGATTGTTTCTCCAAACAACGACAAACAAAAGTACACACTGAAGATCAACCACGACTGTGTGCCTGAACAGGTGGGGTGAATATTCACATTTGCACTTGCACATTAAAAAGTCAATGAATTGATCATGAGCAGTCTTGGATATATGTGCATGAATCATTGACTATGCAGCAAACAACAAGCTCAGCATTCAGTTTCTGGACCATCTGCTCCCACAAATAAGCTTTTCTGTCTCTATTATGATAATTTCCTTTGAAATATAAAGTGTAGGAGAGACAGGCAGGGCAAGAATAAGCTTCTCCTCCATTTTCTTGGTTACCTAGGTGAAAGATGATGAGCTGCCTCATCTTATATGATTGGTGGCCTAAAAGAAGTAACATTGACAACACTAGTGCTTTTCTGGAGAGTTATAGATTTTCAACTTCCAACGCTCTGAGCAGCCACATTAAAACGCTGAAATGGTGTGAAAAAAAAGACACTGGTGCTGCACTTAGTCTGTAGATGGTCGCATACTGTAGGAAATGCTCTCTACTCAGTGGGAACTACTGAAAAAGATGCTATGTACACAAAGGTCCTGAGACAAATAACTAGATGCCCGAACCACCTCATCTGGCTCTTCTCAACACGGAGGAGCAGCGGTTCCACTCTGAGCTCCTCACGGATGACCGATCTTCTTCCCCTATCTCTAAGGGAGAGCCCAGCCACCCTACAAAGGAAGCTCATTTCGGCCGCCTGCACCCGTGATCTTGTTCTTTTGGTCACTACCCAAAGCTCATGACCATAGGTGAGGGTAGGAACGAAGATCGACCAGTAAATAGAGAGCTTTGCCTTTCGGCGAGGCTCCCTCTTCACCACAACGGATCTGTGCAGAGTGCTCATTACTGCAGATGCTGCATCGATCTACCTGTCGATCTCCCGCTTCATCCTTCCCTCACCTGTGAACAAGACTCCTCCACTTGAGGCAGGATCTCATCCCCGACCCGGAGAGGCACTCCACCCTTTTCCAGCTGAGAACCATGGACTCGGATTTGGAGGTGCTGATTCTCATCCCGGCCACTTCACACTCAGCTGCGAACAGATACAGTGAGAGTTGAAGGTCATGGCCTGATGAAGCCAACAGGACCACATCATCTCCAAAAAGCAGTGACCCAATCCTGAGGTCACCAAACCGGACCCCCTCAACGCCCTGGCTGCGCCTAGAAATTCTGTCCATAAAAATTATGAACAGAATCGGTGATAACGGGCAGCCCTGGTGGAGTCCAACCCCCACTGGAAATGAGTCCGACTTGCTGCCGGCAATACGGACCAAGCTCTGGCACCGGTCATACAGGGAACGGACGGCCTGTATCAGGGGGTCCGACTCCCCATACTCCCGGAGAACCCCCCACAGGACTCCCCGATGGACACGGTCAAATGCCTTCTCCAAGCCCACAAAACACATGTGGACTGGTTGGGCGAACTCCAATGCACCCTCGAGGACCCTGCTGAGGGTGTAGAGCTGGTCCACAGTTCCATGACCAGGACAAAAACCGTATTGCAGACCCTCCTCTCCAGTACCCCTGAATAGACCTTATCAGGGAGGCTGAGGAGTGTGATCCCCCTATAGTTGGAACACACCCTTTGGTCCCCCTTCTTAAAAAGAGGGACAAACATCCTGGTCTGCCAATCCAGAGGCACTGCCCCTGATGTCTATGCGATGTTGCAGAGTCGTGTCAACCATGACAGCCCCACAACATCCAGGGCCTTGAGGAACTCCGAGTGGATCTCATCCACCCCCAGGACCCTGCCACAGAGGAGCCACCTTACGGCCACAGCATCGATTGGCTGCCTAAACGACGGAGGCACGGAACATGGCCCACTCCAACTCAATGTCCCTCGCCTCCCCCTGGGACATGGTCGAAGCTCTCCCGGAGGTGGGAGTTGAAGCTCTTTCTGACGGGAGACTCTGCCAGACGTTCCCAGCAGACCCTCATGATACGTTTGGGTCAAGTTTGACTGGCATCCTTCCCCACCATTGGAGCAAACTCACCACCACATGGTGATCGGTTGACAGCTCCGCCCCTCTCTTCACCTGAGTGTCCAAGACATGCGGCCGCAAGTCCTACGACACGACTACAAAGTCGATCATGGAACTGCAGCCTAGGGTGTCCTGGTGCCAAGTGCACATATGGACACCCTTATGCTTGAACATGGTGTTTGTTATGGACAATCTGTGATGAGCACAGAAGTCCAATAACAAAACACCACTCGGGTTCAGATCCAGGTCTCACTGTTGTTGCCAATGTGAGCGTTGAAGTCCCCCAGCAGAATGAAGGAATCCCCAGAAGGAGCACTCTCCGGCACCCCCTCTAAGGAATCCAAAAAGGGTGGATACTCTGAGCTGCTGTTTGGACCATAGGCACAAACAACAGTCAGGATCCATCCCCCCATCCGAAGGCGGAGGGAGGCTAGCCTCTCATCAACCGGGGTAAACTCCAACATACATGCACCGAGCCGGGGGGGCAATAAGTATTGCCATTCCTGCCAGGCGCCTCTCATCAGTGGCAACTCCAGAGTGGAAGAGAGTCAAACCCCTCTCGAGAAGACTGGTTCCAGAGCCCTTGCCATGCGTTGAGGTGAGGCCGACTATATCTAGCCTGAACTACTCAACCTTGCGTACCAGCTCAGGCTCCTTCCCCACCAGAGAGGTGACATTACACGTCCCTAGAGCTAGCTTCTGCAGCCGAAGATCAGACCGCCAAGGTCCCCGCCTTCCTTTGCCGCCCAGCTCACACAGCACCCGACCCCTTCGGCCCCTCCTACGGGTGGTGAGCCCACGGGAAGGGGGTCCCACGTTGCCTCTTCAGGCTGTGCCCGGCCGGGCCCCATGGGAGCAGGCCCGGCCACCAGGCGCTCACCATGGAGCCCCACCCCCACGCCTGGCTCCAGGGAGGGGGTGCCGGAGACCCGGGTCCGGGCGAGGGAAACTCGAAAAAAGCATTTAAAGTCGAATGTCTGCTATAAATAAATTATAAATAGGACAACTAAGCAAAAAACAAAGCTTTGAGAAGAAAGGTTTTTAATTACTTGACTGGCTTCTGTAAACAGCTGAGAAACAATCCAGTAGAATAGTCATAAAATACTGTTAATACTGTTGCTTCAGCTGATACTTGCCTCTGCTCCTTACTTCCCTTGCTCACCTCCTCTGCTTACCAAGGTGAATGACAGATTAACAGAAAGGAGCTGAATTGTAGCACAAAATCAGTAATTAAATTTTAAAAATGGGTATTTCACGCTTGTACTTTCAATGTTCACAACACACCTGTTGATTACTATGTTATAGTAGACCGGTCACATGTATTAACTTTCCATGCCTGAAGGGGACTTGAAGGTGAGGCAGAGAAGCAAAACGAAGAAAGAAAAAACAACACAGGCAGACATAAAACAGGTCGTTGGCTAGAGAGATTGTGCAACACTGGCCATAGCTGAGTGTCACTACAAGCCTTACTAGAGTCTAATGTATGCTGTCTACATGTATCTTGTCCAAAAGGTGATAGCAGAGGCCATTCGTAAGAAGACACGCAGCATGCTGCTTTCCCCAGAGCAGCTCAAAATGTGTGTTCAGGAATATCAGGGTAAATACATCCTCAAAGTTTGTGGCTGTGATGAGTACCTGCTGGAAAAGTACCCAATCAGCCAGTATAAGGTAAGAGACATATAGACAGGAATTAGTTAGTTACTTTTTCTGTGTGCGTGTGCGTGTTTGTGTCTTTTAGCATTAGTAGTGGCACATGAAGCTACCCTACGCTACGTGTCAGTATGTCTGAGTATATGTGTCCAAGGTGAAGGGGAGCCGTGGTATCGTCTTTGGTTCTGTTTAATTACTAATCAGCCATGGGCAGTGTGGTGGCAGAAAGCATTAACAGAAACATAATGAGCAGAGCGGACTTTTTCAGTCATGTTAGAATATGTTTCACCCGTGCAAGCCACAGTACCTGCTGGAAAATTACAGTTATCTTTTATAAAACAGGAGACATACAATTTTTGGGGCAAATACAAGAAAATGTTTCAGTGGTGAAAATTTAGACCTTAAATTGCATTGAAAATCATAAAAAATGTTCCTACAGATAATTCCTATCTACTTTTTGAATTCAGATTTGTACCAAACATTTGAATTAATGGTTCAAAGAAAATAATTAGTTGCAATTGGTGGCTGTTGGCACAAAAACCTGTCAAAATACGTTCTAAGATTGAAAAAGGGAAAAAAAATATTGTAACACTTTTTTCAACATAGCTTAAGTAATGTCTTCAGCTAATTTCCTGGATGCAGCTCAGATTTTATCCAGGCATTTTTAAGAAATCTGCATCAGGACATAGCATGATCCATTTTTCCATCCATTTCCTGTATTTATTGTGACTAATTAATATGTGAGCACAGCCCTGACTTTCATTACTTTTATTGAAACACTAAAACAGTTCCCTTGTGAACAGGGTATAAGCCCTTGCTCAGAGTTTGGAGGAATTTCTTGTTAGACAAATCAAGGTAGAAGATGCACTTACTGTCACTATTTGTGCTACAGTCTCTGAGCAGCTGTTGGAAAATGACCAGTTGGTATCATTGATTACACTTGGGCATGGTGTAACTCTAGCAGCTCTGTGTACTGTCGTTCAAACTGTCCTCCTCTGTGTCATTCCCTCTTTCTGTCTCCCTCTAGTATATCCGCAGTTGCATCATGCTGGGCAGGATGCCTAACCTGATGCTAATGGCAAAAGACAGCCTGTACACCCAGTTGCCTACAGATAACTTTGTCATGCCCTCATACTCTCGACGCATCTCTACGGCAACGTCCTATATGAATGGAGAGGCAGCTGCCAAGTCGCTGTGGACCATCAATGGAACTCTGCGAATACGAATCCTCTGTGCCACCTATGTTAATGTCAATATACGGGACATAGACAAGGTGGAGATTCAAAGCACTTAGAGGAATATACAAGTTTCTATGGAGATCAGTCAAATTCAGTAACAGTTATTGTGAATAGTGTTCATTTTATTTTTGCAAATCCTTAAAAATATATATATAAAAGAGGTGTATTTAAGATTTGCTTTTGCAGCATATCAGTTGAGTCTTTTTTTTAGTTTTGCACAGTGTCCCATTATCCAACTCCCCCACTTCCTGTAAATACAGGCACTCATTTTCCAGGTCTTATGTGAACACTGATCTTTACCAAGGAAAAGTACTGGTACAACATGTTGGTTAACTGTCATCCTATGTGTAAATGTAACTAGTCTCCACAAAAATGACTGACTGTATGCCACTGAAGTGTACTAGTCATTTAACATGACAGATGTTACAAAGGATTAATTGTTCAGGTTAAGACTGAGGTTAGCTGTCCAAAAAGCCAAAATCTTAACAGTTTTGTAGTGATGATCTATCACATTTTTATTGACTTTTTTTTGTTTTACTTTTTGTTAAATTTTCCTTTTTTGTCTACTCACAGATATATGTTAGAACAGGCATCTACCATGGAGGTGAACAAATGTGTGACAATGTCAACACACAGAGGGTACCCTGCTCGAACCCCAGGTAATTGTCCACTTCATTACAATACCTATTTATTAAAAACAGTGGCCCTTGAATGCAGGACTCCTTATATAGTAAAAAACTAATTTAATTTACTAAGGTAGCCAATAGTGGACATAAAAACCACTTTAAACTACTTTTTCTTTATATTACAGAAATATTGCTATAGACAGTTGACCTAGTCTGCCCACTTACTTTCAGTAATCTTAGGCAAGAGGGTAAAGCTAACAGTTTAGTGTTGGCTAGT
Source organism: Acanthurus leucopareius (assembly GCA_029814765.1). Lineage (NCBI taxonomy): Eukaryota > Metazoa > Chordata > Actinopteri > Acanthuriformes > Acanthuridae > Acanthurus > Acanthurus leucopareius. Next base: position 6,049,399 of record JAQMCX010000045.1, on the reverse strand, counting down.
AACACTAAGCTGCTGTATCGCATTACTGTTAAACCTAAGTCTGGTCCTCTCTCGGTTTCCTTTACTCCCCCCATGGAGAGATGGAAGAATAGAGAATACTGCCTATAGACCTTGTACCTGGTAGTATAGTCTTTATATTAAAGCAGTTTTTCACTGATGTATCTTTTGCCACGTGTCACTTAATAAGTTTTGATGGAAGTACAGTCTCAACTCAGCCTGTGTAATTGCATTGTAAGTTTTCTAAACATTCACTTTGCAATCATCTCTGGCAGCACCTCATAGTTTCTGGTTCTCTTCAACAGGTGGAATGAGTGGCTTACCTACGATATGTACATCCCAGACATACCCCGTGCAGCCAGGCTCTGCCTCTCCATCTGCTCTGTCAAGGGCAGAAAAGGAGCCAAGGAGGTAGGATAAGAAGCAGAGACGCAGGGGAAATGACTCTGCAGTGCAGCTTATGTAAACAGGAAGTTGTACAGGCAAAAATAGAGAGTCTCTTAATCGGCTCTTTTGATATCACTGTTGTATTTTTTTTACGAAGGTAATTTCTGCGAAAGAAAATGCAAAGTTATCACAGCTGAATTAACTTTTGTGTTTGAAAATAGAAAAATTAGGATTTTGTATTTGACAAAAAAAATAAGTAAATTAGGCAAAATACACCAAATATGAGATTGTGGTACAGAGGGAGACTAATATCTGATCATACAAATACCAATACCAGTAAAAGCTCTGTTATAGATAGGCAAACAGTACTGCAGTTGTGAGTCTAAAAATAGTAGAGAGTAGAAGACCTACATGTGTCTAAATCTATTAACACTGGTATGCTTACCAATCCAGGGGGTGCTTATATGGTATAGGTACCTGGTGTGTGTGTGTGCATGTGTGTGTGTGTGCGTTTGTGTCTTCAAGGATGTGTGGTATTGAATGAAGCTTACCAACCCTATGTGTCAGTCTGTCTGAGTATATGTGTCCAAGGTGAAAGGGAGCCGTGGTATCGTCTTTGGTTCTGTTTAATTACTAATCAGCCATGGGCAGTGTGGTGGCAGAAAACATTAACAGAAACATAATAAGCTCTAGAGACTTTCCAGACATGTTGGAATATGTAAAACTTGTACAAGTTTTATTGATGGCATGTTGTTAGAAGGGCTTATCATTCTCTCTCAAACTCATATTAACGTATTTGAAGACTTTAAAAACAAAAGACAGAATACTTCTATAATGCAAAATCCAAATTAGGGCCTAAGAAATTACAATTAGCAAAATTTTGTTTAAGTCGAAATGATAATGCTTTTTTGATGTATTCATATGTATACAATTTGTGTGGCATAATATTAACTTATTGCAGATACCTACATCAGAGTAAAAAAATGAATTTAAAAATTAACTCACACCACATGGTTGCTCTACACCTACATGTTCAGAAACCATGTGGTGAACAGCTGTTGTCTGTGTTTTTGTTCATTGGATCTGATAAATGCAACAGGCACCCACACTGATTTTTCTTCCATCTCTCTGTGGTGGAAAAGCTGGAAGAGAGAGAGTGAGAGAGAGAGAGGTGTGTGAGTGTGGAGTGTATCAATGAGAGCCAGACACGGATATTGTAACAAACACCAGGGGTTAGTCCTGACCACGCCATGCTAGGTTGAGGTCAGGTTAACGGATGCTCTTTCATGCCCCACTTGAATTAAAGATAAACACTTCACTTCAGCAGCCTTTTGTGCCAGCACTTACTATAAATAGGTGTGTTTTGACTGACTGTCTGCATGTAACTCAGTCTACCTCACAATGTTGCCCTGTAACACCTGGTTCCATTGCTGCACCTTAGTGAAGACTCACTCTATAGATAAAGATGTTATCTTAAACATTTGCTTCCTCCCTTTGAAGGCCTCAGTGGCAGCTTCTGCAGACAAAGCAGTTAAAAAGTTGTCTGATAACCTTTACCTCTTTACCTCCACCTCTAATGAAAGTATATCAGATTTTAACATTTTGCTTACTTTGCCATAATAATCTAGTCCAGTTTTTACTTCAATACTCCACTAGTATGACATAGGAAATAACTGACTATACTGTCATATATAGCTAAAATCTACAGCAGAAAACAGGCAGCCACATTTCATGGCTAAGCTACTTAACCTTTCAAGATGAATAGCTGCAGAATGGATCTCACTGTAATGGTCACAGTGTTTCTCATGAAACCTTCTTAAAAGCTTTCAAAATCATTCAAATCAGTTAGAAGTTGTTAAATTTCACCAACATGGTTATAACCTACTTAAGCATTTTAAGGCTCTTAAAAATGTTGTGAAAAACTGAGAATTTAAACTAATATGTACTAGTGTATCGGCATGCTGCATACCTTCACATTTTAGTCAAATAAACAAGATCTGCCAAGGAGCATTACCTCTGTGTGCCTAGCCAAAAATTCAAACTTAATCAAGGAAAAATCCAAGCACCCAGCACCCCTGCTTAATGAGCATTGCATTAGAATGAGCAGTGCATGATTGGTCAGTGGAAAAGTAGCTTTTCAAGAAGTTTGTGGACATGTAATAGATTTTCTAGGCAGAACTAAGCTGTCACGTTAACCTGTGGATGTTCAGTTTGGCTTTCACTTGGCTTTTTGCCTTTTTGTTTTTATTATAACAACTGACTAATGTATGAGTGTGTTGTAAACCTGAAAAGTAAACGATGCAGATTACCCCAAGTAAAACTGATAAACTCATATAAAAGTGTTCCTTTTCAATAACCACTTATGAGCCACCAGAAGTGTGTAGAAGTGCTTTATCTGAAAAGAACTTGCCCTCTCTCTGCATTCTCTTATTTTCTTGGAGTTTTACTATATTCAAGACCTGGTATGCAGCCTCCAGCCAGTAACAGCACGAGGTTGCTGTAAAACATAACAACAAGCTGGGTTACATTGCTCTGTCTGTGTCTGTCTCACCTCTTTCTTTTTCCTGTTTGTCTCTTTCTCTTCAGGAACACTGTCCACTAGCTTGGGGTAATATCAACTTGTTTGACTACACTCACACTCTGGTGGCCAACAAGATGGCTCTGAATCTCTGGCCTGTCCCTCATGGCCTTGAAGACCTCCTCAACCCCATAGGAGTCACTGGGTCCAACCCTAACAAGGTACTTTTATACTACATTTTGCCTTGAGGTGGGGAAGAAAAAAAAAACTACCCTTTTTCAAATGGGGACTTTAAAATAAATGTGACACACGAAAGTAATAGGTTTGTGAAATAATTTACAGCGTGTGATGACATTCTTTCATCTCTGTTGTCCAGGAAACTCCATGTCTGGAGCTGGAGTTTGACCACTTTAGTAGTTCAGTCAAATACCCAGATATGAATGCAGTAGAGGATCATGCAAACTGGACCATCTCAAGAGAACTTGGGTTCAACTACAATCTCTCTGGACAGGTAATAACATCCTTACTAGCTACTTACTAGTGGACGGCTGGAAGGGTACAACAACAAAGTTGGGTTCATGGTTCATGGTCTTTAAATTGCATTCACCTGTTTACCTCACAGGGATCCCAGAATCCTACATTTCCACCAGAGCTTAATGTTTTATGTGTTAATACTTGGTCCCTAGTATAGAAAAGCTGTTAAAGTGACACCTCAAATAGCCAAAGGGATCCTGACAGTGTGAGGTCGCAAGCGCATATGAGCAGTTTCATAAAATACAGTGTTCATTGAGCTGTTTATTTTGGCTTTCATAAAGCAAGGTGTGGATTTGTCCTTGTTAAAAGCATTTCATGTAATTACCCAATCCAACCTGCTTAGTTTTGATGGTAGTGTGTAAATAATATGAACAAATATCCTTGTTAAGTAAGAACTCTCATGTAATAATATTATTGTTGTTAATAACACTCAGCAGTGCCAGCTGGTTTGTTGAAGATTTAATTAGATATCAGTGAATTTCATAGCTCATAGTTTATATCTGACTTTTTATTGACTGACAATTTAGGTTTGGGTAAATTATCTCTATGAGGGGGTAATTATCAGCCCATCAGTTAGAGGTGCTTTATGAAACTATTTAGCACCAGTTACATTATTTAGTATTGAAACTCTTATGGCTCTGTTTGAATGTGGCAAAAAAAAGTGGTTCCGGTCTGTTTCAAATCATTTGACCCCGTCTCATAAATGGCTATGGGTCCCACATGGTTTAGCAGTTAGAATCCTGGTTTTAAACCAGACAGCCCAGGTTCAACTCTTGCTATGGGAACACTTTCATCACAACCGTCTTTACCCTGCAAATATGTCATCTGTGACTTCCATAGGACAGTTTAAACATCAACCCTGCAAATACAGTGCAGACTACTAATTAGACCTCTCTATGCAAATTGTCCTATAATTTGTGCTAAATGTGAGGTGTAACACCTTTTACTATAAAAACTAAGTGTTGACATATATTTTGTCTGCTGGGTTGGTCCCAACACTTTTCATGTGATTCGTTTGTGACACCATAAGCTGTCATGTTCATTTATTCATGTTGGTGTTGATACTAGTGTCTTATCAGTTTTCTAGATAATGTGTGGTAAAAGAACCAGTACTGCTGATGTGATAACATGACTTGTGGCTGGGGTTACTCCGTCATGTGAGAGGATGTGACCAGCGTTAGACGATTTGTTAAGTTATTCATGATGTGTGTTAAATGTGAGGAGTGCCTAAATTGATTGGTGGTGTGATAAGAATATCATCTGGCTTGATCCTGATCCTAAAATTGTTTAATCTAGTCTGAGAAACAATTAAAATCTTAACGAATGAGATTTTTTTGCAGACATGAATCAGATTTGGCTTTGTTAATGAGGATTATTGGAAAGAGAATAATAGAATTTATCTGTGGATTTTTATGCTCTTAGCCTCTAGCAAAGGCACAGCCAAAGAGGAGAAGCTCCAGCTCAGGATTCAAGGGAACTGTTGAGGTTTTTAGTATCCTGAGCTTCATGTGACAGCTGATAGATAGATAGATGATTTCACAGCTCATCTCCCATCATTAATCTGTTTGTATGATTTCTTGTCTGATAATGTTGTGACGCCGGCAGCTTAGCATACTGGTAAGGACTGCTGGTTAACATGGCATTTATGAGCCATAATCAAATTCTGTTGGTTTTTTTAATCATCTCACAAAAGAAACAGAAAAAGGTTATCAGTAAAATATAACTGTGCTTGATTTTCTTCTGTCTACAGACACAGAAACTAGTTTTATTGTGTGTCTGTGAAAATATAGTCAGAGACAGAGAAAATGCAACATTAAAATTTTATTTCAGTTCAGTAGCCAGTAAATACAGGCATTTGAATACATTCCCAAGTGAAAATAATGCTTCAGAGATGCCAGCTGCTCTGGCAAAAACAGACCCAGATGTGGATTTTAAAACAGCCTCTCATTTCTACACCATGTAAAATTTAGCTGGTAATGTAGCATGAAGCAGCAGCGCTGCTGCTGTCATTGCCATTTATTTACCTTGTGCACTGATGTAGAATCATGGTTAAAGTTTTGACCAGAACTATGGCTTGAAAAAAAAAAAAAGAGTAAAAATAAGCTCAGTAAATTCAGTAAAGCTACAATACAAGAGTTGGAATCTTGTCAGGATTTAAAGCAAATAGTTGTATTGTTAATGTGGCCTGTTTTACAGGTCCATCAGATTCTGTGTGACGCAAAAGAACTGGACCATTCAGTGCTGATTTATTCATGAGGGTAGTGTAATGTGGTGTAGTAAGTAATTCCTTTATCTGTAACTTGAGTTGTTTGAGAAGCTTTCCAAACAGTAGTGGGTGGCAATCGATTGCAGCTTTTAATGCTTCAGGCTATATTTTGTACCAGAAAGGCAAACATTTTTAATGCATGAAAAGAGTTGAGGCTCTGGCAGTAAGTAATACTGTTAGTTAATGTACTTAATTACAGTAAATAAGGATAACAGTAAAACAGAGTTTTTTTTCTCTGTTACACGGATTTTATATCAGAGTAAGTGTTGGGAGAAATCCGGTTCTTGTAAAGAAACTTGACAGCCAACATGCTGTGACATAGGAGGTGGAGTGGTAGGTGTTAACCAGCTCCACCTGTGTGTAAGTGTGTTTTCTAAATGGGTCAGTGCTGTCTTGGGTTGTGAAGTGCTTTGAGTGGTCACTTAGACTAGAAAAGTGCCTAATAAATGCAGTTCATTTACCATTTATAGTAGTGTTAGTAAATTATTAATGCAGTGCTTAAAGCATTTTCTTACGTTTATGTTTCAGAGCAACCGTGTTGCCAGAGATCACGCCCTGACTGAGAGCGACACTGAGCAGCTTAGACAGCTGAGTAACAGAGACCCCCTGTCAGAAATCACTGAGCAGGAAAAAGATTTTCTCTGGAGACACAGGTATCTTACACAACCAGCAAACATCACACTATAATACTTTACCACAGCGCATTCATGTATAGCAATATAAAGCGCAGTATATTACTCAGAATGGCAAAGATTTGTGTGTAAATTTATTTTACATTACTGCATATCCTTTTGCCGGGTTCAATACAAGCTTTTCTTGTAGGATAATGGCTAAAAAATTTGCCATTTTTGAGCTATCCTTCACATACATAATGTTTATAAAAGCCTAAATTCATCTCTGGGATTATCTGTAACTAACTCTGTATGATGCTGCTTAAACTGGGATGCAGCAAAAGTAATTTTTCCCCTTTCTTTTCTCTTCACAGGCATTACTGCATGAACATCCCTGAGATCCTTCCCAAGATCCTTTTAGCTGTCAAATGGAACTCAAGAGATGAAGTAGCACAGGTACTAACATTACATTTTATACCTGCTTGTTATATAAACACATCTTTGGAATAGAGGAACAGAATAAAAATAAGAACAGAAGATTTATGCAACTCAACTTTTTCCACAAAGTACTTAGAATTAGATTTTGAAGAACAGAAGTAGTTTAGTTTATTTTTGCAAAACATGCTGCTGAAAAATAGATACCAGGACTGAACAGAATATAGTTTGGTTAACGTTGTTTGTTTTAATATGTTTATTTGTAAATAAAATATTTTTTTGAGATATTTATATATATGGATGGATAAATGGAAAGTATAATGTGTATTAATTCATATTTCTTGGTTGGAACATTTCCCAGATGTACTGTCTGTTAAAGGAATGGCCGTCCATCCGTCCTGAGCAGGCCATGGAGCTGTTGGACTGTAACTATCCAGACCCCATGGTCAGGCATTTTGCTGTACGCTGCCTTGACAAATACCTGACTGATGACAAATTGTCCCAGTACCTCATTCAGCTTGTGCAGGTAAGTCTGAACAAGAGTCGGGGCTATCAGCTACAAGGAACTCATTGAGGAAAAAATGAGGTAAAAAGGAAGACACTGAGGAGCTACTGTACTATGACTCTAGTGGACTGTGGAATACCTCGCCCTGTCCCAGTGTCCTTGGCTGTCAGTCTTATACATTGGCTGAAAAGTAGCTTTTGTTTGGCCTGTTCTTGTATCTGTCCAGGCTGTGATGCTTTTTGTTGTATTGGGTGCTTGGTGTACAGAGACTCCAATGACTAATCTGAACATCCTCTTTTTTCCCTCTTTTCTTCCAACCCTCCCATCCTCTCTCCTCCCATTTTTAGGTTTTAAAATATGAGCAATATCTTGACAATCCCCTTGCCCGTTTTCTCCTCAAAAAAGCCCTGACCAATCAAAGGATAGGACATTTCTTCTTCTGGCATCTTAAGTGAGTGCCCATCCAGATAGCTTTTTCTTAATGGCTAAGTTACCTTCCTTTTTCTGTTTCCCACTAGAAAGCTTCTCACTCCCTGACCCCGCCCCCCCCTTGTCTTTTTGCTTTCAACCAGGTCCGAAATGCACAATAAAACAGTGAGCCAGAGGTTTGGGCTGCTGTTAGAGGCTTACTGCAGGGCTTGTGGCATGTACCTCAAACATTTGAGCAGGCAGGTAGAAGCCATGGAGAAGCTCATTAACCTCACTGACATCCTCAAACAGGAGAAGAAGGATGAGACACAGAAGGTAAAGAGAAACACACACACAGACTGAAATATATGGCACTAACGTTAAAGTGAAGTAAATTAAGATGAAGTGCAGAGTGTTACGATATAATTTTGGTATTTATCTTGATTAAAGTCCCTTTTTTGCCTTTTTTTTAATTAGAATGCTTGACCAGGTTGATAGTTTTTCATTCAGTGTTTTAATTTCATCTTAAGAGTTGTAACACCACAACGATGCAGCCATTTTTAGAAGATTTCTTTGTGGATGTGTGTGGATGTGGGTGTATGCACACACATTTATGTGCATATGCTGGTGCGTATGTGCTGTTATGGTTGTGTGTGTTTATGTCTTGTGGAGGTCCAGATGCGGTTTCTTGTGGACCAGATGAAGAGACCGGACTACATGGATGCTCTGCAGAACTTTACCTCTCCTCTTAACCCTGCACACCAGCTGGGAAACCTGAGGTTGGATGCAGTACTGAATATATATATAGTGTGTGTGTGTTTGTGTGTGTGTGTGTGTGTGTGACAGAATGGATGTGCGTGTGGGGGCATGTGTGTATGCATGCGTGTGTATGAAAGAGAATATATGTGTGTAAGAATGTGTATGTGCATGTGCATGTGTGTGGTGTGCCTGGGCCCTGTGTCACTGCGCGTGGCTGTGCTGTCCTCTTCTAGGAGCAGCAGAGGTATCCTGGGTGTTGGGGGGGGGGTCAGGTGTGTGTTTGTGTTTGTGTTTGTGTGTTTGTGTTTGTGTTTGTGTGTGTGTGCGTGTGTGTGAGAATGTGGGTGTGGGTGTGTGTGTGACTAAGTTGAGTTGACAAAAGACTGTCTTCATTTAATAACATGTATTAATGTGTACACAGGTTAGATGAATGCAGGATCATGTCCTCAGCGAAGAGGCCGCTGTGGCTCAACTGGGAGAATCCTGACATCATGTCTGAGCTGCTCTTTCAGAACAACGAGATAATCTTCAAAAATGGAGATGGTAATCCACACATACACACTCACAAACTTACTGACGGACACACACATGCACACACACACATTAGCTCACATACAAGTGAATGCTGTTAAGCTTTTTGATAATTTACATTTACTATAATCATACTAACTCATCCTTATGTTGGGTATGTGTGTCCTCGGTCAGTATCTCAGGATCTTGCTTGCTGTAACTGTCTTCACTTTGTGTTATTGTGTTGTAGACTTGCGGCAGGATATGCTGACGTTGCAGATTATTAAAATCATGGAGAATATTTGGCAGAATCAGGGACTGGACTTGCGGTATAACTCTCTTTCTCATCTTTTATCACAATCTGTACATCTCTTTATGTTTTATATTTTTGTTTCAGTGTCTTTATGCTGTAACTCTTTCTTGCCTCAGTGCACGCAGCTTAGAATATCAATTTTGTGTCTCCAGGATGCTTCCCTATGGCTGTCTGTCACTGGGAGACTGTGTGGGGCTCATTGAGGTGGTTCGCAGCTCTCACACCATCATGCAGATTCAGTGTAAAGGAGGCTTGAAAGGCGCCCTGCAGTTCAACTCAAACACTCTGCATCAGTGGCTCAAGGACAAGAACAAGGGCGAGATGTGAGTTCTTCTCTCCTGATGTTATCTTTACAGCATTTTTGCATCATTGGACAGCATAGAACAGTGTCCATTAGAGTACAGTAAAACATGTCTCGGGGAAAATCTGGTGTCATTTAGAGTTACAGACCATTTACCTCTGCCCACACATTTTTAATTTCTTTTTAAAATGCAAAATTAATGGTACCACTGCTTACTTGTGCGTGTGTGTGTCTGTCTGTGTGTGTTTGTGTAGGTATGACATGGCTGTGGATCTGTTTACGAGGTCCTGTGCTGGCTACTGTGTAGCTACATTTATCCTCGGGATAGGAGACAGACACAACAGCAACATTATGGTCAAGGATGATGGACAGGTAACTTGTACATGAAAATGCAGCACACAGCTTTGATCAAGGATAGATAGGTTCACAGTTATACACACACTATGTATTTTTGTACATACATACCACAGTTTCAGTTTATGCTGTAGGACGGGTGATATGGCATAAAAAATGATCACAGTTATTTTTTCCAGTTGATCAATGTTGACGTTTGTCACCATTTAGAATTTGATAATGCTGCCAGTTTCAATTTTGCAGACTGTCTTGGTCTGTGCTTTGTCCCTGTTGAGATATCCAGAGGTCATGTTACTTCTTTGCAACAGTTTGCTCAGCTTTGGAGGATAATGCAAGTTCATTTTAACCGCTTAATAAGCATAGCGAGCTATGCATAGCTGTGAAAACACAAGGTGTGAAGTAAGAGTGTGTGGCAGGTTACTGATGGCAGAGGACATTTGTAATGCCAAATTGATTATACTGTCTCCCTTATGTTGCACATACAGATAATAAGCATTGTTGTCACTGACCCCAGTATAATATTTCTTTAAGTGTGATTTATTCACTTGGTTTTGGGCTCTCATCTGGAGTTACACTGCTGTTCACTGCTGTGTGTGAGTAGCTCAGTTACGCCTGTCCATGCCAAAGTGTGAACACAGACATGACAGGAGCAGGGAGTCTGTCTGCCATGTGATAGGCTGTTGCGTGCATCCATATCAAGTGAAAATGCCCAAAGCTTCTCATTGTTATTTGTGAAAACTTTTAGCGCAATCAACTGCTGAGATCTTTCTATAATCCACCTACTGTTTGATCATAGTGAAGATAAAAAAAAGATAGACCAAGACGCAGACTTCTTCCATTTATAGAAATTTGTGGTGTTGTGTTGTGGTGTTTTGGTGTTAATGCTGATTCTCTACTAGCCTTGCACATACTGGAGCTATGCTTTCATGCTGCTGTTTACCTCTCTAGTCATGTTTTGGGTATTAATAAAGTTTTGACTTTTCAGTTGTCTCAAAAATGGTAGTGATTTCATGTTTTCCTGTGTTTCTGCATGTTTGATCTCTAGTTCATTTACTTTTACAAGTACAATGGGGCTAAAAGTGATTTGATATTGGCCAGAACATATTTGAAAGCTTGAGTCAGTTTAAAGGAACACTTAACAGGCTGGCTAAACTTGTCTCCGTAAAACCACTTAATATTGATGGTAAAACATTGATGTTGGCTTGGTTAGTTACCGAGTTACTTAACTTTCATTCTCTCTTTGCCCCCTTTGGTTTTCCCTTCCTCAGTTGTTTCATATAGATTTTGGTCATTTCCTGGATCATAAGAAGAAGAAATTTGGCTACAAGCGAGAGCGAGTGCCCTTTGTACTAACGCAAGACTTCCTCATCGTCATCAGCAAGGGATCCCAGGAGTGTGCAAAGACCAAAGAGTTTGAGAGGTACTGCAGCATCTTACCTTTTTGTTTCTCTCATTTTCCTCACCTTCTTTTTTATCAGTGACCTGCAAGTAATATCAGTCAATTTTGTTGGTTTTATTTTGAAAATACAGGGTATTTTTGTTGCCTTACCTCCCTCAGTTTGATAAGTTAGCAATATGCTGGAATCTACCCGGTCTTGAAATCAGATCTGAGGTCCATTTCATCAAATTTACAACATGCAAGCAGTGACTTACAACATGAGATGATTTTCTTTTGCTTCGATTTTGACATAGTTTTCTTTCTTAAAAAATTTGCAACATATGCATGGCAGTTTGTGACACAGCTTGCTGTCACCATTTGTGTCAATTATGAGCATTTTTTTTTAGCTTTTGTTGCATTTGGATGAAATTTAGGCTCCAACCTCTCATTTGGGCTTCAGCTTTAACTTACACCTCCTGATCCTTGGCTTTCTGAAGTATTTTAGCTCTTTTTTGTCAAACTCTGACACACATAGAAGAAGGCAAAAGCAGCATGCCAGTAAATGACACCGAAACCTTGTCAACAGTCTCAGCTCAGCCTTTATCTGAACTACCAGTCATATTGATATATGTCAAATGGTATTGTTAACATTGTCATGTGTCAGGTCTGCTCTGTGGACTGGATGGGTAGTAATGGTAATGAGTAGAAAGTTTCTGCTAGGATGCTAGAAGTATTGACATCATGTTATTATGGAAGGGGAATTCAGTTTTACAACACACACACACACCGTTTTGTTCAGCTTGAAATGATCCCCAACAGGCCTCTTTATGGCATAAGCCCTTTGTGTGATAGCAATAATCAATTGTGGCAAATCACAGCCCTTTGTATACCTATAGGAGCTGCATTGCAAAGGTTTAGCATCACTTTTCACTGTTGTAGAGGAATCGTTTCAACTTTGTCCCTTTTGACTTTCCTTTCTGATGCTCCTCCAGGTTCCAGGAGATGTGTTATAAAGCCTACCTGGCCATCCGGCAGCATGCTAACCTCTTCATCAACCTGTTCTCCATGATGTTGGGCTCTGGTATGCCTGAGCTGCAGTCATTTGATGACATTGCTTACATCAGAAAGACGTTGGCACTGGAGAAAAGCGAACAGGTAATAATGGTTTTCTCTGTGCTCCTTTGGATTCTGTTCTGATCTTAATTTTTGGGGTCTTTGTCTAAAGCCTCACATTTGGCTTACTGAGACCTCTGCAGGTTATTTCATTATGTTTGTATCCCTTTTTATTTTTTTTCTACCGTGTGCAGGAGGCTTTGGACTATTTTATGAAACAGATGAACGATGCTCACCATGGAGGATGGACCACCAAGATGGACTGGATATTCCACACAATTAGACAGCATGCACTAAACTGATCTCTCAAACACAAACAAAGACCCCCAGTTCCACCCTGGAGTTTTTACGGTCTGTCAGCCAGCGGTCCAAACCACGCAGCATCAGTCTTTTGAGGAATTTCAGTTCCTCATGATGGAAGTTTTTGTTTTTTTTGTACACCAGCACAATTTCTCTTTATTTAAACAAGGTTCCTGTTTTTTCAGCATTTTTTTGCCATTGTCATTTTCCACTTATGTATCGTCGACGATACCCTCACACTACCTTCTGCTTGGTCTGCGTCTACAAGTGAGCATTGTCCTCATGTCTTGCTGAAGATGTGCCCCACCTGGCCGATGCTTGTATCCTTGACTACTACTAGAAAGTTTTACCCTGACCCTGCAGCCCTTGCAGGAAAAACACAAATTGGACAAAGGCAGTGTAAAGAAGATGTATCTGCAAATCTATAGATGTAGCCACAAAGTAAGTGCTTGCCCTTCTGCTGTATTTGTGCTGCACTGTGGCTCCAGCCCAGGAAATAGATGCTTGGGGAACTTTTTATCTTATCATTTCACTGCTAAAAATATAGCAGGATTAAGGAACTGTCTAAATTATCTTACATTATACAAGTGTTACTCAGATTTGTTGTACAGTGCAGGATTACTGGAACATGGGGGCTGCTATGATGAGTACCACTTCATAGTCTTGTCCCTCTGAGCTGATTTGATGTCAGCTTTTAAGCCTTTGAGGGGAAGTTTCAATTCTCAGAAACTGCAGAAGACTGGTTTGGGTTGTTTTTCACAGCTCTGCAGTCTCCCACGGCCTCAATGAAAAAGCAGTCCAACCCTGGGAACATTTGTTGGTGTGCTGCTTTAGACTCAGACTCTTTCATACACTTCAGGGTGATGATGCCTCCTTCAAAGAACAGCACTTAGAAATACCAGAATAATATACATATTTATTATGACTTTTTAAATTAATTTATGACTCTTGGGCTACGTTCACACAGCTGACCCGGTTGGCCTGAATCTGATTTTTTCCCCCCTTTGTGACCCAGATCTGATTTTTTTCTTGACAGTTTTAACAGCAAAAATTATAGGGAATCTGATCTTTTCAAATCAGATTTGTACCACTTTCATATGTGGTTCAAAGTCGGATACAGATCTGACTTTTTGAAATGTGACCTTTGTCTGAACAGTCGGAATTCAGTGCGACTTTGATGTCACTCTTGGTCGACATTCGTCAAAATCACATCCAAGAACTCTATTTTTTTGTCTCATAGATATTTTAGTGTTTTTTCAACCATTAGAATACTTTTGGCAATCAAAAGGGCCAGAAAAGAGGAGTAATCACGTGAGTTACAGAAATTGGAACAAAATCCTGATCAATGCATATTGTGTAGCGTGTTGGGGGATGTGTGGGCCGAGATTCCCCAGCATGCCTTGAGATGTTGCGTTTTGGGACAACGAGTCAGAGGAAACTGTGTTTGAATGTGTTCCGAGTCACTCAGTTGTTACCTTCTATGCAGAAATCTGTGTTAATGTTCTTTTTTACGTGTTGATAGATTACTGTCTATTTTGTGGTAAGACACCTTTGAACCATGAGTGGGGTTCCTCACACAGTTGGTCAAATTCCGCCTGTGTAACAACACATGGTTGTTGCAAGTGCCACAATACTACATAACAGAGAGACCGTAAAGTTCATGAAAAGCAAGCTAAACATGAACTCAGTTTATAATTGAATAGAGAACAGTATAGTCTTGTTTTCAATTGTCAACAACAAGTCATAGAAATAAAGTCACGGTCCCTGCTTAAGGACATTGTTACCATTTCGTCATCGTCTTGCCTTACTAACGGAAAAAAGATCTTTAATCTTTAATCTTTAGATCTGAACGCTGCAGAGCATGCTGTGCAAGATGTCAGGTGTTGCACATGCTCGGTCACATCAGGGCCTTGACCAGTTCACACTGGAGTCAGATATAGGTCACATTTCTAGAGGAATGTGAACAGCCATCTGGAAAATATCGGATCTGGAAAAAAAAATCAGAATTGAGCGCAAAGGCTTGCTGCGTGAACGTAGTCTTAGTTTCTATCAGTCTCCATAATCTAACTTGACTCTCCAGAAACACACCATTGTTTGTATAAATAGATGTGGAATTTTTTATTTGTGTTCATTATTTGGCTCCATTTTTCCTCTTTTGACCAAGAGTGCAACATTTCAACATTTTCTTATCGATACAGTTTTGTTCATATATTTGTATTAAGACTGCTGATGCCTATTTTTTTCCTGCCTTCGTCACTTTTAAATTAATCATCCCATTTGACTGTATCTGTAGTAGCCCAGTTTGTTGCATTGTGGCTAGTTTTCAGTCCTACTTGGAATTTTAAAGAATAATTTGTTTGGCAATGCAAAATGGCAAGACTCAAAAGTGCCAGTCTCACATTTTATGAATAATGGGACCTATTTTAAGCCTCTGACTGTCTGCTTTGATGGTGTGGAGGCTCAGAGGAATGTCTTCCTGTTGATAAAATGCTAAAATGCCTTGGCGTCACAGCACAACACTCCACAACAATGCACACTGCTGAGTCCTACAAACTCTTCCTAAACTGTCATAGTTAGAAAACCATCAGCACTATTAACCTGAAAAAGCATGAGAATCTAGCTTTGACCTTCATTGTGTGTTATTTTCCCCATTAGAATGTCTTTAAAAATGTTGGCTCATGGACAAACCTGACTTGTGTGTATCAGACATTTGATAAATAATTTTATGGAGAACAACTTTCTGAGCCCAGAACGCTGCTAATATTTGAGCCATTCTTCCTGTTTGACAACTCAACAACTTTTTGTTAGAGATTTTCCCAAACTGAAACATTTGACCATTTATCGTTTTAAGCATTTTAGAGTCGTAATAAAAAAAACAGTTTCAGGGATTTGAACAGATCTTTTGAATTTTATTGGCTGTTTCCCGATTTGGCATGTACAGAGTGAAAAGTGCTATATATTTTTTCCACCTATATCACCTGCTTCGTTCAGTTAGGAGAAGGAAGATGAGGTAGAATGAATGAATTGGACCTCAGCTGCATTCTTTGGACACACATTTCCTACTGTTATATCACTCTGCCAGCTACTGTGAGCCACTAGCTAACGATGAAGTGTGGTTTTATATGATGGGCTGGTTTAGCTAATTGTCACAATCACATTTCATGAGATTATTAACCGTGTATGACTTCATGTGTGAGATAAATCAAGGCAAAAATATATGAATGTTTAACAGGCGGAGACGAAGGAAGTTATTCATTCTAAAACACTAAATTCATAGCTGGCTGGTCTCTGGAGATTTGGAGTATTCGCAGAAATGAGTCGTATTGCTAAACTCTGAGAGGCCATAACTAACCGCTCTGTCAGCATAACACACAGCCTCTCATACAGTGTGCTTTGCTGAGGAGAGAATGTAGTTTTTTTTACAAGAAAAGGTGCATCCGAGAAGCTTCACAATGCACCTTGATGCTAGATTAATTGTCAGAAAAACCCTAAATTATGAAACTCAATCTGCCAGCGATAAAAGAGAGTCTGCATGTTGCCAGTTCAACCATTGATTGTATTGAGAAAAAAAAAGAAAAAAAGCCAAAATTGTGGTCTGTTCTGATGTGGCACACATATGTGAGGTCATATCATTGCTGCATCAGTGGCTAGAATGTATTCAATTGCTAACATGGACCTTGTGTGGACTCATCTCTTTATGTTTTTACATTATTCATGTTTCTTGTCAAATGACAAATGCAGTGCCACGAAACATACAGTAGGTTGTCAGCTAAGGAGCTCCTCTGTTCTTCACTGTTTATCCTTTTTCTTATCGTGCCAAATCAGGCCTCACTGGCCTGTAAAAGCAAGGAAGGGAAGTGCATCATGCAGCGAGGTGGTTTCAGTTAAAAACTTTAAAAAGATAAAAGGTTGAGGTATGCACTTCAAAATTGTAGTTCTAAATGCCTTTTTGTCCGAGAGGACTCCATAGGAAGACGTTACCCTAGTGTGCATGTTATTCAAGAAGCATAATCAGTATGTTTGTGCGGTTACAGTCAAACCTCTTTTTCCAAGGGAGGCTTCATGTGTGACAAACCTGTAGTGATGTTATCTTTAATATCCTTTCCCATGTATTCTTCAAACTGATGTGTATGCGTGAGAGTGTTTGTGTTGGCTGACACGCATTAAACGTCTTTCTGTACAGGTTGCAGAGCTTCATTGGCAGGCCCCAATGAAAATCCACTCTATCTGTGTTTGTATGTATGTATGTATGTATGTATGTGTTTACATGTCCATCTGTCTGTGCGTGATGACACGTGATGGTGTCTCTAAATGTTTTGTAAGTCTTGTTTTCCACCGGCTGGTCTGTGCCAGTGAAGGAAGAACAAATAAAAATGCTGAAGTTTTTGAATTGTTTGTAAGGAAACAAACAAAGGGTAATGGAGAGACTTTTTTCATACATAAGTTGTAAATGTTTTACTTGAAATTTCATGAATCAGAGCCACAGCTGTATTTTGTTGGGTTAAAGTTAAAATGGGGGGTTATGGTGTCTATTCAGTACTGATTGGGAAAGTGTGTGTGTGTGTGTGTGTGTGTGTGTGCGCGCGTGTGTGTATTTAACTGTATGTAAGCTAAGGTTGCAGCATTGTGTACAGGCTGTTTTTGTTTGATACTGCTACTGAATGTTATTGATGCCACAGTCCGAAATTTCAGAGTGATGACTCAGCTACTTATAGCTAATAAAGGGGGAAGTTGTAGTTGAGTCTAAATTTTTAATATCTGGTGCAATGAGAGTATTAACGAGAATCTTAGGGGATTGAGTAAGATTTAATGATTACGATTATTCATCTTAAGCATCGTAACCTCTATAACGTCCAGCCCCCAAATCATACTGAAGATCTAAAATCTTCTTAGAAAATGTGTTTTTGGTTCAACTGGCCTCTGACTTTGGCACTGAACTGGTGCAGATGTTCTGCAGTAATTGTTGCACTAGTTTTTCCTCAAGTGAAAGCTTTTAAGGCTCACATGCTTTTATCCCTTTTAATTGTGAAAGAGCTCAACAATTGAAAAAGGCCTTTATTTACAAATCTGCTTATCATGGGATCGCAGAAACTGGCTTTGTCTATTTTTGCTGCTAAGCTATCCTGTCTGACTGCACGGATCAGCAATCTGCAGGAGATGAAGTATCACATAATGATATGTAATCACTGAACTTGCGATGTATCAAAGTATGTTGAAGCTAAAAAGGGTTTTTCGAAGCCCCTTTTGTGTGCTGAGAAATTCTGATTGATTTCTGTGAAGCTTAAGCTAGAGGGAAGGGGGGGGGATCCTGTTTTTCATACACCCCCTCTTCATTGCGCCCCTGCAAATACAATCATAAGCTATAATTCCAAGACAAACAGTGGACATAATAACATGAACGCTCGGAAAATATAATGCAATTCAATGCAAAATCTGTGCAGAAAATGCTAATTCTGTGAAACTTACAGTTTCTGTCCCCTATTAGTGTCAGAGATAAGTGGGTTTTTTTTCTAAGCTGTTGTGTTACTGTGACAGGTGTTCACGTCACTATGTCTGGCACCTGAATGAATATGGGCCCTGACATTTAGTGAATCCGGCCACAGATCTTCATCTCTTTCTTTGTTTAAAGCTGTAGCAACAGTTTGGAGCCTAAAGTTGGTGAACTGTCCCGGTTTTTAACACAAATTGTGTTTTTAAGAACCTTTTAACCAAATGAATGTCAGGGATTTAAACTGCTGAAACGTCCCAATCTTTGACTTTTGAAAGAAATTTTCACTAAATGCTCTGTGGTTTCATGTTGTTTCCTGTATGCAGTGCTCTAAAAAAACGACATTTCAGTGTCACTAATATATCTCTAACATACCATGCTGTCAGAACTACTATGAATGAATGTACAATGGGCCAATGTATTGTTTTTCAGCCTACCTGCATGAGATTGGGTAAACATGAGTAGTATTCTTCCTCTACATGTTTTTTGTTGTTTTTTTTATTTAGTCTGCTAAGCAGCCATACAGATGTCTATGAATTAATGCCTTAAGTTTGCTCCCTGTAGGAACACTTTCTAGGAAAAATTCTCCCTTATGATAACCTGCCTTTTTATTTAAGATGTCTGTTGTATTTCATTAGCTCCCCTGGTCACAGAGTAAAGGTTTGTACCCTGACTGGCTGGTCATTTGAGTGTTCTGTGAAGATGTACAAATAAATTTGTTAAACATTCACCCAGCAGTGTTTGCTCTTGTATTGTCGTCTTTTTGAATATGACTGTCAGAAATCATGAGGCTCCAACTGCGATTTTTGAATCTTCTGATAAAACAGCCAAATGGTTGTCCATACTGAGGAAGGTGATTAATGTAAATGTTTTCTGAAAATAACAAAAACAAAGAAAAAACGAAGGATTTATTGATGAACTGTGTTTATATTCACACATCGAACGCAGGACCACAGTTTCGAATCAAATTTTTATTTCTTGCAGATTTTTCCCTTTGAAAATGACAGATTTCAGATGTACTTTTATTCTTTTTTCACATCTATAATAAATGGACAGTGAAGGTACATAATCACTTATCACTTTGATTCACTTAAAGGAAACTGATCACTATCATGAAAACAGTGTAAAGCTCTGTCATCATTTCAGTCTTTTTTTCCAGTGCTTTCTGAGGAGTTACAGGGTCCTAAAATGGGATGCTTTCTTTTTTTCCCCCTAAACTGGTAATTTTATCAGCTAAAACACTTTTGCTTTAAATCAGCAAAACACATTGGAAGATTGTGTCCCTGCAATGCAACCCAGTAGGCGTATAGTGAAGAACGGGTCGACAAAATAAAGCAAACTTTTGAAAGGTGTGACAAATGAAATTATCCTGAATACAAGTGATTCCTTTAAGAAAAAAAAAATTTACAACAACAGGTCTGCATCACTGAAGCCCCCGTCTACTGCAGGCTGTGAGGTGGCATCTTCGGTGGTGGCCGCCGTGGTAGCTGCAGGTGGATTGAAAGGCTTCCAGGGCCTGGAAGGGCAGTGGAAGGGGCCCTGAGTTACAGGATCTACGTCGGGGGAGGCAGATGGTTTGGAGACTGTGGTGTCCTCCTCAGAAGATTCTTCCTTTGCTGAAGCCTGGGAGGGTGATGGTGAGGTGGTGGGAACCTTAATTATGAAATTCCTGAGTGGAGAAAAGCCAGGAGGAAGGCGCCTAAAAACCATCTGAAAAAAAAAAAAAAAGACGATGTACAACATGTGGATGAACATGAAATGACCTTCCTTCTGACCAATACTTAATACACAAGACTTATACTAGACCAATAACTTATATAGCACCTTTTTAAAAAAAAAAAATAGGGTTAAAAAGTGCTTCGCCGGCACAAGAAAATAATTTAATAAATTAAAATAATTAAAATAATTTTGGAAAAATGATCACAATAAAAGCAATATCAAAAGAATTCTGAGAAAGAGTTATAAACAAACCAAAGCAAGTAACGTTCTATTTAAAACTGTAGTGGCTTTCCTGCTCTTTACTGGATTTCTAACCTGAGCAAAATGCTGTCTCATGTTTTATTACTTTGTGAAAAGGGAATCTCACCGGTGGAATTGGCCCTTCTCCACATTCTATGTGGGCTTGTGGGGGCTCAAGTCTCCAAGGTGCTACATCCACTGTGGAGTTACAGTTGGCAAAGTTCTGCACAAGTAAATATATATATAGAGAGAGAAACACATCAGGCCAAATATACTTGGAAAAGATGACATTATTTGAGTGAAAATAGGACTTTTGTCTCCAATGTTTACCACATCCTCTTCATCAGGCACACAAAGTTCGTTGAGGTCCGTGTGTTCAGCCTTGGCGCAGGTGGTCTTCCTCATATCAAATCTCAGCTTGAACCTGAAACCTGCAACCACCTAAGAGGATACAAACAGAAAAAAAAGGTAAAAAAAAAAACAAATACAGATTTTTCTCCACCTGACATTCTTCCTGCCTCCTCTCTCCTCATGTCAGCCAGTCTCTACCTGTCTGGTGGCATGGGCGACAGTGTTCAGGGTATACAGGTGAGTAGAGTCAGAGAAGGAGTTATACTTGGAGATGGAGGCGGAAAGAGGACCCTTAAGATCCTCTGAGTCCAAATCAATATCCATGGGGCAGCCCAAACAGGAGGCTTTCTCTGGAACAATGTAATCATCTGGAGAGGGGAGAGATTGTGAAAATGGGAGAAAGAATAAATCAAGACAAAAAGAGGGGCTTTTTAAAAAATGATTTAATTTTTAAAAACTAATATTAGCCCTCCTGTTATGAAGGGAAAATCCTAAATGTCCTAGAGGATATAAACTTTGCATTTAAGAACACAGTGGCCTTAATTTCCTGTCATTGTTAGTTCAAAATACAGTTAATTTTGCTACAAGGAAACTGATCAGCATTGATATTTTCTATTGAGAAATATTTAAAACATGACAGATTCAAATGGTTCTCGAGATTAAAATAAACTTCAAGAATGGGGGGGAAATAAATTAGGCTAAAAAAGTAAAATCAAATCAATTTTAAAAAATGACATTTAGAAACAAAGTAGGGTTTGCCAACTGTAGCAAATAGGAATTGTGATGAATGTCAAATAATATCAGGGTTACACATTGTTATTTATTAAAAAAAGAATGATTAAGTGGGCTGCTTTTAGCATTGTTACTTCACTTCAAACCTAATGACTAAAAGCTAAACTGAAACTAAACTATTTTAATTATCAGAGCTGAGCCTTAAAAAGCTGCAAAACATTTTGGAAGTCAGATCGAGGCAAGACTGAATTTATTTACCGTGGGCTGACAGTAAGCTGGATGGGTAAACAGACTAAAGTCTAGACCGTCACCGCCTTTTCTTGTGTGATAGGTTAATGCTGTGCACTCCCTATCTGCAGATAGTGTTTATATATATTACGCAACCAGCCCCCCTCAGTGCCCCCTACGCCCACCAGTATAACATTTTTCCTAATGACTCACTGTTTTCTTAATGAGCAATATGCCCTCTCCTGTTTAACAGACCTATGATGGACTAAATAAACCAGTGATTCATGCTGTAAAAGAAAACTCTCCATAAATGATTAAATTATGCTCGGATGAGCTGAAAACTGATAACACTGGTTCACGTTTTTCTAATTACATTGGACAAGACATTAAAAAAAGGAACAAGATATGACAGGTAATATGCCTGAAATGAGATCTCAAATTAGAAATGTTGATCATTGCGCTTATAGGAAGCATTTTTAAAGAACCTTCATAATATATTTCAGTACAAGTTTCTACCAAAAGCTGAGTCACTTGTCCCTTGATTGTCCCTTATTATTTCCAGCTGCAGAAAACATGTCACAAATCAGAAAAAAACACTTTACCTGTACTCAAACTTTCTGTACCTATGTATATGTTTACAGGATTAGTTTGATGTTATGGTTAAAACGCTCCTTTTCTCTCTAACCAAGAGTAAGATGAGAAGATTTTTGGTTAATACGCTACTGTCAGCAGCTATTTAGTTTAGCTTAGTTTAGCATAAATTAGGGAAAAAAAAGAGGAAATGGTAAGCCTGTGTCTGACTGCAGACTACAAAAGCTTACTAAAACTCATTAATTAACCTATTATATCTCTTTTGGTTGATCCGTACAAAAGCTGAAGTGTAAAAAGGTCAAGTTATGGTTGTACTGATGATTGTATGTGGGACCAAACCAACAAACCATCAAACCATCAAACTCTACAAGGGAGTAACCATCACTAGGGTGGCTGACTTTAGCTTCAGTGTTCAAGTGGAATAAACAAGATGTAACGCATTAGATTACGATATTCTAATTAGTAAATTTTGGTTAAATTTGGAAAGAGCAAAGGTATTCGTGGGCCCCTTGTTTCCAGTATTTATGCTAAGCTATGCTAACTGCCTTCTGACTCGTTTGACCTTCTGACTAGTTTCATAGATATCCTGCAGTCATGGGAATGATATCAATCTTAACCTCTGACTCCTTCCAAGAAAGCCAATAAACGTTATACTCAAAATGTTTTAACCATTTCTTAAGTTAGAGAGGTTTTTCTTCGCTCACAGAAAAAAAACTGCCTGTTGTGCTTAGTGTACTAATTATTAAAAATCAATATCCACTGCTGGGTTCATCCACACAAACTGATTCTTTTACTCACCGAGCTCACAGTCCACCTGTCTAGTGTCGGCCTCACTCTCTGTCATGTAGACTGTTGCATTGCATGAGATTGGCGGCTGGAGGAATAACAGATTACATGATTTTAGGATTATGATTTGTGTTATTAGAACCATGTAATACAGACTATCATATTAACTTCTTGGATTACAGAGGAAATCTACAGCTTTGTTTTCTTTTTATTTACATAAAGATTATAGTCGTTTATTTCCCCACAGACATGAACGGAGGACAGTGTCATCTCATCATTATTACCCTGTTTATAGGCAGATAGTCACAGTCTGTCCAGGCTTTGCTGCTGCCAGCTGGACAGTCACTCCTCCTGCTGGTGAACTTCAGTGAGTACACCGAGTCTGAGCCATTCTCTGACTGTAGACACACACAAACACACACACACACACACACACACACACACACACACACACACACACACACACACTCACACACACGCACACACACACACACACACACACACACACACACACACACACACACACACACACACACAC
>JAQMCX010000045.1:6000538-6025937 GCA_029814765.1 Acanthurus leucopareius | reverse complement strand
TGCACACACACACACACACACACTCTCACACACACACACGCACACACACACACACAAACACACACACACACACACACACACACACACACACACAAACACACACAATATCAGTGTGCACCAGAGGTCAAAGTGACTAAACATGTTTACCCAGAATTTCTTGGTAATCATCCCACAAGTAAAATTCCTATTTTTTTCATCACTTTCCAGTTTCAGCTCAGAAATGTGATGCGTGGAATTTTTTAAAGGAGTTAAAAACAAGCACATCTGAATATTTAACAAAGCACTGAGATAATTTGATTTTTAATTCAATGAACTAAATAAATATTGATTTACTTAATGATGAACATTTTTGGAATTTTAGCGCATTACATCAAACAACTTCAGAATTTATTTTAGACGTGTTTTTTTCTCATTGTTACAGATGGAGACATTTTACTTTTTCCATAAAGGTTTTGTGCACTTTATTTGTCTGACATAGCTGACATAGCTACCATTCTTTTTAACACCTTTATTTATGTTTGATTTGTGGAGGCTATTTGAGTCTACTTTGAGTGATAATACTTCTGTTAAGGGGAGCCCTTATAACTTTCTCATAAAATGCATTGTCAGTGGAAAGAACTATGTTCCTGTGACCTTTTCTCCATATATTATTTTCCCTTAATTTACAGATGTGACAATGTGTTTGTATAGGAGCACCTGAAACTGCTGAAAAAGTAAATAGGGAGGGGGAATAGAGAATATTAGGTTGCAGTATTGTTTCATAAGGATCTTGATGACTCGACTGGAATAATATACTCAGACAAAGCAGAACAACTGAAGGTGCAAAAAGGCCAAACCCTTTTTACAATCACTGTACCTTGCTGGCTGATAGAATATTATAGAGGGCCAGTTTGTTTCCAGAGGTCAGCTGCTCATTGAACTTGTGCACAGCGCTGTGGGCAGCCTTGTCTACAGATGGGTCGTCACAGAAGATCAGGACGCCAGGGTGCACCTCTATTTCCTCCTGCAGGAGGAGAATTATGAAGGAGACAGAAACAGAAGGAAATGTAATTCTGTCCAAAAAAAAAAAATAGATCTGACGTCTCATTACTCATTACAATTTCTACTGTATTTATGTATTGAAACCAGAGAAAGAAAAAGTACTCTTTTGTGAAAGACTCATTGCATGCTGTCTGTGACAAACAAGGACAGAAAATAACAAAGTACATTTACACAAGTAAAGTTTTGAGCAACTCATACTTTCCTGAATATTTTCATCTTTTACTGCTTTATTCTTCTATTGCAGTTCACAACAGATGAAAATTTCCCTTTTTACTCCACTGTTTTAATCTGGCATCTGCAGTGAGTTGTTACTTTACAGATTACATTGAAAGCACAAGATCACTTTTTGAAATATGTTTTTTGCTATGGATGAAACTACTCAAATGTATAGTTAGCAGTACAACATTTGCATGGAGGATTATTGTCTTGGAAGGGTATTTTTACTTTAATTCAACTAAAAGATCTGAAAATTTCTTTCATTGCTGTATTCTAGCCAGTTTACACTGCTTCATTGTAAAGGAACTCAAGCCAAACAGGGTGAGAATGACATAGGAAGTGTGACAAGCATGGCAAATCACACTTGTAATCTAATGTCTAAAATAAGTAACTTTTACAGCTGTACTATTATATATATATATATTCATATTTCCGTTGATTTTATATTCGTGAAACATTCTAACCTTAATTTCAGAGGAAAATATTTTAAATATTTTATTCATCCACATTGATTTAATAACTACAGCTAATTGGTTTTCATTTTATATGCAATAAACATAATCAGCTCACAAAATTTGATTAATTGTACAGTAAATTAGTTAGCAACTCTCCTGCAAGCTGCAACATTAAATCCTGAATACATAATACTACACTATCAAATTTTCAATTGTGTAACATCTATACAGTAATTAAAATGATCTTACAGTGGCCATGCTGCATTATAACCAGATCTGTTTATTTACCACCATAAAGTTTTGAATAGAGGACATGAATGCTGTGACTGCCGTTACCCTCTGTAAACTAATATTTCATATGTTTTTTTGGTGTGAATATTATGTTTCAGTTCATATTTTTTCTCTTACCTGCCCAAAGACTAAGCTGTGGAGGCCCAGCAGGCCCAGCACACACAGCCCCACTGTGCTCCTCATGTCCAGTCCTGATGGATGTCAAGATCTGCTCTGCTAAGAGATAAGAACAATGGCAGAAGTAACAGCTGTTAATGAGATCTTCCACGCAAACTTTGTCAATAGCTAATACATTGGATTACATGTTCAAATGACAGTGCTAACCCTTAAGAATCGAAGCGGAATTGATCCAATTTTATTTTTTACTTATAGCTAAAATGAGCAAGTTTAAAATGTCCAAGCTTTCGAGAAAAAAATGAATAACTCTTTACGTAAAGATTTGGTGAGTACCTACAGTTTCTGCAGGTGGAGGCCTGCTGTCGATCCTGCTCGGCTTGAAGATGAAAAACACAGCCCCTCTCCTCACAGGAAGGACAACGAACTGGAGTTCTCCTGAAGCTGTACGTGGGAATCCTGACGATGATGATGACACACTGATTGACACACACACAGAGGACAAGAGGACACAGTGGACACACACTCATACACGCATTCATTCACACACACACACACACACACACACACACACACATTAATCCTCAAAACTCTCATTGGGTAAAAGGAGAGTAAATGTTTGTCCTTTTGTTTGCCCGCCTACCTGTCAAGTCAATAACGCCAGTATCATGCAATGAGAGGAATGAACTAACTTCCACTTGGAAATAGCAAACATCTCTCATCCTCAACACAAACATACTCAGAAATAAAACCATGTAAAGTAGCATAATATGCACTGACTGTAGTGTTGCAGTAAAACCCCAAACTGCATGTTTCTAGGTGCTACTCTAAGTGTGTGTGTGTGTATGTGTGTGTTTGCATGCTCAGTGTGTTCTGTGTGTTTTAGCTGGTACTTTGTCCCTGTCGACCTTTAGCCTTCACCACTCTGATTCCCCCTCTGCTCCTCTGTGAAATAAGATGAAGTGATGTTACACTTCATATAAATGAACCATACAGACGGTGTGTTTGCTTCGTCTTTGTACAATAACTGTACAGAATTGCACCAAGTTCACCAAGTACATCAAGGTCAACCGAGGACAACGTGCCCATAACCTTACACTTTAAGAAGCTCCAGTGTGAACAGTTCTACAATGACAGAATCAAAGTTATTTCTTACATTTATTTAAATGTAAAATAAAAAATTGTGATTGTCAAAACATTAAAAAATAACAAAAGCTGATATATAGGAGCATAATTCTGCCCTCTTGTGGCTGCACATGCACCAAGAAATGTTTCATGAGGTGCCAAAGCTGCAAGTATCAGTTCTGTTCAAAGTAGTACAAAGAGCTTATGCATGCATCCCATTTTTCATAAATTATGAAACTTAAGCTTTTCCTTTTGCAATATTAGATTATTTTACTTTATTAAAACTCCATATACAATCAAACAGTTTAACAAAATGACACTTTTTGAAGAGGAATATTTAATTTTTTTCCTGAAAATACAGTTATTGGTTTTATTTCAAGGGGCCAGATGAGAAGATCCATACTGCCCTCATTTGTTAAAGTCAACATTTGATTAGTTAATACATTCTATACATAGAAACAGGGAAATACTGAGCCTGGCTCGGTAGCCAAACTCATTGGTATCTTCAGAGTAAACTGATTAACATGTTAAATCTGGTCTGTTGTGCACTTACTGAGGGTAATGAATGGGACTATGTCTTGGCGCAGTGCAGTGACTCCTCGAGCAGGTTGGTTACCACTCATGGTGAAGACAAGACAGCAGGAAGTTAGAGTTAGTAAATTTTGAAGCTGTTGGTAGGTACAGTTATTTATATTTGGTCAGAGCCCATTTAACTGTTAATCCCTCTTTTTTCAGTGTCTGTGCTTAGCCAAGCTGATGAAACTACAACTACTGTGCTAGCACCATTTTTACTGTCAAAAATGTGAGTGTTAACAATCTTCATATCTTTTCAGTTCTGTTTCCCTTATTATTGAGCATTTCTTTTACTGTAACTGGCCACAAATAACAGACATAGACATAACTTTTGAGATGAGCTGGAAAGCCAAAACATTTGAAGCCCATAAACCACAGTAGCTTTGGTAAATTTTTAGTGGGAAGGATTGAAATGTCCAGCACAAACACCAATCATGTTCAATTTTTAAAGATAGATTTCATCCAAATGACACAAAACATTATCTAACTTATTTGTAGTGGTTTAATATACATACAAATAGCTTTGATTTTTATTTGACTGAGTTTTGAGATAAATGTCTCAGAGATTCCTGTGTCCAGTCCAGCTCAAATAGAGCTTATTTAAATTTTGTTTTGGCTGATTGCACCATTGAAGTATAACATTTTAAAAAATGTACCCTTGTCTTCTTATTACAAAAGGTAATCCAGCACATGTGGCCAATAGTTCTCATATACCTTTTCTTAAGCAGGATGAAGTAACAATGAGTCTGCGTAGCTATTATTATCTTAACCCAACCCTTTAAAAACAGGCACTTTAAGAGGCACTTTATGACTGGAAATGAACAATGAAATGAAGTGGGGAAGAAGAAGAAATGAGCCAGGAGGGAAATGCATTAAACAGCGAAATGTATTTACAACAGTAATTTATGAGCAAATGACTGGGACTTTCAAATGGGTTCTCAATAGAAAGGCAAACTAATTGAAAGTGTACATTTAATGAGAGAACACTCAGTGTGCTCTACATTAAAGTGCATACAGCAACAAGAGAGATTATAATAAATTAAATTCAAGAGCAAAGAACTCAGCACCAGCCATCAACCACCCACCCTCCAAAAAACACAACGACAAGCCTCACAACTGTCCCACAAACACAAACCTCAAGTGTTGGCACCATTTCATCTTCGAAATCGTAGTTTGTTTGTTTGTTTACAGTTTTTCTGACACTGACTGGTTGGTCTTAAAAATCATAAACTGATGCTTTCAGTTTTGGAAAACACTGCCAACCATAATCTCTGTGAAGCAGAAGACTTAGTTTGGAGTTTTCTTTATTAGCATAGCATGTGAAGTAGAAGTGATGTGTGAGTTGGTCAAAGAATCAGCAGCTTTTTCTTACTGGCCTCACACTTAGTCTGTGTAACTGCCACGAGATCTCCATCAGTATGGGTGTCATTTCAAGACGTGGTCTCTGTGCCGCCCCCTGTGACCCCTCACTTCCTCTGTGCAGTTCATTTAGCTGTGTAGGTGTTCAACAGTTTCACATTTACAAGAAAAACCACAGCTGCAACACTCATATAGTGCTGTAGCTTTATCCTTCTTTATTCTTTTCTTTTTTACACTAACTATGATGTTAAAGGGTCGCATGGGCCGATGGTGTCTTTTCCTCCTGGCTGCTTTTATTCCGGGTAAGTTTCACAATGTTAAGACTTATTTCAACTGTAGATAATGGAACCTAAACTCTCTAAAGGACGTTCTTTGTTGTTCTACTGTAGTTTTAAACATTCAGTAGTTATAGGAGGCTTTGTACAGAGGAATATTGAATGTTTGCACTCCTCTACCTCACTGCTTTCGTCCCCCAAAATGCTCCCAAGCCAAGACTTCTGTGTCACCGATGAACTAACATGCTTCAGTGATGCATAAGCTCATGTTTTCTCAAGTATCTTCTTCTGTTCTTTCACACGTAACAAGTTTCACAGTGTTGTGAGCGAGCCTGTGAGATATGTATGCTGATACTGTGAATGTTTTTTCGATATATTAAGTCGAAAATCCAATGGTGGTAATAATACTCACCTTCAGCTTGTTGTTAAAGAATTACCGTATATGTAAATGCCGTCTGTTTAGCGTCAGATATGAGGTTTTTCTGGTTTCCTCTGCCGCATGGTTATCATTGGTTTGTTGGTCTTTACAGGTCCGGCTTTTTCAGTCTTTCTCTGTGCTTTAAACAAACAGGTGATATGACTATGATCGATTATCTGTGCAGTATAGCATTCCTACTGATGCAGTTTAAGATATCTTGAAAATGGAGGTTGTTAAAGTAAAGGGAATCATGTCAAAAAGTTTCAGAGCAGTTGCAGCTTGCAAGCTTTGAACATTTGTCACTGTTAAATTATTGTAGTTGTGATCCCTTTGTGTAATCAATGTAAACTGTAGAACAAAGTCAGAGCTGTCTTATTGCTTCTTTTTTTTATTATACAAAAAATATATTTCAGTTGTGTTTTGAGAAGAAAAAAAAACACAGATAATAATAAGTTTAGTGATGAAACAATGCTGAGTGTGACACGTCTCTTCCTCTGTCAGGTGTCCAGCTCCAGAAAAATGACAGCTCCATCCATCCTGCCCCTGACTCTGAGCCGCCCACCGGGGCTAAGGTCTACCATCCAGTCTTGCAGCCCACTGAGGCCATTCCTACAAAAGGTACCTAACAGCACAAGACCAGACTCATTACAGACAAAAACAAAAAGCAACAGCTTCTGTGGCCCATTTAGGAAACACAGAGATGCTGAGGACATGGCACTGGTGGTAACAGAGTCACGGCAGCTGCAGCTCAAGAACTTACATTATAACAGTATTGAAGCAGTAACAACACAAATATATGTTGGAAATTCTCAGATGAAAATTCCAGATGTTGCTGTCAGCTGTCATACAGATTGACCTGAGTTCTTAGAGCATATCTTAAAGGCTGTTAAAGCTGTCGTTGTTTAGATGATACTGCTGAGTGGGCTCCTGTGGGAGGGAACAAGGTTTTCTAGCACTAACATAAAATTGTAGCACATAGAAACTGACCAGTACTGTAAGAATTCAACTGTGTCTAAACAGACGCTATTCTACAAAACTTCAGTCATATCAGAACTGAAAAAACATCTCTTCACAAAACAGCTTCCTGTAGGATTCATTAATATTTTTTTAAATCAAAAATAGATGTTATATTAACTTGATGGATCATCTTGTTAACATAAAACCTGAGATACAATGTAGAAATACTTTATGCAAATTAGAATGAACCCTTTTACATGTTTGCATATTTGACACACACTTAGAATGCCAGTCTCAGAAAAATGCATTAAAAGCCCAACATATTCGATAGCAAGCTCGCCTCTATTTTCAGATAGCCTGGGCTGCTTTTACACTTCAGTTTTACTGTAAAAGACAAACTTTGTAAAAGGAAAGTAAAACATACAAAAAGCAAACAAATTTAAGGTTTCTGTTTATTATTCTTTTTCTAATGATGCAAAAAGGAAAAATAATCAAAGCTGCAAAAAAATTTTTAGATATCAAAAAAATAATAAGACTGGTATTTTTATGATGTGAGTATGTAGGGGTTTGAATATGTGTGTGTGATCTGTGCACAGGGACCTACATGTTGAAAAACCTCCTTGGGAAACCCTGCATCAGAGCCACCATGGGAGTAGAGTACATCGTCATCGAAAAGAAGGTTAGAGGCTGTGACCGGCTCAGCATTCTATGTGTGTGTGTTTGTGCGATTGTTATGCATGTTATTTTGTGGTATTTCAGCACTTTTTTGCAGGATGTGTGTTTGTGTCAGCATCTCTTTGTAAGAGTGGTTACACGTCGGTTTCCTTGTTAAAACTGTAAAAATCTAAAACAACCATCAGCTCTTTTAAGACAAGAGGTGGATGTTCTGCTGTGTTGTGTGTGGTGCTTGAATCAGCCTCAGCACGTCCTGATGCCAATTCAAGCGACATCTTTACGTGTAAACCCTCGTTTGTCTCCAACAGCAGTGACTAGTTTTGGTAAAAACTGATGTTTCTCTTGATTTGAAGTGACGTTTCTCTCCTGTGTGCCTTTAACAGCCTTGGTATTTCAGCCTGGACCCCGGCAGGGTCGAGATCAGCGGCAACTGTGGTGTACAAAATGCTGTCCTCTCTCTCACGCTGCCTGACAACGGTGCCAGCCTGCAGCTCACCTTCAGAAAGGTTGAAAATACACTCAACAACAACACATCCTCTCTGTGTGTTTGCATGTCCCCCCCGCAGGCAGGCAGTGGTGGTACAGTCAGATGGCTGTGAGGATGACTTCATTTTTGAATCGTCCTTCATGCTTTGGGTTGTAGAAAGTCCTCTAAGTCAAATGTTATTCTGTATTAAGGGTTTGCAATAAAAGTACTGTTTTGTACATGAAGAACAAAACACTGCACAGCTGTTTCCAACCAGACTGACAACTGTGACGAACAAAGATATCTGAGCAATGCTTAAATAAGAATATTAATCAT
Organism: Acanthurus leucopareius; assembly: GCA_029814765.1. Lineage (NCBI taxonomy): Eukaryota > Metazoa > Chordata > Actinopteri > Acanthuriformes > Acanthuridae > Acanthurus > Acanthurus leucopareius. Next base: position 6,017,636 of record JAQMCX010000045.1, on the reverse strand, counting down.
GTCATTCATATAAAAAACTACAAGCTTAGCGACAAATTCAAAATCCAGAAGTATTTTGAGAAAAAAAATGTTTCAACTGTTAAACAATTTCAGATACAAAGAAGACATACTACTTCTGAATTATACTGTCATTAATATAGCCATAAATAGAAGAAAGAAGCAAGGTAAGGGTAATGGGCAACTATAAGTTAATTCCTGTGAATCTGTATAAATTATCTTTGTTCAGAGAGTTCAGGACGTTTAAACCATACTGCTCATTAGATTGTACAGTGCAGAAAAAATAGAAAAAAAAAAACACGACAGGTTTAGTTTAGATGACAGTACCATGATCGGTGCACACATTTAGTTTGATGCCCTTGAAATATTTAGAATTGCAGCTTTTATGGAACTTTGAACTATGAGGAAACTTTGTAAAAACGTTCTGATCATCACATGATGTAAAGAAAAACTGTGGCATTTCAGTTTTATCAGCATTTTTGGTTTTGTTTCCTTCGTTCTAATGAAAAACAGAGATTTGAGAAATATAACAATAAAATAATTATATAAAAAATTACATATGATATAAAATTATTTGATATACCAAAACATTTACAATTGACGAAGTGATGAAATGTGTGTAGAATTAATGGATTTCTAAATCAGATCCAATCTGTTTTTTGATCCCCAGAAAAATAATGTTTTCTACGTCACCAAACTGACCGCTCATCTGTCTCCTCTGCCCGTCTGCAACGGCTATGCCAGTAAGAACGCAGATAACACAGCTGGAATTTTGAATTTAAAACAATAACCTGCAAACGCTGAAAATGTCTCTTTCTTGCATCATCTTCCTCCCAGATAAGACTTATTCAGGTTTGTTGGATCATGACAAACTGTTCAAAACAGCCTGTGGAAAGAGCTTCAAGTGCAAATCTGAGAGTCTGTTTCTGACGTCGTCGCAGCTGCGGATCAAGCTGGTTCCTCTGCAGATACAGGCATTCAACATGCCCAACGGACAGTATGGGCAAGGTGACAGAGCTGGTCATTTGGGTTTAGTAATGCAGAAGGAAATTAAATCCTCTCTGCAAATTTATGGACCTGCTAAAGACTTTATTAAAATCATTGTTTTGGGAAGACAAGACGGCAAATCAACTCTAAGAGAAGCCTCCACAAGTTGACTGACTTAAAATTCTCTTTAGTGGACACAGATTACTCCCTTTTCCATCACCTGAGCATTATATCTATATGTTGATAATTGTGAAAAATCTCAATTTATAGAAACAGTGGTTGCAATCCATGCTTTCTGTCAGGAGTCTTTATTTCATTTTGGCCAGGAGCAAGAAATGAACCTGATAAATAAATAAAATCTAACGAAAAGTGTGTTTGGTGACCATTATTGTTTAAAAAGAAAAGCCAGAGGTTTGGATGTACTGTAAGCTTACCATTTTTTAAGATGGGATATTTTTGAATCAGGCATTTTTTTTGGATCATTTTGATCATCAAGTCATTCTCCTAACTTCCTTTCTGTATTTTGCTCTCCTCCTGTCTCATGCTTCAGAGGTGGAGTGTTGGGCCGACTTCAACAAGCGAGTAATTCCCATCATCATCGGGGCCACAGTGGTGGGTCTCATCCTGATTGCTTTGCTGACCTACCTGTTCATCAGAGACCGCCGCAGACAGGGATACGACAGGCTCTGAGCTTGTGGTTACACTGGGATATGATTTAATTCAGCTCAAATAAGATTTCATACTCAGTTAGTGTTGGGAAAAGTTCTCAGACTTGCTCCTGTAATGTTAATTTTTTCCCCTGATTCTACTGCTAATAAAAAATGGGTCTAATGTCTAACATTTTAACTAAAATTGCAAACAACGTTGTACTGTCTTATATTTAACTATTCTTTTTTTGATTTTTTTTATTATTGACTATCCTCTGTTCTCTTTGCAACTGCTTTTTACCTGAACTTAAATTTTGCATTTCATTTTACTTTTATTCTGCTTTCTGTAATAACTATGTTCAAGGTTCTGTGATGTATAAAAGTAGTCTAATTCATCGCACTAGTTGTAATTTATAGCTATTTAATCAAAAGGAACGGTGCTGAACCTTTGTTACAGAGCCTTAAATTGCACAAAAAAAAAAAAAAATGTGATCAATCATAGTATCGATCTTGAAATATATAACTGGGATGCTGCAGAATGATCATTGTTTTATTTTTTTTTTTCGCTATTTTTGCAGCTTCACCATAATGAAGCTGTCAGTTCTACTTAGTTGCAATATTTTTGGCTATAGCTGTCAACAAGACTTTTTTGGATAAAATATGTTTTGTTTTTAACTAAGGTTATCCAACTCAGAACATTCTGTTTTAGCCATTATGGTTAGTTAAATGCCTTTTCATCTATCTATGTCTTTGTTTTTTAATTTTTGTTCAAACACAAATAAAGTCAAACGTTTTCTTTTATTATTGTGTGTGATTTGACATTGACTGTATTTAATACATGCTTGACAGGTAAAGCTGCCATCTGCTGTCTCTTTGTGGTCACTGCAGCCTCTTCCCCACCTCCATATCGCTCTTTCTCATTGGTCGCCGATTCTACGGGTGCTTTAAAAGGCCAGAAATAATGATACGAAAATTTTCTAACGTCTTGCAGCATTAAATAGTGCGCGCGAGGTGTTTTGTGGCCCTACATATTTCCTTTTGTTCCAGTTGAGTGATTTTCTGCAGTTAAAATAAGAGCTTAACGTGTAAGAGCTGTCCCGTATAATACCACTTCGCCTTTTCTTCTTCAGCTGGTCAGTCAGTTAGCTACCTAGCTGCTAGCGCTCAGTAGCTAGTAGCTATGGCTGCAGTTATTCTGAGTTTCCCAACTCTGCAGGGTCTGAGGATATTTACACAGTGAGTAAACTGAGCTTTAACTAACACGGTTTTGTGTGAAAACAGCCTTTCTTCTATACTGTCATTTTCCATCAATTACTTTTTAAATCCTTATTTTAACATTAGCTTACAGCTCTAAAGTTTGCAAGCCGACCAATTTTAATGCTACTTTACATTTGAGCTAACCTGACAGATATACTTGTGTAGATATTGTTATACATCACATTGTAAATCATCTTCGGTGCTCAGTGACGGGAGCGGGACAATATCATGTTATTTCTCTACTAAGCGTCAACATGTTAATGAAATGTTTTTCATTAAATGAGGCAACGGATCTGGTAAGAGTTGAGCAAGGTTAAATAAAGGTAGCAAACCGACAGCTAGCATGGCTAATGCTGCCCCAATATCCACTCTGTTGTGCATTCATAGAGACCAGCCTTCACAAAGTAATTCACTCAACTCAGCAATTTATGCGGGGTTTTGTTTTATAGTGCTGTTACAAAAATCACCATGGTACAACGTTTTAGCTGCTCAGCATCTGCTCTCCCCTTCACTGCCTTGTAGAAATTTGAACTTGTTCTGAAATTGTTGTCCTCTCCTTTCCTCAGAAAATTGTCATGGACCAAAAGAGGCGTGAGACTTGTGTCAGGAGGTGAGCAAGGAAACGCTTCTTCCAACATTAATGACAACCATATTATAAAGTGCTCTGTTCTGAGAATACTGGTTGTTGGTTGCCCTTTTGTATTTGAGTTGAAGGACTTATGTTTCTAATTGCAGCTCAAGAGATTTCATTGCTGATAATACATACTCTAAATGTTGTCTCTGCTTAGAGCCAGTATCATTAATTTACTCTTTAATTATCAATTGCAATGTAAATCTTAATCTAATCTATTATTTGATTATTTATTTTAGTTCTATACATATAAACTGTCATGCACTGTGGACCCCAAACCCCAAAGTCCTTCGTACTTTTCCATTTTTGATTTTATGAGTAAAATGACAACTGTTGTATAATTACTTTCTAAGAAGGATTTGTTGTCTCCCCAAGAAAAATTCTCAAAAAACTGTAAATTGTCTGCTGTCTCTTTTTCAGAGGTGGCGAGGATAGAGAAAGTGCTGATTGCCAACCGAGGAGAGATTGCGTGTCGTGTGATGCGTACGGCTAAGAAGATGGGCGTCCGCTCTGTGGCTGTGTACAGTGATGCAGACAGACACTCCATGCATGTGGCCATGGTGAGACGCTTGATTGTCCTGTTTTACAGAGCCCTGAGCTCTTAGATGTAGGTAGTTGTCTGCCTCTCTGTCTTGTGCCCTTCTATGCTGAATACAGCTGCTTTAAATAAACACAATGACGCAGGATGTTGTTAAAGTGGTGCCTGTTTATGTTGAGATATATATGTATAATATTTTAAAACTGTATTAACTATATCTTGGTGAAAACAGTCTGTTTTTGCTTTGGTTTCTTTGTAGGCAGATGAAGCGTATCACATTGGCCCCCCGCCCTCCCAGCAGAGTTACCTCTGTATGGAAAAGGTTTTGGAAGTGGCTAAAAAGTCTGGATCGCATGTGAGTAATGCTCTACTTTTTGTAAAACAGCTTTGGGAAGATAAGTGATGCTGTCATGTTCCTTTAGTTCTCTTAGAGGAGCTAAGGACGTGTATAATTATGATGCTTGGGCCTTTTAATGTCTGTAAATGTTCTGACTCTTTTGTCTTTTAGGGTGAAACAACATTGATGTTTTTGAATGAGAAGTTTTGGAAAATGTATTTGTTTGTGTGTGTGTGTAGGCGGTCCACCCTGGTTATGGCTTTCTGTCGGAAAACACAGAGTTCGCAGAGGCATGCAAACAGGAAGGCATCATCTTTATTGGGCCACCCTCCTCTGCCATCCGAGACATGGGCATTAAAAGGTAACACTGATCCGAACACTAACCTCTCATCAAAACTGAAAACAATATTAGGAAAACAATTCAGTTGACTTATTTTTTGTCTCATTTTCAGTACATCCAAACACATCATGTCAGCTGCTGGGGTGCCAATCATTGGTGGTTACCATGGAGAGGACCAGTCAAATGAGAGACTACAAGCAGAAGCTGTCAAGATAGGATACCCCGTGATGATTAAGGCAGTGCGAGGAGGAGGAGGGAAGGTGAGGGACGAAGAAAAGCCTATATTACTTCTTACAAAGTAGCTTCAGTAAACCTAATATTCCTGTGTGTCTAGGGGATGCGTATTGCACGTTCGGACTCAGACTTCTTGGAGCAGTTGGAGTCAGCAAGACGAGAGGCCAGAAAATCTTTCAACGATGATGTCATGCTGGTTGAGAAGTTCGTAGAGGATCCCAGGTGCTAATTCATTTATACATATTGCTGACGAGCTGCTTCTCTCACCTTTTTATTTTTATTTTATGTTCACATGAAGAGCGGAATTTGTTCTTTTTAATCGTCTGCCTGCCTGTCTGTCTCCTGTAGACATGTGGAGGTTCAGGTGTTTGGGGACATGCACGGCAACGCTGTCTATTTGTTTGAGAGAGACTGCAGCGTCCAAAGGAGACATCAGAAGATCATAGAGGAGGCTCCAGGGGTGAGAGAGCGCTGATGCATCCTGAATTATTATACAATGATTAGCAGCTGTAAAAGTTAATATGCATTGTGAATGGAGTAGCTTGTGGGAGCTTGACCTGAGGTTTAGGCTTATATTCAGACACTTTTTTTGGTATAATACCCTCCTTAAACAAAATGGACTTAAAAAAAGCATCTGGAATCCTGGTCAAAGCCACTGCTTTCCTTCATAAAAGTAGCCTGTTATGACTTCAGAGTGATAAAACAATGGCTGAATTAATTGTCTTTGGCAGCAAATGATCCATGTGCCAATGTCTTTGTGAAGATGCCAGTTATCTGTGCTCGGTGTGTATGCAAAAGCTATGGAGTCTTTTTTCTTCTTGTATGATTGCGCCCTCTGCTGTTCAAATGAAAACAAAAACATTTTTGACAAAAACGTGCAGTAGAATGCAGCTTTTCTAGTAGAATAACCATGAAATAATGGCAATGGTATGGTAACAATGGCATTTGGACTTTTTTTCCTCCAATACTGTGAATTTGGTCAATTAAATCCCCTTGTTTTAGTTTCTGTTACATCTTTATGTTGAGGAGGTATAAGAGGAGAAAAACGAGCATCATCCCTTCAAAGCTATGGTGACAAAAGCTAATAAAGTTCCCGCACTAAGTTCAGTCCACCTGTGTTTTGGCACAGTTTTTAAGATTGAATGACACTTTTAATGAGGACAGAGTGTGTGGATCTATTGAGTGAAGCTGGATATTTGGGTTACGCTTGATTGAGCATGTTACTGTATTCTCTTTGTGTTTGTGTTTTTTTTCAGCCTGGTATCAGTCCTGAGGTCAGGAGGAAACTTGGAGAGGCAGCAGTCAGAGCAGCCAAGGCTGTCAACTATGTAGGAGCAGGTGAGACACACATATGTACACATGCACATAGACATACACTCACCTTAACATTTCTCACCACACTGCCTCAACACACAGTATATTGACATCCTATTGTTTGTCTTCTTGTGTAGGCACGGTGGAGTTTATAATGGACGCCCAGCATAACTTTTATTTCATGGAGATGAACACCAGGTTGCAGGTGGAACATCCTGTTTCTGAGATGATCACAGGAACCGACCTGGTGGAGTGGCAGCTCAGGGTGAGAGCGAATGAAAGGAAAAGTAAAAACAAAATGTACCTTTTGTCAACAAAAAGTTTTGATTTCAGTTGCAATGTTTCCTCTGATCTCCTCCAGGTGGCAGCAGGAGAGCGCCTGCCTCTCCTACAGGATGACATCATTTTAAAAGGACACTCTTTTGAGGCCCGAATCTACGCAGAAGACCCAAACAATGACTTCCTTCCAGGGGCGGGGCCTCTGCTGCACCTCTCCACCCCTCCACCAGACCAACACACACGCATAGAGACTGGAGTCAGGGATGGTAGGGGCTCTAGATCTTAATCTCTGTTTTGTGTAAACGGCTAATATTTCATTCTTTGTTACATGTGAAAACACCCAACTTCTTCTACAGGACTAGTGTCTGGATTTCTATCATCTGTCAGTGAACAAAAAACCAAAGATCTAAATTCTTGATCAATGTTCATCCAATAACATGTGGCACCTGGTAAAAAGAAAAAAGGAGTAAAATCTGTATTTATCAGGATTCCCAACCATCTCAAAAATAACATTTATTGAATTCCAATGACTTTTCACACCCAGTTCCTTTAAATTAAAAGGCCCAACTTGGCATAATTTGAGACACAGATCAAAGACTGATTTTTGTTGTAACACAGAGAATTTTTTAGAAGTAGAGCTTTACAGAAGCTCAGTGAAGCTCTAAAAGAGAGAGCCTTGAATGTTTGAACACTTCTTAATTGTTTATGTTGCAGTAAAGGTAAACTGCGGTCTCTTACCTTCTCTTGCAAAGGCACACTGTCAAATCAAACAATGATGCAACTGCAGGGGACACACATGCAAACAGTTGAATGTTTTTGGCTTATGGTAGAAAGAAATTACTGACAGATCTCATTAAAGGCACATGCAGCGTAATTCCTTGGGGGATAATGAGGAAAGGGTTAATAACTTGTGGTGTTTCAGTTGTGTGTAAGTGAAAATTGCAATTCAACGCTGTCTGTGAAAAAGGATAACATCCACCTGAAGTCATGTGCTACATCCATCTTAAAGTCTTACCCAGGAAGATCCACAGGAGTATGTAGGCTACATGGGAGTAGGGTGCTCCTTCTCACTGCATGAAGGCCAACGTCTGTTTTCTCAGACAGCTGAATTGCAGTGTTTAATTAACTGTAACAGAAATACCACGAAAACTATGAACTTTAAACTTTCTCAGTCATCATTAAAAGAGTTGGACAGCATGTGTAACAAGAGCTCCATTACTTCTTCTCAACGTCTTCTTTTTCCTTAAGCCATTAATTTATTAATCTCTCTAACATCGTCAAAAAAGCCTGAGATAATACTCTCACACAGAATTTTTTAAATTCAAGCACTTTCAGTGACCCATGCCTGTTTGTCTGTTTTCAAGAGCTTCTGCATCTGCTTCAGTGAGGTTTAGTACGATAAAGGAACAAACAGAGTTGACTACCGTAGTGCAAAAACACTGTGAGTTTGCAACTCACAGCCTGTGTGTGTTTGTGTGTTTTCAGGGGATGAGGTGTCGGCACATTATGACCCAATGATCGCTAAGCTTGTGGTGTGGGGAGAGGACCGATCAGCTGCCTTAAAGAAGCTACGTTACTGCTTACGACAGTACAATGTAAGTCACATCCAGTAAAAATATTCCTTGGCATATCATGAAACTGAACTTGTGAGAAAAATGTAGTAGTTTCTAAATCTTCAGTCCCTAAGTGTAGCATTTAATTTAAATTTTACAATTACGATTTAAATTAGCTGTGTCTCAACTTATTTTGTATCCTCCCTGTTCTCAGATCGTGGGACTGAACACTAACATTGACTTTTTGCTGAGTCTTTCGGGCCACTCGGAGTTTGAGGCTGGAAACGTGACCACCAGCTTCATCCCTCAGCACTACGCTGACCTCTTCCCCGCTCCGAGAGCGCCCTCTGGGGAAACAGTTTGCCAGGCGGCCCTGGGCCTGCTGCTGCAGGAGAGGAAACACACACAGGAATTTGTGCAGAACTCCACTGGTGAGCAGATAACATTTCTGAGGACAAATGACTTCTATCAAATGTGATCTGTGTAATACTGGTGTACTTAGTTTACCATTTTGTTATTTTTTGTTTTTCCCTTTTTCTTTATTCCAGACCCATTTTCTCCATTTGGCTCCAGCAGCGGCTGGAGAAGCAACATGCAGTTTAACAGAAACATGAAGCTACAGCTGGGAGACAAAAGTAAGTAACTGTCATATACTGACCCTTTATCGCCCCCTAGTGTAGGGAGGAAAGACAGAGGAGGAAGAGAGGACAAATGAGGAACCAGAATTATCATCAACAGCATTAAATACAGTGAGAATGCAGATAAACAGTTTTGGATGGTAATTTTTTGGAGGCCTCTTTTTCACTGAATGCGCCACAGGCATGTGATGTGATAGAGTGTGTAGGAAAGAGAGGAAAGAGAAATCAACATATTTTTTAATGGCCTCCCTCCGTTGGCTCCGTGGGTTTTAGAATTGATTTTAACATTTTCCTGATCACTTTCAAAGCCCTCCAGGGTCTACCCCCCCAATCTATATTACAGAACTACTGACCCCATTATGAGCTTTCATGCAGCCTTAGATCCTTGGGCAGGTCCCTGCTGGTCATTCCCAAGGCGAGGCTTAAATCTAAAGGTGGCTGAGCGTTCTCCACCAGAGCCCCGTGACTTTGGAGCGAACAGCCCAGGAGACGAGGCGTGTGGAATCAGTGACTTCCTTTAAATCACTAAATCATTTCATAAAACCCATTTTTATTAGATTTGCCTTTATGAGATGCTGTCTCTCTCTCTCTGCTTGCCCTTTTACTTTTATGTATTTATTTATAATTTATAATATATACCGTATCTCTTTAATATTTATTCTTGATTGTTTCTATACCTTACTGCTTATTTTCTATAGTCTTGAAATTTTTTTTGACCTGTTGTTGTTAAAGCAATTTGTAAACTCATTTTTAAAAGGTGCTTTTCAAAAAAAGTTATTATTATTATTATAAAGGTTTTTTTAAAATTAATTATTTGGTTGGTTTGTAATATACCAGAAAACAATGAGAATTTTCTAAAACCACAGCTCTGGTTTCTTTCCACAGACCAAAATCACAGACAATCAGTTTCCAAGACAGAAACAAGGAAAAGCAGCAAGTGATGACACTTTCACTTCTGACTTTGCAACAGATATGTAATGTTTTTGTAAAATAAATTACTCAAACCATTTTTAACACTGTCAAATAATTTCCTTTTAAAGGGCAACACTAATTTCAGTGATGGCAGGATGGGAGAGTGGTTCTTTTCTTCTCTCTTTTTTCTTTATTCGTTCCCTTTCTTGTAATGTAGAACCTAATATAGTAACGTACCAAAACTAATTTGAAACTCTGTTGCACTTTGATTTTTTTTTTTATAATTATGATGTTAACAAGTGAAACGTGTTTAAGTCTGTTGTCACTGTCACACGCTTCAGAAGCAGGACGTTACGGTGCAGAACAAGCAAAATCAACATGTGCTTTGGATACATCCATAAAATGCGCAATAGATGTGCCCCTTAAAAAAACATAGGAACTATATCCACACACGCACACACACACACGCACACACACACACACACACGCACACACACACACACAAGGTTTTATCTTTAATTACTTATCTACTGTATTAACAGGATCAGTGGACCTGTCATTAAAAGACTTGGTGTTTTCTTTTTATATTTTCGTATGTATTCTTTTTCTTTTTGTGGGGGAGACTGTAGATTTCTATAGTGACAGAGTTGATATTTAAATCAGATTTTGAATTTTTAAAAAAAAACCTGTATCACGTTTCACTTTCAATAAGTGGATCAGTGCAGTTAGTCGACTCAACTGTGGATCTGATTAGTTTAATGACTGTTTGAATAATTAAGTTAAGGGCTGTTCATGTCTGACACTCAGTTAATGAACTCATTTTCATTATTCAATATTTCTGTTAAAAATGTTACTGCAAGGCTGAAAATAGATCCTCCGGCTGCTGCTGTGTCAGTGAAATGATGATGATGATGATGATGAGGATCATGATCATGTAAAGCTTCCTGCCTTAAGTTACTTTATTTTCTCCTCATGTTTGTTTCATGCTTCTCAAACCTGTTTGGGCTTTTGGAAGAACAAAATATCTCCTCTTGTGTGTTTGTGTCTGCAGAGCTTGATGTGGTCATCGTGTACAACAATGATGGAAGCTACTCGATCCAGGTGAGCTGGAATAAATCCTGGATCCTCTATCATTTATCACTGTTTTCCTTGTGTGGTGTTTTTCACAGAAAAGTTGACTAAATTTTAAGAAAGTAATTACCAGTTTGGGGTATTTTTAAATACTGATTGTAGCTCACATTTTCCTGTTTTTTTTTTCTATAGTCCAATTAAAAAAAATGTGTAAACACAAAAAAACACAATTACAAATAAATTCAGTTATACAAAGAATTAAGAAGTTTGAATAAGTAATTTTAAATTAAGGTTCACTTATTAGTGTTTCTAAAGCTCCCTACCATGTTCCAGGTACTTCACTCAGCACATTAGATACTGAGCAAACTACTGCTAAACTACTTAAGTTTTGGAAAGTTACACATTGTTAATAAGTGTAGTGTGTGTGAAGATGGAAGTCTGTCCGTAGTAGTTAATCTGCTGCCTTCCTTTTTGTCATATATCTCATCATAATTCTTCTCTCAGATTGGTGAGGAGGTGTACCATGTGACGGGGGAGCTGGAGCTTGAGGATGGAGCAACATTCCTACACTGTTCCGTGAACGGTGTGAAGTCTCGTCCTAAGCTGGTGATCCTGGACAACACAGTGCACCTGTTCTCCATGGTGTGTGTTCCTCCCACCAGTGTTCACAGCACACACACACAAGCTAAGTGTAGTGTGAATATAAACACAACTAAGCACAAAATTACACGCATCATTACACTGCTGATGGTAAATGCACAGATTTGAGTTATACATGTCGCCAAAGTCAGTGAAGCAGAGTCATCATCTGACATCGTGGTAATTAAGTGATTTATGTTGTGTAACTTCTGTGGTTCAACTTATTTAAATGAAAACTAAATGAAGATTTAAAAACAACTTACAGATGTTTTTAAAGTTTACAGTTTTTTTTGTTCGGTCCACAATGTGCACAAGATGGTGAGAAACTGTTCTCACAGGATCACAGAAACTTTCATCCTGTTGTTTCGACAGCCAAAACCCCCAAAGGCTGCATTTCATAATGCAGAAAGATAAAGTGAGACAGTGAACGCACACATTTCCAAAACACATTTCCAAAGACAAGACGATATTTGTCAAAATGACACCAGTGTTATTGAACCAAGACATTTCAGTTTGTCTGTTTTTGACTGCGTGCGCTCATCTAAGTGTGAAAACATACTGTTCTCAACTCAAGTCAGAGGCTCTCTGTTCCTCATGTAGAGAAAAATTGCATTAACTCTTTTCTTGATACATGAATAATTCTATATTTATCGCTAGCTTTGTGAGCTTTGGCGATTTTAGCTCTGTTTTTAAAATATGTATTTATTTGTTAGCTTGTTCACATTTTGATACAGATTCATTGCAGATTCATTTTCTCGGCTAACAGATAACATGAAAGCTGCAGATGCTTTCCTCCGTCATTTTCAAGAAAAACTGCACTTCACCCGTCACTGCAGACACCGTCTCTATTTCCCGTTGTTAAGCGTCTGTCATCCGTTCGGACGGGTGACTGAGGACAAACACTTGACATCTGACAACAGAGGAAATTAAAAAATTGAAATCCTCTAACCTGCTGCCAGTTAAACTGTCAGTTCTGTGTCTGACATCTTTGCATCTTTTCTGCAGGAGGGGAGCTCTCAGCTGTCTGTTCCCGTGCCTAAGTATCTGGCCGGTGTGAGCGGCTCTGGGGCCCAGGGGGGAGCTGTGGCCCCCATGACTGGAACCATAGAGAAGGTGGGTTTGCGGTTTATTTTATTTTTTTTGCAGAGAGACGATAACTGATGTTGACTTGAATTGTTGTTATGCAAAGGAACCTGTTTACTGTTTTTAAGTCAAACTAGCTGCCGGTTTTGCTCAAGGTTTGAAGGACTTGAGTCATCTTATTAAAGGATGAATTTTAAATTTGGATGTTTTTATGTATAAGCCTTTCACATGACTCTATTTTAAGAAAAATGCAAAGAGGTGGTGACAAAAGGAAATACATTAATACATCACAACCAGGGGGTGGACAAAAATGCTCTATAAAAGGTGAAATAAATTACAGAAAAAATCAATTTGTAAAAATGAGGCTCTGATTATACATAAATTCATCCTCTCTGACACAGTGATGTAAATTTATTTAGCAAGGGGACACTGAAATTAAAGACAGAGTGTGCCAGGAGGCATTAAAAGAGCCCTGATATATCACTCAAGATGTCCTCCTGACTGCAGTTTCATGTTTACCATACAGACACAAGAGCAATGCTTCCAAATTTAAAAAGAGATTTACAGCTGTCTAAGAAAGGAGTAATAAGTTATTGCCTCATTTTCTGTGAGTGACAAAATGTTTCTAATCTGAAATGTTGAGATGAACAAAGACTGAGTGCCCCCCAACAGCAATAAAAACAATAACAACAACAGCAGCAGCAAGAACAACAACAACAAAATCTGTTGTATTGTGTTCAGGTGCTGGTAAAGGCTGGAGACAAAGTGGCAGTGGGAGACCCGCTTATGGTCATGATCGCCATGAAGATGGAGGTGAGTGACTCCTGCTACCACACACACACATTTCCACATTTACCCGATATATCACAGACACACCACACACTCAATGTGCTACGTGAATAATAAAGTTGTTTTGTTTTGTTCTGTTTTTTTTTTTTGTCCCTGCAGCATACAATCAGGGCTCCCAAGTCAGGTGTGATCAAGAAGGTTTTCTTCAGCGAGGGCTCGCAGGCCAATCGGCACGCTCCTCTGGTGGAACTTGAGGAGGAGGGGGAGCAGGAGGAGCAGGAGGAGGGCAGCAGCAGCAAGTAAACAGACTCAAACTCAAGACTTCACCCACAAATACACACTGACAGGTAGGAGAGAGCCGGGAACTAGCTACTACGACAACTGGAGGGGAAGTGAGTCAGTCTGAATGAAGTTAGCACTTGATCAATATTTGTCAGAGTCAGGACCTGAATCATCACCTGGTTTTAGTTTGGTTCCGTGTGGAGTGGATGAGACAGAAACGTTCACCCTGGGGACCCCAAATGCATAGAGGGAGACATTTACAGTGACCTGAAAGTAACCAGGTTTGACAGCAGTAGAAAAGGCTCATCCTGTGTGCAAAACACCACAAAAATATCTAAGGTGCTGTTGCTTTTTTTACACATCACAATACAACCTTTGTGTTGACTGTAGAACCTTTGTTTGTTTGTTTGTTTCTGCCTTTTCTTTCCTTTTCTTTCCCTTTGTATTTCCGTGTGCAGTAATCAGTAATTCAACAGCTCTCGCAGCTTCCGTTTGCAAAGTTTTGCTCGATGTTTGTGCCCAAGACTTACCTCTCTGTTGGTGGCTGTTTTCTTGTTCAGTACAGTTTCATGCACAAACATACTGTACTGATGAAGTTGACAGCCTGTGTACTTCTTTTTCTTTACACAGTAACAGAACAAAATAAACTTGACATTTATATAATAATAAATAAATAAATAATGAGTGAACACTAGCAATCATCAAAATTAAATGCTTTATCATTGTTTTTTTGGGAGGGTGGGGGGCAAGTTCTTGTCACTGTGAAGTAAGACAGATATTATGGTAATTTCCACATTTTCTGACAGGGTCAAAGACTCCTAGAAAGAAAAAAAAAAAAACATTAGAAAACTGTCCAACCAGCTGTTACGATCATAGACTCTGCCAGTATCTAATAATGTGTCACTGTGCTTAAAGCAAGACTATTTTTCTCAGCCATTAAAAATTGACACTTTGCAGTAACACCATTACTTCACCTGGACAGTGTTAATAGGACAGAAGAGGCTGAATGGGAACTTATTTTCAGTGTAAAGATGTATTATATGTTGTTTTCTCTAAAATCCACACACTGTCCTTTCAGACTGACTCTAAACTCGTCATCATTTCCCCCTGAATTTGCCCTTATAAAAAATAACAGAGGTCTGATGTAACCCTGTTAAAGGAGACCAGATTAAACCATTGCACTAAGGAGGAAAGCTCTTAAAGTTGTTACTCAGAAAAAAAAAGCACTCCAGAACTATCAAATGTTTCCAGACTTTTATGGCCGGACTTGGCCCCGATTTGAGAATAACCCCTAAACGATGAAATGTCGGTCACAGAGGGCTTTAAACGGACAGATGGTTTGTTTCTGTGTAAATCCGCCTTCAGTGGCAGTGATTTACCCCACAGATGACATGAGAACTTGACCTGTTTCTGCTGATCACTCTTCTTACTAACTGGTGTTTTATGAGGCCTTGTACTAAAACTGAAACACACTTGTGTTGGTTTTGTAGATGTGAGACTGATGATTTGTTTTGTTTTTTTAAAAAAAATGATTAGACTTGTCAAATACTGTTAATAAAAATATTTCAAAAGTATGAAAAGCCTCATGTCGTGTGTGAGATGTTGTGTTTGAGGGTGGGCTGATTAGTGTAACACTTTTTTTGTTGTGACTGATCATAATCCTTTTTTAGTTCTTTGTAGTTAATGATCGATCAATATTGATTAACATCTTCCTCCCCCCTCATCATTGCTGTGTATTGGACTCCATCCAGAATCAACATGGAGGTCAAATCAAGCAGAGTAAGTGAATGCAGGTGTGTGGTGACAATGACAGCTACCTAACAACTACAGCTAAATGGAGGTTAAATGAGGACAGCTGTTACTGACAACTGGTGCAGTGTGTTAATGATAAAAGACCAGATATTGAATTTCTACCAGTAGAGGGCTCCCAATCAAACCAATGAAAACAAAGATACAATGCACTGTAAGTTCATTGATTAGGTGAGGATTTCTTCAGGTTTGAAACATTTGGGGTAAAAACACAGTTCTATTTAATATAGAGACTATGATTGTTTTCAGACATTTAATGCAGAAATGTTACACTTTTTGTTTAAACAGCCAAGGTTTTTTTGTGTGCGTGTGAGTGTGTGTGTGAGACTGACAGTTTAAACTTGAATTCAAACTATACAAAATCCTAAACATGACAAATCCTCAAATTAACGACAAATATTTTGAATTGTGATATAATTGTTAATGAAACTTTGTTTTATGTGAAACAATCAAGTTAGTTACTTAAAATCTTACAGAAATCCAAAGAAATTCAACCTCTCAGTTTGTGTGTCAACATGCAAACTTTCTTACTTTTTTAGCTGTTTACCGTGTCATTGAACAGCTCTCTTCAGAGAGACTGCAATGGATGAGTGAATCTAATTTCACTGCAGGAACCTGCTGATACAAAGTGTTAATCGTGTTTACCCTCCATTCTGTTCATTGTTTCGGTTGTGAACTGCTCTGCTGCTGTTTGGTTTTGGTCAGTAAATGTTTCACCTCTCATATTCTAAATGCTTTAAATGAATGAAGTCACTTTCCAAAGACCCGTTTCTAAAAAAATGTATTTTATTTCGTAAATAGAACCGCATCTTCATAAACGTCAGCTATAAGACAGATGTACAGACAGAAGGAGGAAGGACAGACGGACATCAACAGGTTATCAGTCAACAGAAGAGAGATGCTGGAGGGTTAATCATCTGGTGCAGCATGATTTACTGACGGGAGGATAAAAAATGATTTCAGCACTGACATGATCTTCAGCCATGCATTGCCCTGGCTGATGCTGAGTCACAGGACGCTCTGCTGCAGAAAACTGATCGGTTGACATTTTAATTTAGGCTCCCCTTTTTAGTTGATTTGATAAAAGAAACCTTAATTTGATTCGAGTCGGCAAACCAAGGTTGAATTTTCCAAGAGCATCTCTGCACCTACGTCACCTGTCAGCGTTTCTGAATGGTTTTCAGCTCAATGCTTTATTTCCTACAAAACTTCCTGACATTATTGAAGTTTTATTTGATCTTTAGTGGAACTTTTGATCATTATGACCATGAATTTTTTTTAATTGAATAGTTCAGAATCATTTTTCAAGGCTATTATCACAGATGGTGTGGTCACAGGTTGTTAACTGCATAGACAGAAATAAATGACTGGTTTTGATCTCTTATGTTTATGCAGTGAAGGACAGATGAATGCAGAGCTTTTGCTGGTCTTTACACTTGTTCAGTACATTGCCAGTATCTCCAGAAGCAGGACTAATTGATTTAAAACTCCCCATGTAGGAAAAATTGGACACCTTTTGATGTTTTTGAGGAATAGTTGAGTTTTTGATGAAAGGTTGTATGAGGTGGCCAATCATAAGCAATATATTACCTGCAGTAGATGGTGGTCAGCACACATCCAGTTTCAGTATGCTGAGGTGGGAGGGGACATTTTAGCAACTGAAAGAAAGGCCTATCACGCAAAAACAAAGAGCAACAACAAACGGGGGGGGGGGGGGGGGGGGGGGGGGGGGGGGGGGGGGGGGGGGGGGGGGGGGGGGGG
>JAQMCX010000045.1:5946264-6000300 GCA_029814765.1 Acanthurus leucopareius | reverse complement strand
TGTGTGCTGGCAAAGGACAGCAGTAAATATATTCTTAATGCAATTGGCACTTATACTTAAGCAAACACTTGATGTTTTCAGTAAGGGTGTGTCAGCAGACATCTACCATTTATACGCTATGGATGAGCACCTCATACAACCTCGCTTCAGAAAATCTGAACTATCCCTTTAAACAGGATTTCCAATTAAACTTGGATGTTGCCTCTGATGAATGACATGATCATCATCCGTAGTTCAGACTCGATGAAATATTAAATAACCATTTTTTTAATTATGTGGCTGAGTAATCTCCTGCTTCCAGAAGTGCCCAAAGGCCTTGTATCCGAACCCTGCGGCTCTGTTGAAATGAAGCTGTGGTGACATCAGTGCTGTGATGGTTTGGAGATTCAGGTCTCGGTTGTTACCAATGTCACATTTCATCTTAAAAAGGATATTTCATCTTTTTTTTCTGTATAAACAGCATTAAAGATATCACCTGAGTCCAACTGGGGCCTCCGTTACATTTGATATGTTTAAAAAAAAAAAAAAAATCTGTACCTGGATATACAGTCTGGAAAAAAAAATGCCATTTCAAAGGTACATTTACGGTATTAAGGTTGTTTGCCTTGAATCAAAGCTGTGACTGGGTGCTGAGTGAATACAGAGACCCAGAGTATTCAAAATGAAAAATGTGGAACAAGGGAATTGTGATGGAAGCCCGATAGACTTTAAACTGAACTTGTTTTGACTTCTTTTCACAATAAGAGTTTTATTGCAGTCATTTTTCTTCCTTAACGATAGCATTTTATTTCATAAGTATGTTTTTTTTTCTTTTTTTACCAACTCAGGTAAAAATCACTCAGGTGTTACATCACTGCTTTATTATTTGCCTTTGGTCAGAAAGGACTCCGCTTCCCCGGTCCCCCATCTGCTCTGATAACTGTAATAACTCAGCAAAGTCGCAGCTCTGACGCCCCGAAATCTTCCTGAACAGAGTTCACAGCTAAATCCGGACAAAGGGATGGTCTGACTTTGGGTTTTGTAATACATTTTATCATGGCTGACACTGGCAGGTCACACCTTTGGGGCTGAGTTATGATTCAACATTGTCAACTACTGACCTTTATCAAACTTTGACATAAAGATGACCATTAACGTTCTTCCTAGTTGCTGGATCATTTGTATACGACATGCGAGTTCTGCTCGGTCTGTGAAAACAGCTGTCCTGTGGCCCGTGCAGCTCTGGAGGAGCTTTTCAAAGTGAAACTAATCACACTGATGTTGTTATCAAGGCTATCTTTGCTTGGGCCTGACACTGGGTGTGACGCTGGTGAGATGTTAGCATTTGCTAGGCAGAGGAGGAGGTTTCAGGATCCACTGCTTAAGTTTGGATATATCTGCCTTTAATGCATCAAATTTGACCCTTTTCAGATATGAAAGGGGTACTTTCGAATTTAGTATTGCATCAACATGAAGTTAGATAAAAAAAATGGTCAAAGTTAATGCAGCTGAGGCCAAGATATCCTGAGTATAAGTCTTAATTTGAAGATTCAAAATGACTGGATCCAAAAATTATTAAACACATTGGTCTGCTAACATGCCTTTGTATTTTGAACTCCATACCTATAGTTTAGAATGAAGTTTTTCAGATTATACAACTATTTTCACTGAGTGGTCTCTCCATGGTAAGTAATCCCATTTTTAAAGGATGAATCTGGCCATTTAACAGCATTAACATGGATTTTTTTTTTTTTCCTAATCCAGGTACAGATTACAGGTATCAATGGTGTATCCATCCATTAACAGCATATATGAACTCAGATGGTTTAAAAGAAGTGTGGGGTTGGTGGACAGAGTGATCAAGCAGGACATTTCCTTTCAAATGTCCTGTAACAAAACCAACATTCATGCTTGCAGCAGCAGACGGCTACAAACAGCACAGTCGCCTTCACAAACAAAAAAACATGAGCTTCCATGGAGGTTCAACCTCCTGATATCATGTCTAATATCAAGTAAAACATTTTGGGAAGTTGCTGCATTTAGGCCATGACAAAACACATTTATATTGATATGTAAGAAAAGTTCAACACAAACACAGAAAAAAACAGTATTGCAATAATAAATAGACATTTTCATTGTCACCTGTATAAACAGAAAGGATATAACAGGCCCAGGTATGCATCCAACATGCACCATATAGAAAACAGAATATTTAACGACCTGACTGACAAAAAACATTGTTTCTCTGTTGTGGAGCTGCAGAGGAACTCCTATATGTCTTCAAACTGTAACCGCAGCAACAGAAACATCCTATGACTCTGCGTGTTCCCTGTGGGGGAAGCTGAGGCATGTACCATTTATTGTTGTGCAGTTGTGGATCTCAAGTTTAAAACGGTTGTCTTGAAAAAAAGTTTTAACATCACGCTTCTATCAGCTGTTAGTCACCTTCTGGACCTAACTGTGATCTCCTTAAAAAATAAAAAGCGTCAAACTTTTCCTCATTTCAACTTTTTTTTGGAAGAAAGATGACAGACATCGAGGAGAAACATTTGACCTTTGACCTGCAAGGAAACAAGGGTCGCACAAGAGTTTACAACAGGGCTGTGCACTGTACTCCCTTCATGGCTGCCATACCACACACAAACACGTCCACTCGCACACCTCATCAACGCGTGGATTGGAACACATGGCAAGAACAAGGTGAGAGCGAAAAAACATGACTCAGATGATTTCGATGGTGAGAGATGAGCAATGATTGGAGAAAAAACAAAGAAAAACATCTAAAAAATGTGATTTTTTATATGTGAACTGTGCAAACACTCTGCTTTTCTTTTAATCTCTATTATTAATGAATTATATTCATCTGATATCTATCTCTATAAAAATATGAGACATTCTGCTGTCCGGGGTCGACGAACATCAGCCGCGGTTTGGAAAGCATCTCGCCATTAAAGCCATCGTGACTCACTAAAATAGAAATGATGGCAGTTATCTCATCCCATACTTGGAGAATATTTTTAGCCTATAGAAAAGGATAATTCTATCTCCAAGTCTGTTTGTACATGTCATAAACTCTTTCCTTAAAAATATTCCCTGGGCATAATGGTCTCCAATAGGACGACACCTTTGCTAATCTGGCTGAATGAGTAAAGGCATTTGAGGGAAACAGGTTTCTAAACACACAGTGACAACAACAGGTTCAAAAAGCTTCTATCTGCAGTACCTTCGATAATCTATCAATAACATAACCTCTTGAAAATGTATGGCTTTTTAAACGGGCCCCATCCGGCCTCCTTCAGAGCGAAGCACCGAGGAGGCAGAGCCCTGAACAGTCAGACGAGAAAGCAGCACAAACGAAACTAACAGTCTTCTTTAACAATATAAGCTTCTCTGCAATCAGGCACAAAAATAAACATCTTTTTTTTTCATTCCAGTCTGAATCCTTTTGGTCTTTGGTTCCGCAGTAGAGGTAAATCTCCTTTGCACAGTATCGAACGAGAGCTGCAGGGCTGAGGGAAACAAGTCTAGATGTTGACAGAACCAACAAGGCTCTGACAGCTACAGGGACTGAGGAAGGTCTGGCCTTTTGCCTCTCTGTCTGAATGAAGGTACAGGCTGCCAGCTTTAAGAGGAAGGTTTTGTAGCGGTTTCTGGGAGCAAGGTGGAGCTGAGTCTTAGCTGCTAGCCGACACCTCCGGGATGTACTCTTCATGAAGTGTGAGTCCACAGAGCCCCTGCTCTTGTGTTACACAGATGATCCTGGTAGCTGATGTTTTCACGACCCCTCAAGTGTGTGTTGAGGTTCGTTAGCATGTTAGCATGTCCAAACCAGCGCGGTTGGGTCACAGTCTTTAGGCTGCGACGCTTGGAGCGGGACTGATGCCTGCAATTAGCTACCATTTGAGACAAAAAGTCCAGATCTTCAGGGACCTCCAGTCTTGTGTTGACAAATACTTGAAGTTCAAGGTCATGTTCATGCCAGCTGCAAGAAAAAAAAACAGTTTGGCAACTGTACCGAAGAGGATTAATAACAGTTGCATGACAGCTCATGTGCCTGGGCTGACCACAGAGGGCAGCACCTGTGAGCTTTTAAAGGGCACAAAGTTTAAATCCGGTGTTTGCAGATACTTTTGCAGGACTTGCAGACACCCTGCATGCAGCAGGATTCTTCTAAATGTTGCTGGCTTCCTCCACAATTCACATTTCACTTCCTTCCTCGCTGCAGCTGCCATCTGACGTCCTTGACAACATTTCTACTAAGAATTGATTCACTCAGGGGAAACAGATTGGTGAAGGATAAATCTGCCTACTGTACCGAGTCCTTTGGTTTTTCACATAATGCTACAGCCTCCATCCGTGTCCAGCTGAGAATGAATTGACTTAAAACTGAAGTAGATTTGTAAAATGGTGGTGAGGGTTTGATTGATAGCTGAGCAGTTACTCCCCCACAGCTGTGTGACACAGTCAGTGACCCTGGAAGTCAGCAGTGGGTGGCCTCGATGGGTGACAGCGTCAGGATGCTGCGATCGTTGGAGTAGAAGTTCTCTGTGTCGCTCCAAGACCTGAAAACAGGCAGCAGTGACTGAGGGTTAGGTGACTGACGGGGGGGAGTGAATGCGCGTATGTTTGGTTGTGTGCGAGTGTGTGTTTGTGTGTGTGTATGTGTGTGTGTGTGTGTGTGTGTGTGTGCTCGTCTGCCACTAGCTTACACACTGATATCAATGGTTTTGTGATTATGAATTGCACAACCCGGTCAGAGGAGGCAGAGTAGAGTGAGAAATGGAGGAGTGGAGTGTGAGAAATGGGTGTGATGGTGTTAATGACGAGTGTCCAAAGTCTCTCCTCAGCAGCCCTCACTAACCCATGTCAGAATGGGGCATTCTTACTTTCTGAAAATTACATGTAAAGTTCCTGGAAAGCATGCTGTAATTATTGTCAGTTGATTTGTTAAGGTTAGAACAGTTTTGGTTATTTTACAAGAACAATTTCTGTTTTTCCTGCCATCTTTTTTTCTCAGAGATTATATGAAGTTTACAACATCTGGATAAAAATGTGGGGTTGAAACAGCACCCATGTGGTCTTAATAAAGGAGATAAGCAGAATATTTGATCATTTTACTTATACTTAAAATAAAAAAACAATAACTTAAGATGTACTTTTGATACAGTATTTGCCAGAAAAGTGTTGCAATTAGAAGTTGAAATATGAGGAAAAATTACATTATTTTATGACCATGGGTCATTTAAGTCCATTTGTGTTGAATAAAGTCTGTATGGTGACAACGGGACATTATACAACCAATTCTGTTGTGTATGAACTCAGAGTATATAGAGGATGAAGAAAACACGTAAGTTCACAGAAACAGACTGTCACTAATTCCTGCCAGTGTTTCCTCAGGGAATTTTTCCTGCAGCGAGGGCAAAGGGTTTTGTTGTATCTGAGCGGTGCGAGCATTAAAGCAGGGTCCCAAATTAACTTTATGACCCTGGTAGATTAAAATATCCAAAAGCCAAGCATATTAAAAAAAAAAATAAAAAAAAATCTATACATATTCGATATACCTTTATTTATTTATTTAATTTTATAAAATGCATCATAAAACAAGGTGAAAATGATCACAAGGAAACTTTGAAACCTCTTGTACCAAAAAACAGCTGAGTTCGCTGATAGTTTGAGGATAGCCACAAAAAATGTATTTAACAAAAACACTGACTGCACAAAGGCCTTTAGTTTTTGCACCTTAAGGACCTGCTGATACATATGTTTGCTGGCCCAAACAAAAATGAGGCTGGGAAAGAAAAGAATCTGTTTCAATGCTGGTATATCCACTATTATCTCTTATTTGCTTCATTAGTGTAAGAAGCAGCAGTGTGGAATCTCAGCAGATTTATCTCCTTTGAGTGCTTGGAAATGCAAATGATGTGAAGGCTTTGGTGCTAAGACGGGCTCGGAGTTAAGTTTTACTAAAAGTGTTCAGACAGCTCATTAGCACTTAAGAGCTCACATGTCGAACATAATGGCAGAGATCCTGTGCTGCAAATATTTTCTTAAAACAATCAGTCCCTTTGATTTTCTTTGTGCTGAAAATCATTAACGTGTTTGGTTTTTTTTTAATCTGTCTATGACTGACTGTTCTGGAGGGAGGAGGTGAGGAGAGACTTTAGCTGCTCAATTCATGGACAAACAAAAAAAACAGTCACTATGGAGACAAATTAATAATAAACAGGCATCGACATTCATGCTTCATATTTCCACTCTCAAAATGACCAGGACTAGTTTCTGATTTTCTGCTTGTAAAATATACATCCTTAAGTTTAGCTTGCTATTTAAATATCTTTACTGCTTCACTAGAAAAATAAGTATCACACTTTCTTCCATGACATCAATGGAGATGCACATAGTATAAAATCCACGCTATACTGTATAATTTGTTTTAGAGACACGACAGAGGCACTCCCTTTCTGTAATTAGCTTAACGAGCTGAATCTCCTTTGGAAATGTCTAACAAACACTGATCTAAACTATTTGTAAACCACTGAATGTGATTGAGCTGGACAAGAAAAAATGGAAAGCTGAAGTAAAAAAAGTCACTGTTCATACAGGTCACAACAAACCAACCACCGTGACCACACCGGCTCACATCAAAACAGTCAACGATCTGAGCTTCCTGCCTCAGAGCACCAGCAGGGAGAAGCAGAGAGGCTGTGGTTCAACATGCTGAGTTCAAACAGCGGCTCCATTCTGGTTACTACACCTGATTTCCACATGACTGAGCCGGAAATGTGTGCGCAGCCTCTGCATGCTGAAGAGGTTTGCAGCTGAATACGGGACGAGAGGAAGACTGCATATTTTCTGCACCCGCAGACGTACGGAGACGTCAGCCTCTCAACCTCTGAACAATGCTCATGACCTATAATCTATAAGCTGCTGTCTGAGACAAAGACAACCGTTTTAAGACCTGGTGAACAGGATCACAGGGCCACCCGGGGACTTTAAATAGACCGATGACTCAAATGGCGGTTTCACTGGAGGCACTCTCACGTGCTGCATCACCAGCTCGGCTGTCTACTGGGGGCTGGGGTCAAACTGAAACATCTCAGTGCTAAACCCATCTTGCTCCCCAGGTTATGACAGAAGAAAAAAGGACGTTAGCGACACCAAAACACACTGTTGGGATAAGCTGGTGGGAACATGAACCCGAGAAAAAGAACGGAACAGGCAGATTTCTGACAAGACGAAGCTCACGGGGAGGGGGGGGGGGACGTTAACAGCACATGAATAATTAATCTGGAAGGTCAGACGACATTATGCAGATTTCAGACACAGGAGGACGAGGACACAGACGACGGAGAGAGGACAGAAAAATACAAGTGCAAGAGAGGAGTGTGAGAGGGGGCACAGACACAAACAGGGTTACATTGTATACAAAGTACCAAAGGCAACAGCAGCCCCCATGCAACAAGTTAGAGTCTGAGCATTCTTGTTTTGTAGACATGGATGGACAAGACACGTGGAGTTCTATTCTGTAATACTAGCATGACTCCACCAACTTGGAACACCCCTGGGTATAAAACAAGCATGCCCTCAAAGTTTGCCTCTTCTCAGAAGCACATATAAGGCTTCAGGATCCAGTAGAAAAAGACTAATAGATACAGAGAAGTAGTGAAAAAAAAAGAAAGACTCTTAGACAACATTTCCCAGCAGCCTCTCTGGTTTACGCCTATTCTCCTTGTTCTGAGAGTTATAGCAGGAAAAGCTTTAAATATGAGTTTCAATTTTGTTGTTAAAATGATTATGTAGGATGGTTTAATATGGTTGCAAAAACAGCACACACGTGGTTTAGTACATTCAGATTTTTAATGAATGAATGTCTGATGCATTAAAACAGGACCAAGTAGTTTTTTGTTTTTTTTAAAATTCTCAATGGCATAAATATTTTTAAATGTTCAAGAGGTGTATTAGTAAATTTGAATAGTTTTTTTTTTTTGCTCACTTTCTTTCTCACATTTAAGTGTTTGTGTACAATTCGTTTGACATTGGGATGAAGATTCAGCCGTTGGGGTTTGACGACCACATGGGGGCGTGGATCTCATTCGTTATGAAAAACATCTTTGACTCCTGACACCCGCGTCCGTTCCTGCTTTACTGCTCTGCCATGATTCAGCTGAGATCAGCAGTCAACAACAGGCCAAGTCAAGCAGCGAGAAACAAAATATATAACGGATAAATGCTTTATGTATTATATATGTTTGTAAATATGCTTTCTATAGGTGCTTAAGCATGTTACATAGGACGGGTTGGATATATTCCCTTTCCTCTACGGCAGTACTGTAGCATAAAGGCCAAATGTGAGCTGAGTTTCTCTTTTTTTTTCCCTTTCTTTTTCATTTTTCCTTGTAGTTTTCTGCTACATTTCTGTCAATTCAAAAGGTGAAAAAAGTGAGAGGATGGACAGAAAGAAGTGTGGAAAGCAGAGAGAAGTAGGGAGAGTTCAGGGGACAAGGAGAGAAAGAGAAGAGGTGATATTAAAGGAAGGAAAGGAAGCAGAAGAGGGATAAAAAAAACCTGGACATCCAGCCCCAATTCTAGGAGTTGATTGTGTTTGTCCAGAATAAAGCACAGCTCAGCAGAGTATTTTACTTTCAGTCATTGTTTGTGTTTATCACTCTAATACTACAAATTGGCTGCTGTTGCTCAGTTGGAAGAATTCAATTGACAGTTTCGTGCCAAGGTCAGAAAACAAATCAATCAATCCCACAGGAGGAAATTCATTTAAATTGAATCATGCATTTAGTGGTAATTTGACCCTGAAGCAATGAGAATAGTTTCCTTTCTCCAAGGGAAATGACACTGGCAAAGACTGAAGTAGATTATCTCATGGTGTATATATTACCCAATGCTGTCAGAGGAATAATGATTACAAACTTTAAAAATGCAGGACCTATTGTACGCTCCTTACTGGCTGAGTCAAAGTTAAAAACGATCTGCTGGTGTCAAAGATGTTAATTTTTTGAACAGGGGCCTGACTGAATCGGATGACCACAGAGTCTTTCGGTTGCTGTCCAGAGGGGCTGATGGGAGGATGGGAGAAAACAGTATATCCCTTTTTTTATCTGCATGCTGTCATTACCTTAACAAACACACACACACACACAGTCATAATTTAAAAAACAAAAAAACAAAAAAACATGCGTGCCCACACCACTCTGTGCAAGGTAGACTGCAAAGACTGGCACCCAAAGAATAAGAATGCTACATCTTCATTACTGACAGAATCAATACTCAGTGTCCCATGGTTCTTTTGGAAGTATTGATCACTCAGCAGAAATGGCTGATCAGTTCAGTTAATCAATGACCTCTCTGAGTCTCTATGATTCAGGCTAAAAAGACACAATAGCACTGACGACTCAGCTTACTCGTCTTTAAAGCTGCACTCGGCAAAATTTTGCATTGCAAAAAAAACAACATCCAAGTTGTTGATGCTGTATTTTACTTTATCACAAGAAAGTTTTTATCTGCACTTACTGAGCGCTGAGTTTGCTTTGTGCAGTTAACTGACATCATGTTTCATTATTCATTCCTCTCTCTGCCACCTCGGGCCACCGACATGCAAAATTGCCAAGTGCAGCTTGAAGGCTAAGCTGCGACAGGCTGTCACTTATGAAGCACTTCACTTCTCAATCATAGGTTACAATGGGGGTGTGCACACCTATATATGGTGTCTGGATCAAATACAATTTGTCAAGCCAAACATTATCAGCGTTGTCACGTGAAGAAGTAGTCCACTGACCAAGAGGACCACCTGGACAAAGCTAATGGTTCAACTTAACTGACATATTGACATCTGTTAAAGTGCATTACAGATCAGGCAGTTTTCCTGCCTGGATAACCCCGCCAACTCCCATTCACACACCAACTTTTGATTTTTGGGAGCATTGAACAGAAAAAGAGGACACAGACAGGACAGACAGAACAACAGATCATAGCATAGATGATTAGGACATAGACACATGGAATAATAGACAGACCCGCCCCAAAGTAGGGGCCAGACAAGACAAGTTACATAATGTAATACTGAGACCTGTTAGGTGCCTGTATACCCCAGCAGGTCTCCATCGTAAGGGCCATTTAATAAAATGCTGGAATCTAAATTCTCCCTGGCTACTCTGCCAAACATCCACGTCTGCATGCTACTGTATGTAGAAGGCATGGCCATCACAATCTACTCAGCCATTGGTCTCTATGATTTTGGTTACATGGTGTACTGATATATCTCTGATAGTACACTGCTATGGATGTGAGATTAAGCACACCTTTCTGCCTGGTTTGTCACAATGTTCAGACTCCAGACTCTCCCAACACACACTTTGACAGAAACAGGGAACTCATAGTGCAGTCGATGAGTGCAGAACTCTTCGTTCGGCTGGTGTCTTAAAGTTCAGCGAAGCCGAACCCTGAAACCCAGTCTCTTTGACCATCAGAGACCCCGTCTCCCTCACAACTGTATGCTCAAATACAGATCTGAACAAGGAAAAATTACACCAGGGTTGTAGCCAAATTATTGGCTAAAACGGTCAGGACTGCAGCCCAAATTTTTGAAACCGAGAGCTGGTGAGGGTTCGTCAGGATTCATAATCATTGTTTCTTGCCGTTGGTGTCCTCCCCACCTGTTGTTGCGGCTGGATGTGTGGCAATGGTTGGCGCTGGCCTGACACTGCCCGGTCATTTGCTCCAAGAGGCGGGCCAGGCGGGAACAGCCGCTTTGCCCATGTTGGTAGCAGCACAGGGACTCCACACAGCTGAGGTCCTGCGCCTGGGAGGCTGATAGAGACTGAAGGAAGGAGGAGGAAGAGGAAGAGAGGAGGTGGGAGGGCAGAGTAAGAGTGGGGAAGAGGGAAAAGGGTGGGAAAAAAATATGGAGAAGGGTATGGAGGGGGAAGAAAAATGACAGCGATGCACATAGAGAAAAGGACAAAAGTAGAAAAGGAGATGGGAAGAAAAGAAGGAAAATTGAGAGAAAAAAAAACAAGAAAGAGAATTAATTAACACCAGCACAAAATAGGTTCACTGTCACCTTCTAACAGGAGGACAGATGACTGGATGATGTACTGCATGCTGTCACAGGGACAATGATGTACAGGGGAAACATTCAAAACATGCTACACAAGGGAATGAAATGTGCAAATTAAACATAACTCATACAACTTGTAAACAAAGAAATCACAGAAAAAAAGGCAGTAAAAAAAAAAAACAATTTAAATTTAAGTCATTTCCAGTATATTTTAAAGTATTTAAAAAGCAGATCAAGCCGGTCCTCAATTAAAAATCACATTAGACTAAAGAGCTAAACACTGGACCATTATGGTCCTCAAAATGCCAACTTTTAGTTAGTGCAAACTCACCACATTGGTGTTATTTTAGGTTTTCATTGAGTGCCTACTTTTAATTTGACAATTACGAGACTCTCCACAGCTGTTGTAGAAATTTAGTGCTGAGAAACAAGACGGTGTCGTCATCATCTGTGCAGTTAATTTTCCTTTCATATAAGCGAAAAACAAAACGACAAAATATTGCCAGTTTGAATGTAGGATGTGATTTGCAGTGCAGAGCAACCTCTCGCTTTTACAACAATAAGGCTGAAGATATATTTTACGACTATTCAGACTTTCACTGGGCCTGATGTATTGATAGACACAGCTGAGTGAAGCTGCTGCCTAAAAGCCTGCAGGATCAGGTGGCTCTTTAAACCTGTGTCAGCACTCAGGAGCGAGAAGGCACGTGATGCAAAGGAGAGAAAGTGAAGGGCCGAGAGACAAAGAAAAGAACAGGGACAGTGTGTGAGGTTACACCTGTGCAGCTTGAATCATGTGTCCTCCTTTTATACTGCATGAGAGGACAAAATACTTACAGATTAATCTCTTATAAGCCAATAAATGAGTTTGGGGTAAAAGATTCAGATCACTATGATCAACTAGAACATTTTTGTAAGAATTTTGTTCCTTGAATTTAAAAATACTCTTTTGTAAAGCAACTCTTTGACCAATATTTTAAGACCTCCAGTTTCTTTCGGTATATGGAGAGTCAAGTGAACACTAACATATCTTTCTTTCATAGATTATAAGCTTGATAATTAGTATTGTGATATAGCCCCAGACTGTCCTATTTTATAGCTGAATGTCTGAGCCAAGTATTCCACAGTGCTTTGGATTGTGATGTTGTGGTAGTTTTATTCCTCTGCGGCAGAAATAGGAGACATTATTGGAATGGAACCAAAGTAATGCTGCTTGGCTGGTGACTGCAAAACACAGCAGGGACGCACTGAATAGGATTTATTCCAGCAGTGTCAGAAGTCCCTGGATAAAAAATGCATCATTTTGCTCTCCCTGTATCAGAACACACTGCTTTTCTCCTTTTCTCAAATGGGATTAGTTCTTGTTTCCGTAGTTACAGTCATCATCCACCGCAAAGAGAAAAGTTGAGGTTGGAGAATGTGATTAGTCCCAACCACAGTGAAAACAGTGACTGCAGCCAAGCCACAGCTGTAGCCATGGATGGTAATGGATCCTGGACTAGGGGTTTATCTGATAGTGAGGTGTCCTTGGAGTATCTATGCTGGTGTGAGCGTGTGTGTGATAAACACTGTCAGCTCTTGATTAAGTCTACGAATGAATGATATACCCGCATTGATCAACCAATTGAATCAATCTGTAAAGCAGCAATCAGTCATCAGAGGAACTTTTAAATCAGAAGCACGTGAATGCAGCTTTTAAATACTGTCGTTTGCAATGACAGTCATGTCAAAATAAAACTCGTAATCCAGTGCTGTTTGGGAGATAAATGACCAATACAGATGGATCTACTTAACTATCCATTTCACCTTTGCACTGTTTCTGAGGAACTGTGTGGTGTAAGGAGCATTTTTTTTTAGTTCTGAAGAGCAGCAATAATACAACGTCCAAAGAAAAATCAGGCCAAACCTTATGATTTATAGTTCTCATGAAAATTGTGTCTTTCTGAGAAAAAAAAAGCCTGATTTGAAGGTTTTGTTGTAAAAGAGTCAAGGCCTCAATGACAGTTATATGGATGACATCATCCCTTGGCGGATTAACTGTATTAGCTACAGAGTTCATATTCTTCACATTTTATGTTTTTCTATTTGGAACAACCATCAGGCTGGTTTATACAACTATGACAGCAGAGGGTCTTAATATAATAATAGAAATAATACTTTTGGGGTTTGATATAAGTGCTCACAAAGCATGCTTTGTATGGAAACAAAACAGACACTGAAAGTCTTAACTTGTATAACAAAAGAGAAAATACTTAAAAATCTTAATTGAGAGGCAAAAGAGATTAGTTGAGCTATTCAGTACTTACAAGCAGACGATGGTATATGATGCAGGCTTCAATAAAGTGTATTATAATTGGCTATGGTAGGATTAGATGATTGAACAAAAATACAGTGAAAACAATGAAGTCAGCATGCCAACAGCATTCTCTCTCTCTCTCTCTCTCTCTCTCTCTCTAAACTCTGAACCCAGATCCGACCAATAACAGCAGTCAGGAGTGAACTGAAAGGATGGGGACAAGCTTGGTCTGGTAAGGGAGGACGGGTTCAGTCATACCTGTGCAGGGAGGGGGATGAGGATACTCATGAAAGAGTTTGGATGGGTGGAGTTGATGCAGTTGGTTGCGAGGGGATGGGGTCATTCATACAGCTTACAATTACGATCAACAGAGAGACTTGCAGCGACAGTACTTTAACATATGGAATAACAGGGCAGTGCAGGGGTAGCTGTGACATATAGCCAGGGGTGAAAGTTGGACCTTGTATCCAAACATAAGGACATATGTGCTTGACCACAGCTGTTGAGAGGTGCACAGGGCTGGTTGGAATGGGTGAAACCATTATGCTTTACAGGGGTTCGGGGAGGGGGGCGATGGGAGTGAAGTATGGTACTACCTAGGGGAGCAGGGGTCTGGGCCGGGGGCAGCAGGGGGAGGATAAGCAGCTAGCAGGTGCCAATTGTCCTCCCCTGGGCTCCGCTGGGCTTTAACAGGGTCATATTCTGGGCCGACTGAACCCTCACCCTCTTCCATCTGAAGGACACAAGATGCTTACAGTGAGCCCTGCAGGCTAGTGGAACAGCTAATCAGTCAGCCAGGTAGGCTGTCGATAGGTAAGACATCGACACAGCGACACAACCAGTAAAGCCAGCCTGTAACTGCAAAAATATCCACAGGAGTCATTTTGTCTCATATTAAGTCTTATAACAAGTATGCATGTTGGAAATGTGTATGGATACGATTTTTTTTTCCAGGTTTCAGGAGATTTGAAAACCTCTGGCATAGTTATAAATTTAGCTTTGTAAATCAATGGACTCAATACAAGACGAAAAGACTGCAGATACAGCGAATATGATTTCCAGTGCTGCTTATTTACCAACCAGCAGATTCATTAGTTAGTTAGTAAGCAAGCCATCAGTCAGAAAGTCAGTCCAAGCTGCACTGTGGGAGCGCAATTAATTAAACTTCTGACCCAAATAAAAACTGACGGTCCCCCTTTTTAAAGCCCTTTACCAGTGACCTCATCAGCAATCCTGAGCATCACAACAAGGCTGAGAGCAAATTTTCGCCTTTCAATAGAAATAAAAACAGCTGTTTCCAGCTTTTTAATACAAGACACCAACATGCACCTTGGGTCTTATTCCCCTGCGAAACATCCGAAGTTCATTTTAATTGGGACTGTGAGATAATCATAACTCTGCTCTGAGAAGAGGTCCTTCGGAACATTTGAGTGGGGTGATGAGGTCACTGGAGGAGGGTTTTAACTTCTCGTAAGAGCGGAGACAATTTAACACATTAATAAGAAGGTCGCTAAGCTCCAAAATAGCTGTAAAACTGAGCAATGAATGAGCAGAAAGTAGCTGCAGGCACAAGAAAGATGTCTAGAGGGAAAAGGATCCTTCTATGGCAGATAAGCACAAATCTATTAGCATTCAAACCAATTAACCTGCAG
The DNA here is from genome assembly GCA_029814765.1 of Acanthurus leucopareius. NCBI lineage: Eukaryota > Metazoa > Chordata > Actinopteri > Acanthuriformes > Acanthuridae > Acanthurus > Acanthurus leucopareius. Next base: position 5,985,302 of record JAQMCX010000045.1, on the reverse strand, counting down.
CTGAATCTATAAGAGCTACAGAGCAGACAAACAAGGGAAAACCCAGGAGAGCTCCTTGGGTTCTTTGGTGATTACCTCCTTCTAATCTAATTAGGAAAAAAGACTCAGAGATCCTGGAAGTCTTTTAACACAACTGCATAAATAGCATGACACAGCACATTAAAAAGAATTTGATTTTGAACCCAGTGAGAGCATCTGGTGTAGTTCTACCATTTCAACAAACAAATTGCTCAAACTGAGGAAAATAGGATCTGTTCTGCATAATGTGCTCTGTGCTCTCCCCTGCCATAATACACACTACAAGTACGATCAGTCTGCAGTTTGTTTCTGCTCACTGAATTTGTGGGATGGGATCTGCATTGTCTCTATTGTGAGTGACTTGGAATATACACTTAGTCGCCAGTTTTTCTTTTTAGATACACCAAACTAAAACTAATGCACATACTTCTACTCAATATATGTTGTCCAAAGCATTTAGTTTTTGGTGAAACCATCTAAGTAAATAAATGTGGCAGAAAAATGAGAGAAATTTATCTAAAACATTACAGTTTGAACATTCTACAAACTACAGCCCCCAAAAGGATCATCAAGTTGAACTTATACTTTTCAAGAAAGTAAGCATTCAAACTTTTGTTAAGGTGGGATTTATTGGAAGGCTTTTTCTTTAGATCGCATTAGTTTTAGCAGTGCATATGCTGGTGGCTAAGTGTGATGCTACAACAATAAGCACAGCAGTTATTTTTAGAGTTTACTAATGAGTTTTAGAGTCATCAACACAAAATGCCATGTAGCTGTAAATCTAAAGATATGCATGCAGCAAAATTAGCCTTCGAAAGAAATTAACCATATAGGGCTGCAAAAAATGATTATTTTCCTAATCGAGTATCTAACTGATATTTTCTAGACTGATTGGTCAGTCTTTAAAATGTCAGAAAATAGTGCATAATTCACATTGCTACATCCAAGAGCTTTAAATAGCTGGAGTTATCTGACTAGTGGTCTGAATTCCAAAGATATTTGATATATTTTTATATATATCAAACAAAAGGGATTAAATCTTCTTAATTTAGAAATCAGGGAATATCTGACTTAAACAATAAATTGAAACAACTGCCATGGTAATTGTTTAGCAATTGTCTATCAACTAATTGATTTTTTGACTAATTGTTGCACTTTCTAACAATACACACAACAGAGATGTAAACATATTTATTTTATAAATCTCACAAGGTTTATTCATATGATCTTCGACTGTTGTATCTAAGCCAGTAAAGCTCTCGAAAACATTTTGTCTGTGCCCGATAGTCACGGCATAGCTGTCAAAGATCAAGAATTATTTTTGGCTTTTGGTCTGATCATTTCACCCCAGAGAGCTCACACTATAGTTAGATTCCCCTTACAGGCTGTTGATAGGCATATCTGCTATGACAACACAAGATCTGAAAGTCATCTGTCTTTGATAGTAACACAGTCTGTCATGCATCTGACAAGACAGCATCATGCTGCTGTACAAGACAGTGCAGATCAGGCCAAGAGTCTGTCATGCATCTGTACCAATTGTCTTGTTCTGTAGCTCTGCTAAAATCATGCAGGTGGACGACTCTACAGTGAGGAGTGTTTTTTATGTCGAAAATACAGTTTGAGGGCTTTTCGCTAGATATATGTCAAGGAGACGGACCATGCTATAGGTAAGAGGGGTGGTATGATAGGCTGTGACATGCAACTGTGTGATTATTAACTTAACATGTGGGTGGCATGCCAGACCGTAGTTGTATAACAGGACCACTAGCTAACGGTCAGGAGACTGTCTGACCAGGCGCCATGATTTGGGACAAGACAGTCAGAACGTTGCCTCATAAATTACAGAGTCCCTGTAAGACAATACTGCTATGATATCATATGCCATTAAGAGTACAAATTAATTAAACAAAGATCCCCATGTGATTTTACATTCATTCACTCATCTGTTTGTTCATGCAGTGGAAGTAATGGCAGTACCATGCTGAACCAGGCAGGGGGGATGGAGAACAGTTTCACACATGCAGTGACTAAAATGCCTTTTGATACATTATTTTGCTCCAAAATATCTTAATCTTCCCTCTATCCAAATCACAGAGAATGCTGATTGGCTTGTCCAGGGCATGCAGTCACACACCAAAGAAACTGCCCCAACATTAACAGCACGCATCTCTGCGGTCGCTGTGCTGCCAGTGTTAGAAACAGGCCTCAGTTGGACTCAATCAAGTCCAGATCTGGGAGGAAGTTCAGTATATGGATGATAACAAACAGGAGTGCTTGTTCCATTGAGCAATATTTCTACTTTTTAGAGGCTGCACACGTTATGCTGGAAATGAAGTTTTATCATAGCATGTTAGCAACCTATGCATTACAGGTAAATCTTTCAAAACATTTAAGTATAAAGATAGTGTAAAGTAAATGTTCAGACTGGGATTTGCAGGGTAGGTATATGAGAAAAAATACCATTTTTTTTGTTAAGGGATATTATATTGGGTTGCATGTCTACTTCAAATTTGAAGTTGCAGTTCATAGAAACATACTACTGACTGGTAACAATACGTGTATTTTGATATGTTGCTGTTAAACAATGACAGACTTTATCATGGATATCTGTGTCCTCAGAAAAAGGAGGTCATACAGAGGAACAACAGTATAACAATATATACTTTTGAACTGGTGAAAAAGAACGTAACTTTCAGAAGACGCAGCATCAAAGCAGAGTGACAGGAGCAGCCAATAGATGGCTGCCTATTCACACAGATATACAGATGCGTTCCACAGACTGCTGATATAGAAATATTGCTTTCGAATAAAGCACTCCTGGGATACTTGTTCTGTTGATTTAATTCTGAGATGTATTTTGAGCTCAGGGCTGAATCAGTCCTCTACCTAATCTTGCCCAGCTGGCTCTTGGCTCTGGACAGAGGCTGCAGAGCGATGAAGTCATCACCTATCGCCACACGGTTGGAATACATCTACTCCAGAAGAACACACAGGGCGGACAGAAGGAAGAACACACAGACACACACAGAGGTTAGATATCAAACTCTCATACACATTCGTACTGAACCCACTTTGAGAATAATACAGAGACAAAGACAAACTGGGACAAAGACAAAGGTGAGAGCAGAGCAAGAAACAGCACACAGGACTGTAAAGGCAGTTCCACTTTGTCTGAGAAACAAGAGGAGAGTTTTGAAAGGAGGAAGGCAGAGACATGAACAGTCCCCAGCTGAAAGAAATGATACCGTAACAGCAGGAATCTTCCGAGAGGTGACCATGCACATTTGTGGATGTGTGTATTGTGTGTAAAACAGGTCATGCTGTGTGGCTGCAACCAAACACCGTGAAGTTCCAGTAAAGAAGTTGGTGACCCATTACCACAGAGCCTGAATAATAATGATATATTAGAATAAAATGAGGAACTATATAAACAATGTGGCAGGCAGAACATTTCCTCTCTCTTCGAGAGTTTGAGTCATATTGACATTTAAGTTTGTTTTCTCCCCCCAGGCTCTTGTCTCATTAAAAGAAATACAATTTCCATTTTTGTAACACAAGTAAGATTACAAAATGAAATTTCGAGTCTAGACCACAGCTTCAGAGTCGCACTCTTATGATGACGGCATTCAGGTGACACTGTAGTGACTGTCAATACCAGTTCTGTCTTGGGAAAGTTTTTTTATGCAGCAAAGGGGCGGGCAAACTTTCTGTATAGTTTTCCAATGAAATGTGTGACTATTTCTAATCCTTCATCAAAATCACAGGCCACTATTTCCAAAAGAATTTTTTTTGTCATAGCTCTGGCACTATTATGCATGTTTCACAGAATAGTTATCAGCTGATCCTGATAAAAAGTTGTCCATTGGAATTAATGTTGGGGAAGTATCAATGATTAGAAAACCAGTTGTGCTTAGCTTTCCTTGGAGTGTTTTATTAAGGTTTTAGGTACTCTGTAGTCTCTCTGTTTTGCTAACACCTGACTACAACTGAATTCTCATCACTGCAGAGAACAAGTCCTGCTGCCTGCCACACCCCCCCACACTCTGACTGCCTGCACGCACTGTTGGCAAACACGTGGACTGGGTTGTCGCTAGTTGCTTTCAGAAATTAAGCTGGTAGAGGCTCTGAAAAGTTGCTTTGTCTAGTGAGAAAGTCTCCAAGTTGACAACACCCTTTTTTACATAGAGAAGAGAGGTCTGTTAGAGAGAGAGAGAGAGCGAGAGAGAGACAGACAGGTGACAGAGGAACAAATCCATGCACAGCTTGACAATAAAAATTAACCTTTACAACAATTCAATTATGTTTTTATAATGCCACAAACAACTTTAAATTATATAAAATAATGAAACAAGATTCTGATTTTCTTATATTAATTTTTGTAGACCATTTTGTAAAGAATAGTTAAATAAATATTTCTCCATAATGAACAGACCTAAAAGGCTTTCAGCAATTGGTGATCAATCCATAAAATCCTGATCAGTGGACCATAATTGTATTACTGAAAAAATAAACCTGTGGCATGAAAAAATGCTTCATGTTGCAGTTATGCCAATAAAACAAAGCTGAGACGCAGCCTGCAGAAAGCCACTGCAGACGGCTGTGCTGATTAAAATTAAAGCGTGTCTGCTGGTGTGTGAGCAAAATACAAGTCTGATAAGCTAAAAGTCTAGACACAGAGCCACACTGCACTCATGAGACACTTTAGCAAATTGAATGTGTTTGGCCTTTCCTGTGCCATTTTAGTTCTTTTAATGAATTTTACTTTTCAGCCTGTGCCTGTGGCCCCGGAAAAACCCAAAACCTACAGAAATTGCTTTATTGCGTTCCTCACCTGAAGCATTTTGTATGATTGTCTTACAACTTTGATAATGAACAAGCTTGTTTCCAACTGGCCCTATTTTATTTGGATTGAAATAGCCAACAAAGTTAATGTAATCTTAATGCAGACAAACTTTCTCCATCTAAATCAACGTTTACCCGGTTTATTTTATTATTTTTTTTGTAGGCAGTTTTTTGTTTTCCATACCTGATCTTACATTTTCTGACTTACTGTTCTCATTGTGGCTTTCAGCCTCTAAAATATGATTTCACCTCAAAAAAACTGATATAATCTTCACTTAAGCTTAGAAGCCACAGTTAACTAAAATATTGCAAGCTGCAGCCTGTAAATGATGCTAATATGAATGAAAAATGAACTACCGTCAAGAGCAGGGATAAGAAAAAGCTGACTTTGGATAGGAAAAAAACATCCCCTAGTGTGTGTTTCACTGAAAAACCATTAAAAAAGTGACAACCACTGTGACCAATTGTGACTACACACTGCAACTTGAAGTGGGGCCAGCAGGGTGCATGTGGAATCTAGAATAATCTCTGCAAAGTAAATGCTGGATGGGCCTCTTTAAATCTGAGCTATGAACCCACATTTTTCCCTTCAAAAGTCTCACACAACAACCTGTAAAAGTCTTCTCTGATAACAAGTTCTCATTTTCTCCCCATGTTACCTGACTCTTCTGTGTGCTGGTGGGCTGCAGATGTCTGTAGAAGACTTTCTTCACCACGTCGGGAAAGAGACAAGTTATGACAATGATGATGATGGCAAACCAAGCTGAACCGCTAGACAGCAACTGCACGAATACGAAGTACATGTCCTGTGTGTGGAGGAATGGCCTGGAGGGAGTGGAAGAGACACAGTGGTTACATACTGCAGAAGAAGGGGCATATCCCTATTTTAATGCATTTATTAGTGGTAGAAAGCATCTGCAAGCTGGCTCATCTGAAATAGTCAGTAAGATTTTGGCAAAATTAGCATCAGGACTGACAGAGGTAATAGGTTTAAGCTAAGGACACAACTGAACCATACAGGTAAGCTGTCAGGTTTGGTCCTTTTTTATGTAAATTAATGTCTCAATGGCACTTGGACTCAGGCTCTTTGAATGATTTAATTATTCCCTGGTACCACAGAAATAATTAAACTGCGGAAGATGTCAAACCAAAAATATCAATTACAGTACAATATCATCGGGATGGTTTCGACTTGTAAATCGACTGGACTGGGAAAAATGTTAAAGACTGATCTGATCACCTTGAGATAATCAAACATGATTTGTTAAAAGCCTCAGTCATTTGTCTGACAATTGACAGCACTGGTAAATCAGGTGTACATCAGCCTGTTTGACTCTTAAGCCTCAGCATCTGGCAGAGTTTATACACCTCCTTTAGCAGGGATGCCGTGGAAGGCAAAAAGATTAATGTTACTTTGGGTGAATAAGAGCATTTATATATCTCAGTGTTGATTATTTCAAAGCAAATACTATTAAGGTGTTTTTGTGAAGTTTAAATTAACATGATCATAACTTGAGAAATTTAATCTAATGCTGTAAGCTATTTTTTTTTTTAAACAAGGCTTTTAAGGTCTGAGAAAAAATATATAAATATGAAATTGACAATAAAATGTGCAAATTATATTGGCTTGGAATAGTGGCAGTTTTTGAGTCTGACACTCCTTGATTTAAAAAGTGTGCATATTGTCTTTGCTACAAATATGCCATTTTATACTATTTTTCCCCCTCTATAACAAATAAAATAGCAATTTATTAACTGCATGAGAGGAAGTGGAACAACGTTAAAGTCATAATTTATTTATTTCAATTTCATTTTTTTTCTTCTTTTGCGAGACAGTCATAGTTTATAGCCACTGCAATTTTTTCTCTATTTAAACTTGCTGTGTGGCCACTGTTATGTACTTTCCCAATGAAGAAATTATTTAAGAGGCTTTATGCAATTATCAGACACTAGATTGAGCAGAGAGAAAACAACAAGGCGACAACACAACAAAACATTTTTCTGTGAGTGTCAAAGCAGTGAAAAACAAATACAAAAATGTTCTTTGTAAAATCTCCTCTTACCAGATGATGCCTCCATAGAAGAGAGAGAAGATGAAGTAGAAAGCAATCGAACCCCATGTCACAAAATGGTTCATCCAAGTCCAGAAATGAGTCTCTAAAGCAAGCTATCACAACACAAAACACAATCACACACACAGAAGGGAAAGGAAGTAAAATGCTAAGTGTAAAACACTGAGATGGGGACATGAAGGGCAGCAATAAACTACAGCAATCAGCCTCTGTGCTGTAAAAAGGACCATGACCCCAAACTGCTACAAATAAACCTCTCCCTTTAATGGTCCCTGACATCATCCAGATACTTCACAACTTGCTGTATTTCATACTGTGGCACCGTGACAACACAAGTGTGTCCCTTTGGACCTACGCAGGCTGCACAGTCCCTACACAAGTGCATATAGTATCCTAAATCTAAATCATAATATTAATATATATAGCTGACACATGGGCAGCTCATCAACTTTTAATGGCAAACACGTTGCAAGCAACAAAATATTCAACTGTATTTTAAGGTGGTTGGTGGACAGACTCTTGAGTATAATATCTCGCATCATGCTTGGCTTGTTTCACCAGCCACTGTTTTCTTGGTCGGCCTTGGATTTTTGCTGTTTTGTGCTTTGCACAATTACTATTACTGTTCCGTACAACCCAAACACTCCCAGCATAAAACTGCACTGACACCATATAAGAAAAGCATGCGTATTTGATTTTGTTGAATATGAACAATAGCAGCATATGAGAGATAATACAAGTTAAAATGCCATGAGAAACACTAAAAGGAATAAAAGATTTGTGGAATAAAGAGATTGATGTGAAATGATATAATATTGGCTGATACCATTCTGAAAAAAAGAGTATCTTTGTTGTGGGAGTGTAAGATGGGGTGTAATATACCTTGAGAGTGACAGTGATGACCATGACTGTGAAGACCAGTGTTCCAAATGTCCAGTTTCCAAACATCTATTGAACAGACACACAACATTTAATAATATGGTCACCAGTTTTACATCACTAAGATTAAAAAAAGAAATAACATTCATGTTAATGTACAAGCATCAGTTTCCATAAAAATAGCAATATGGTAAGATCATTATATACTCGACCTCTTTATATGCAACTTTGATATTTTGCAGTCAAGAATGAGCTCGTAAACATAATATTGCTCCTCTTTGTCTCAGCACTATTCAAATATAAATCTTTGACATTCTGTTGGCATTTCACAACAATGAATAATGTATACTAAAAACACCAGTCACTGCTGCTGTATCTGATATCTACTGATTATGTTACAGGGATAGCATAATACTGCAAACTGTTCCAGATGGATGATAAATCTGGATGAAAGGCTGGAATCAGGATGAGGTGCCCACTGTGGTGTTTGAGTTGTGGAATGCAGAGAAACTTCTACGAGGCACAGAACTCAGTTAAGTTGAGTGGTACTGCAGAGCCTATGATGAGGCCATGCCCCCTGAAAGTGCGACTATCACTGATAGTTCCATCACTTGCTGTGAGAATCCCCTTATTTCTAAGTTGAGAGCTGTGGGGGGCATCGTTTTGTTGCCAGCCAAACACTAAAAAAAAACAACACTTAGAGGAATGACATGCATCCACAAAAAGACTCAGGGGAGCTGACAACAATTCTGAGCCCCAAAGATTTATTGTTCAAATTTAAGTTTATTTACTGTACAATGCGTTTATAAACATTTTGTCATAATTAATCTTTTGTCCACTAAGAACAATCTACAGTATATAAACTGCAGGAGATGGGCATTCAGCTGAAGTCTGTGTGCTCCATGTTCAGGAGTAATGATAAATCTGTGTGTGTGTATATACACACACACATATATATATATATATATAATTTTTTTTTCCAGCTGACAAGTGTGTTTAAAAAAAAAGCAAAAAAAAACCTTATCGCTCAATAACTCAAAGAGAAAATGGAAGGATTCAAACTGGTTACAGTCTACAAGATCTTCAGAGCTCAGTGAGCCACTTGGTGTTCTGTACCTGTCATACTGATTATTTCAATAATATTTAAAAGAAGAAAACTAAATTTGTGATTTATGATCCAGCATAGCCAACATAGAAATATACTAAAGAGCACACAGTGCATATAAAAGTTCATCTTTTTTAAATCAGCGATGGAAAGAAAAAACATGCTGAGAAATCATTTGACAGTCCTATCATCAACCCTCCAAATAAACATGCATTCAACTGTAGAAGCAAACTCTTACCAGCTGCCTGTTAGCTCGCAAGATCTGATGACATGCAAGCGTGAAGGCAGAGGAAGAAAGAGTTATCCACAAGAGACAGAAGAAAAAGAAAAGCAAGCGATAGGAGTGAGTGCTTTCTGAAAGACCAAACTTCAAACAGAGAGAGAAATGGCAAAGACATGAAGCAGGGAACAGATTTAGTGAAAAACCAGAACCACATTGGATATGAGAAGAAGAGAAGGCAAAATTTCTTGAAGTCAACCTTTAACAAATTAATAACATTCATGCTGGCACAGTAATAAAGACGAAACAGACTGCATTAAAAGGCTATTCAACAGAATGATGAAGAGATGAAAGAAGAGAACAAAATTTAGGAAGGAACGATTGAGCTCAGACGGCAGACAACCAGCCTCACCAATATGAATAACTCTCCCTAACCTGCTCACTCACACGCACACCCACGCACGCACAGACACAGACACACACGCACACCACACACACTATACACACACTCTAAAGACTCCTTTTCATAATGTGATTTGGACAATCCCATCACTCTGTTCATTCTCTTTTCTAGGGATTCTCTTATAGAACAAAAACATGAAGTGTACACACACACATAAACACGCAGAGCCAAGGACATACCTGTCCGTTGCCCATGAGTGAGGTGTCTTCTCCCATCAGTATGTAGGATCCAAAGAAGAAAACAAAGGCGTGACAGAAGCCCAACAGAGTCCAGTACAGGAACGTCCGGAAAGACAGCAGAGAGTTCTTACTGATGTCCCTGATGGATTCAAACATGTTTTTATGTTTTAGTAGATATGCTGCATCAAAGCACACGTTCCTGTTTGAAACCCTAACCCTCTGACAATATTAAAGCTAACAGTGGGGGAAAAAAAGAAAATAAAACACTTTTGAATGAAATATTAACCAGATTAAGTGATGACTACAATCAATTCAAACTTAGTTTTGATTAAACTTGTTATCTGTAAAATTTCTGCACTTGAATTTTCAAAAATCACGCTATCTGTGCTAAAACTTTTTGGATTTAGGTACTTATGTTATCCCATTGTATGTAGCATGAAATGAAGCCATTCTTCCAATTTTAATTTGCTACATTTATGGCAAATCTTGGCCTTTTTTTTTTTCCAAATACATGAAAATGGCTGCTTCCCACAGTTAACTTAATCTTGCGGTTTCTACTTACAGATCACATGTAGGCTTACCTGTACAGGCCAGGTTTATTCTGCAGTACATGTGGATGGACCAGCTGTTCAAACAGACTGTACACCAGGATGGGCAACGAGGTGAAGCAGATGTTGTAAAGTGTCAGATAAACACTGTCATACAGAGTCTGGAATGGACAAAGACAGCATCTCTTTACCAACCCACCTTAACTTAAAACATCTAACTCATCCATCCTAACTAAGACTGATTTAACCTGATATGTATTAAAGGCTGTAAAGTGAAGGGCTCTCTTGATATATATATTACATGTTGCAAAGTGACAGAGCCTCCATCGAGGTTTTTACACTGTATTCAGTCAAAAATCTGACAAAAAATTTACAGGGCTGATATAAGATCGTTTCAGTCCAGAGTTGTAATCTTAATAACAGACTAAAGTTTTATTATACAACTTAATGATGATAACAGTTTGATTAATGATATAACATATTTTCTACAGCAACGTTGCATAAATAGGTGAGTTTTAATGCAAAATGTGTGTTCCATTGTTCAAAATTTTACAGCAGCTTTTAATGACTCAAGCATTAAACAAAAGACATGGCTGAATCCTGGTGAAGTTTTGTCTTTTTGAGTCTTTTGAAATTTTTACTCTAAATAAAAAATATAAATCACTAACTTGATACTAAGTGGCCTGATCCCATGAGTTTAAGAAATAAACTTTTATTATATTATGAATGACCTCTATAAAGGAAATGAATGACAACAAATAAAATCCGAAATGACACTTGAAAAAATGGAGATATGGAGAGATAGAGACTTACTTGTTGTGAAAACAGACAGAAGAACTGGTATAAAAACTGGGGCGTGATAAAACACACATTCTGGAAAAGACACAGTAAAGAAAAGTGAAGAACAGAAACATTAAAAACATTGTAGTGAACAGAGGGATGGCCAAAAACAGTTTTGTGAGGAGCTGGTGTCAAATCTTTTTTTTCTGTCATAAAGAATTAATTTAATTACTTAATGTAGGACAGAGACATTAAAAAAAAAATAAGAAAAACCCTAAACATAAGTGTAATGTACAGCTGTAAACCAGTTCAACTTTTAGAGAATGATTCTGCAGAATTTTTTTTTTTTTTAAATTAAGACCGTAAGGTGAGTCCACAGCTTTGTTATAACTATTTATTGAAGTGAATGCAAGTTAAGTTGAATAACACATGTAATCATATACATGTCTTACCTTGTAGAAAAAGTACTGTACAAGGGTAGCTATTCGAATATAGTAGAAGTGACCGTGGACAAGCAGTAGTTTAGCCAAGAATTTAAACCTGGCAATTGCATAGTCACTGTTTCTCACGGCCTGACGACCCTCCTTTCCCATGATACCTGGACATGTGCACACATGCATATTAGAGGAAAAAGTGCATAACACAAAAAATCTAGAAACCACAGGGTGTGTGTCTATAAGTGTGGTGAGTGTTTACCTATTCCCACATGAGCTTCCTGTATCATGCTGACATCATTGGCTCCATCCCCAACAGCTAATGTGATGGGTTTCTCTGGAGAGGTTTTCAGAAGACGCACCACCTGAACAGTAAAAAAATGACATTAACAACCACAAACAAACACAGCTTTATATTAATAACATAATAATTCCAGGTGTCAGCTACCAGATATTGTCTTACACTACAAAAAAATGCACTTATTCTGTTAATACATTAACAAGGAGAAACACATTGGTAAAATGATGGTGGGAGCATTTTAAAAGTCTCAAACATGAGGGAAAAGTAGCTGGGTGAGTGTGTGTAGGTGTGTCCATGTGTGCATGGGTGTTTGTGTTTGTGTGTGTGTGTGTGTGTGTGTGCACAGCAAAGGATTGATACCTTGGCCTTCTGCAGTGGGGCCATGCGGCAGCATAGCACAGCTGAACAGTTTTTACACACTTCCATAAAGAGCTTCTCGTGCTCCCTCAACGCTAGAGACAAACTGGCCCCATCGACAACCAACCCGTGCTGTATGACATGGTCCTCTTTTATCCTGGGAAGAAAAAAAAAAAGGAAAAGAAAAAAGAGAGAGAGAGAATGGACTATTACGGTAGATGGATAAGGTCAGGACTAGAAAGAACTACCAACATCTAATACCATACTTCATTTTACTGCTGGTTCATTTCACTAGCACATTAGCTTGTTTAACAGATGTTTTATGTATGGCATACATTCTACTTTTAAAATAGTGAAATTGTGTTTTAAGGATTAATTCCTCAGGAGCTTTCACTGCCCCAGTTTTTTTGTGGATGTTCAGATTTTTTTGTTGATGATCAAATTACTGCTTTTATCACAGTAACAAACTAAAAGCATCTAACCAACCAAGTTATCCTATTGTTATTTTTTTTAAGTTCCATTCTATAAAAGCTGCCACAATATTAGTCTGCTGACTTGTTAATTTTCTTTTAGGGACTCCAATCCTCTCCAGAACACTTCAAAGTTTACACTGATGAACACAGCTACAACAATGAATATATGATACCGACTTAATTAACAAACTCTTTGTCTACAAGTTAAAAAGCTCCAGTGTCATCAGACATAAAGTTCTTAAGATGTAACACAAGAAACTTTATTTGTTTATTCTATATTCAGAAGTCAGAGAATCTCATCAACCCTCACCTCCTGGCCAGTATGCGGAGCTGCTCGGCACACTCATTATCAGAACGTTGTTGCAGAAGCTCCAGGATGTTCATGGTTCTGTGGAAGTGACCACAGGACAGGCTGACGCTGACCGCAGTCTCATGTTTGTCCCCTGTCAGCACCCATACTTTGATTCCTGCCAGCCGCAGAGCCTCAATGGTTTCCTGAACTTTGTCTTGAAGTCTGGGAGAAAAAGGAAATACATTATACATCTAAATTAAAGCTTTCATTTTAAACATGGTGTTGGTAGGGTGTTAAAGCTAGCCGGCATTTTGTTTTACATATTGTTTTAGGGGTAATATGGTAAAGCCTTAATAGTAAACTACATTGTCCACAATTTAACAAACTTATTTGCAATCACTATGTGTTTCTCTAATGTTACCTCCTTTTATCACAGAGATGAAGATAAACAAACCAACTTCAAAACACACAGACAAACAAAAAACACTCATACATCATGGTTTGCAAATAGGTAGTTGAGATTTGAACTGACAGCTTAAACAGGAACTAAAACCAAAGGCTCCTACACAGCTGCCTTTATGTTATCCATGCCTGCTAAGAGGAAGAGGATGAATAGCAGCTATAGAAAAGCTCAGCAATCTCTGTTTTTCTCTTTTAGAATATTTATCCTATTTCTGGCCACAGTTAATAGTCCTAAAGGGGACTAATAGACAATGAATATGATTTATTATTTCATGCCTATCAGCGTAATGCTATTCATATTGGTCTCAAAACAGATGGAAACTTTAATTTCGTCTTCCATAATGGAGGAGATCTTTTGATTGTGACCATGTGTGCCTGAGGAGAAATTCATTCCAGATACGGAGCCGTCGAGAGGAGAGAGTGAGACAGTAGAGAGATAAAGGGAGCGAGAGAAGCGAGAGGCCTGAGTGAGGAGCAGATGGTGAGCGGATGCAAACATCATATCAACATTCATTTCTAGAAAGGCTTGGTGAGGTGTTATGTCTTCCTTTTTGCTGACTATACATTGTGTGTTTGTTGGAGAGCCCCACTCCCTCTGTGTTATGTGTCTGTTTTTGTGTCTCTTACTAATATATAATGCCCTCTTATTAACCTACATACACTGATCCACTGTAACATAAAAGGTTTTCTTTGGTTACCAATTCTCAATTTCTCTAGCTTCCAGCTACCTGTCTCTTTTATCGTTTATGGTGGAAAAGCTGTTTGCTTGGTTTTCGGTCCACATAGCTTCAAACACCACTGAGTATTTCTAATAAGACAGCTTAAGTTGTTTTCCAGTAATATTCAAAACCTGCATCATTCTATACTCCCTTCAAGTTTTTTAAAACCAGTGCATTTGATTCAGAGTCCTATGTATGCATCAGTTAATAGACATTGTTCATACACAACTATATTAACAACTATATAGAATCCAAACACGGCAAGTGCTACAATGTACTACTGCTGTCTGCTTGCACTGCTTAACTGAAAGGACTGCTGCTGCTGTAAAGTAATTAAAAATGGGCATGTGCATTAGGGAATGAGAACTGGATCTAAGGGCAGACAACACCAATGTATTCCAATTTATTCATTAGTCTCCATACTTGTCCTCGACTCCTGTTGCCCCCAGTAGCTGCAAGTCTTTCTCGATGTAGCTGAAGGCCTCTTGCAGTCTCTCCTCCCTCTGTTGCAGCGCAGTACGGGCAGCATTCAGACGCCTGTCCACGTCAATGTACTCCTCTGGGCTGAAGTGGCGACAGGCTACCACCAAGGTCCGCAAACCTTTCTACAGCAGTATGAGGGTGGTTGGAGAAAAAAAAAGGAAATTAATCAGAACATAAGCAGAAAAATATCTGATATACTTCTGAATTGTATACAAGATAATAATATTGGACATGTCGAACAACTGTGGCAAGTTTCATGGTGAAATGCTCAAAATGGCTGCCCCACCATGGCCAAACGGTTAATCAGAAACAAAAGCTTTTGACATTTTTTCCTGACCTTAGGTGTGCCCAGATCAAATTTCTAGCTGTTTAGATTAATTTTGTGGGAGGAGTTTGTAAAAGTATGACACATGGTCATTGAGAGTCAGTTCCAATGACCAGAAGGTGGGCTACGAATTTGACTGAATATTGGCATATGGATGAGTTCAGGTTGGGACTCTTATCAAGCATATGAAGTGTATTTTAGATCGGACTATGTACATTGAGGTTAAAAACATTTCATTTTTTAAGGCTAAATGTTCAAAATGGCCACAATGCCACGGCCACACAGATATGAAAAAACAAAAACAAAGCTTTTGACAACATTTGATTCCTAAAACATTGAGAGAAAACATAGAAAATTTCATGAGGATCAAATTAAATCCGTAGGAGGAGTTTGTTAAAAAGCAGCACATCTAAATCGTCAAAAATGGCCATGCAATACAATGGGGGATTTCCTGTTGACTTCAGCTAAGGATCTCCAAAAGAGTACTACTGAGCCATTTTTCGTCCCTGATTCGCAAAACCCATAAAAAAAAGAAATTTTTCACCACGACTGACGCATCCGCCAAACTTTGTGAGTTTTTTAATATGCTAAACTTGTCAAAAAGGCAATTAATTTGCACTAAGTGATTAGGGCTTGGGCCCTAATAATAAATGGAGCGATTTTAAATAGGGTCCTTGTATCCTCTGTGCTCGGGCCCTAAATATCATTTCTGAAGTATTTTGGATGTTATTAAAATTTTGAATGGATGCAATAATGTCCTGAATTTTCCAAATCTTTTGATATTTGGTTGATTATGGTTTGAATATGTTAAATTGTGTGGAAAGAGTTAAGCTGCAAAAAATGTGTATGGAATAGTAATAATAATAATAATAATAATAATAATAAAAATAGCTGCCGTACAGGAACATATGATGTGAATGCTGACTCAATATTCACACCAAATTTAAAAGCTTGGCATTAAATCTAGGAACCAGCCTGAGGGGCAGACGGCCACAAATCAACCCAGTACAGAGCACTGACTTCTACTGCAATGACATGAGGCAGTGGCTGGATATAAGTGCTTTTGTATGGGCTCATGTGGGTGTTGTTCTGAAGAATTTATAGTTTTGTGGAAACAGCGAACAACAGAGCCAAAAGTTATTACTATAATATGGAGAATGCTAGGCCTACGCACATAAAGGCACATAAAGACACACAACAGTGAACAAATGGATGAGGAGGAGGCAGAGAGCAGTGAAGGAATGACTCCTAAACCTGCAAATATGTTAAGATTGTTGATGCTCGTCTACCTTGACAGCCTCTGTCTTTATACACCTGTTCTTGAAAACTATTCCAACTCAAACTTTTCATCTTGTTGACTTTGTACAGTTGGGAGCTTAGTGGAGGTGACATTTTTGTCATGTGACTGTAGTTTTTTAATGGCTTAACATTAGCTTTGTACTTCTGACAATTACATTTATGTTTAAAAAAAATCATAATAGCAGTGTTTATTCGTGAAGATTATTTTTTTGAACAAAACATGTTTATATCCTGTTTTTTTTTTTTTTCACAAAGCTTATTCCACAATAAATCACAAGTAAATAAATCACAAGTCAATAAAATAGTTCCACTTGCATTTTGTCAAGGGGACCGGGGCAGTCCCTGTGGTATTGTAACTGCAGGGTAATATTTGAAGGTTTCATTGTTAAGGTGATGTCTCAACTGTTTCTTATCAGTCCAAAACCATAAGACTCATGAACGACAGAGAAAAGCAGCAAACCCTCACATTTACAAAGATGAGACCAGCCAATTTGTCAAAATGATCGATTTCTCTTTCCAGCTTTAATCACAGGCAGTTGTGACTCTCTCATAATATGATCCTAATCCAAAAGAATTACATCTGTGCTGTTGACCAAGTGTAGGAAACATCAGTATTACTCGTTTTACTCCACACTGTCCACACATTCAGAAAAAAATGTTTGTTTTTTTTTTTGCAACAAATGTCTTTGACCACTACTCACAGAATTGATGTTTGATATAGCAGCTAAGGTAAAGCTGCAAGACAACATAATGAAACAACATAAAAATCTTAAAATATTTGTTAAAAAAAAAAGTATTTCTTACCAGGGCAAACTCGTCAACATGCAGTCTGGTCTTTTCTATCTCACCACCAGTTGCAAAAGGCAAAATGGACGACTCTGCGCCCTTAGTGAACAGCACTGTGCCTCCTTGAAAGAGAAAGAAGACGATATAATAGGTAAACATGCAAATTATATCTCCAGTATCTAAAACTATCTTAATTTTCTTTTAATCGGATTTATTTCTTGCTTCACTGCCTTTCCCATTTTGTGATCTCCAGTCTGTTGTTTGACCATTTAATCAATGCAAGTTTGTCAAGCTCACATTATTTGTTGCTGCAGTCAGTTATTATTATTATTATCATTTTTCTAAATAATGCTAAAAATAATGTGTATTTTATGGTAGAGTTACCTGAGGGAGTCTGCAGTATGACACTCATCCTCCTGCGATTGGCATCAAACTCTAATACATGGAGCAGTTTATATCTGAGAAAGCAAAGAGAGACACTCATATTAACTTATTCTTAGCTCACAGGCTGTCTGTCATAACCATCACTTTCTCCTAAGGAGCTTAAAAAAAACATTTTTTTGTCTACATCCTAGATGTACAGTCTTTATTGTACAGGTATTTGTCATTTAAGACATGCACAAGGTTACCTCTCTGATTTTCCAAATGTTTTGATCTCCATGATATCTCCACTGCTGCCAGTGAAAGCCACTCCAATCCTTGGAAATAAAAAGGCCGACAGTTAAAGCTCGAAACCTGGACAAAGTGACCTTTAAAGCACTGGGTGAAAATCCAATTTGGAGTCCAACACCTTAACACTTTTACTTTATACACACTTCCTAACACTTCCCTCAGGCCATTCAGGACCCTATTTTAATTAGGCGAGCACAATGATCGGCGCAAAGTGGTGTTTCTCCAAACCCACCTGCTACATGGTGCATGTATCTGCAACCGTGCAAATAATAAAAATAATAATAATGATAAAAGATTCGTGTGATCTCGTCACCAATCTCAGTTCTAACTCTACAGTCCTTCAATTTGCAAATGGTTTTAAAAAATCTTAAATTAGGAAAAAAATGTGTTTTTGCTTTTATGCATATAAGAAATAAAACACAAATACTGTTTTTGCCAGGAAATTTTAAAAAAAAAAATCATTCATGATGACAAGCTGATATCCAACATCTCCCATATGCACGACAGAATAGGGATTATAACCGGCTCATCTAATGTGCATAGACGTGGTTATTCTGCAGCAGCCCGGTGTGATTTGCATGTAATTTAATACAGGTACACGTTGGCCACTTGATGGCCAGGCTTTTTGGCACTGTGCTCTGCCATGGAACTTCTCAAATCAGAGGCAGCAAATATGTTGATACACTCATCCAGCTGCCTTCAGCTGACTGTGGAGATTTAACAAAAAGATCACCTTCCATTACTATTAGTTCTTTCCTTAATGAGTCATTTTCCACAAAGGCCTGTTTGAGGGTTTTCTAACACTCCCTGGACATGGAATTGTTAAACTGGATGTTTGGTGCTTGGCCTGCAGTTCAGCCCCCACAAGTTTGTTTATATCCCTTAGCAGCTGATACAGTCAGAGCAGGTACAGTTAGTACGGCAAGCATATTAACAGCCAAGATTTACATCTGTCAAGAAATGGCATTTACAACATGACCAGCTCTTTTTGTCTGTACTTGAGGCCAAGCTCTTCTTATAATATTAGAGTGAGCCTGAAGTGACTCAAAAAAAACTAACTAATGAAAAAGACACGAAGTAAAGACTGGGATGTCCACATTTCCTGAGTTGCAACAGTCACACACAGATGCAATCTAGTGAAAGCACAAGCTCCTGTAGAATTACAGCAGTACACCACTATACACATGAAAACGTGAGTTTTTTTCACACTTCCTTTTTGTAACTTAAAATACTACTGGATCTGTACTGTTTAAAAGGTGATGGTCAGTGGAATCAGCTGGGGCATCATTGCTTAAATCGACTTGCTTATCTAGTTCTCTAGCCTGAGCCCTGTTTGAAATTTATGGAGGAAAAGTCTCTTGAAGTAGCTCTTATGCAAACCTACCTCTTTGCTGCCTCTACTAAGGCTTTTTCATCTGGTGAAGAGGCATAGTATTCCATGTGATTTGAGGAGAAACCATTTGCATGAGAGAATGGATCTCCTCCCCCAACCAGGCAGTCAGGCTGGTCGTAGCTGATTTGAACCGTGTGACACAATGACACAGCCTTAAGAAATAACAATTCATCACCAATCTGGATGGAGGGACAGCAGGGAAGGATGAGGGAGAGAAAACATCATTAGCTCTTACTCTATCCATTAAAGCAAACATAACTGAGAAAATGATTCGGGATCACTTCATTTGCAAGAAACAACCTCTGGCTGGAGCAGATGTTAATTAAGGCAAAGAGCTAATAATGCACACACAGTATGTTTGAACATTTTTTGCATAGTTTATTGTCTATTGATAATTATATAAATAGCCTGATCTGATAAGCCATTCCTGAAATTTGTGGTTAAATTATTCATATAATACGGTTGTGCTTGTTTGATGGTGGTTAAAACAGTGGACATGGACAGTATGTGTCTGCTTTAAGAAAGTGAATGTAGTTCATGTAGATGTGAGTTACCAGGTGAGGTGAAGAACCATCTGGTAAATCATCAGTCATTCCCTCAGGTACCAGTTTGCCATTTACTTCGCGGTACTTGCTTCCGTTAATTGAGCACTCACGGAACTGCATCTCATTTTCTGTTAGCGTACCCGTCTTATCTGTAAACACATATTCAACCTAGAAAACAGAGACACACACACACAAATAATGTGAATACTGTGCAGATCTCTACTTAAGGTGAATTAGAGTTCAAGTTCCCCTCTCATATTTTCTGTAATGAACATTTACATGCTAAAATATATATATGAAGATATAGATTCAAACAGCCGCTTGAACTATGAATGAATTATGTCCGTTTTCTGGCTGTACTGTAACATTTTAACACAACGCCTATTATGTTGCACATGTACATAATATATAGACATTCATGTCTGTGTTCAGTGTATGTGTAAAGGAGTATATGTATATGTATGTATCTCTTCTCTCTTGCTTTATGTATGTGTTCCTGCACTTCTAAACCATACCTGCCCCAGCTCCTCATTGAGGTCAGAGGTGTTGACCTGAGCCTTCTGGTCACTCTCCTCGTGGTAGAGGTCCAAATCCCAGCCAATGAAAAAGGAACCCATGAACTTCTGCATCTCCACAGTAACGTAAAGCGAGATGGGGATGATGAAGTTATAGAGGACCAGAAATGCCAAGAAGTCTGAGATGAACTTCAAGATCTGGAGAAGGAAAATAGTACATTTGATCAGAACGAGACACGAGAGGAGGATAAAACACAAGGAGTATAAAAGTAACCAGTAAAACAAGAAGGGACGATAAACTAACATAAACATTCACTTTAGGAAACAGTTGTAACTGTTTGAATTACTGTTGGAAGCAAGCCAGAGAGTGGCCATAAGAGAACAGAAAAAGCTACAGAAGAGGATGAGGAGGACCGGTACACAGGAAATAGGATGATGGGTATTAGGAAAAGTTCACCAGATTTTGCAGTTTCCAAAAAGTGGTGTTAAAGATTGTGACAGCACGATAAATTGCGTAACACATCTAAGCCACACACAGACTGATGGTTCTTCTAAATCAAAGACGGCAGGGTAATCTATTCCCATTAAGGAGTTAATTGCTTTAACTGACAGGAAAGGAGAGTGAGAGAGGACCTCAGACTGACAGAGTCGGCGTAAAAGCACAGTATCAGACCTGAAATTGAGCTCCGGCTAACTTACTTTACAAAATTAAGAAATTAAGGAAATACAAATCTCCCACTTCTGATTTCTAGCGGCAGGCATGTCATAAAACAAAACATACAGTTTCTGTCCGAATGGTATAAATCAAAATGATAGCTGCCTTTGCAATAGAAAAAGTCTCTGTGACACTGATAGGTTTTTAATGTACAGAGTCTCCGAGAACCATAGCTGGTCATTTGAGTGGGTGACCAATAAAATATGTTTTCTAACAAACTGTCGTGCTTAACTAGTGTTTGATGTTATATGGTGAGAATTGCGGCTTTATATATGTATGCTGAAAATGTATCTAAAATTATACAGAGTTAGAAATCTAACAACTATATTTACAAATCTTAGTATTTTTTTAGCAAAATCTAATTTGACTGATGGAATTCAGAACAAATTTACATCATCATGACAAACATGTATACAAGATTTAAAAAAGCAAAATAGTGGGGGTGAAGTCTAATCAGTCATCCTCAACATGAGGACACAGTACCAATACCAATTTTTTTACCCTTGATTGCTGATAGCGTGGCAGGGAATGATCACGTTGCAACAAAAGTAATTATAGGAACTTTAACTTTTAGGCCATAAAGTTAGAATATTTTAAGACTTTTGAAAGACCGGTGGATTTTCTGAGAGAGAAGAAATAGCTGTGATGACAACACATGCAATTATTAGTAGAATAACGCACCATAACAGGGCTAGCAGGTTTTTGGAGCATCTGCTTAGCTAAATTCAAAAACACAGCCATTAATTTGTTATTGTCTACTTCTCACTATCTCCGGGCAGAAGGGAAACAAGTGTACAACTGTGATTTTCCTCTCTGTCACAATTCGTAGAGGCTGCTGTTCTCTCTGACTGATTAGTGTTGGCAGGTAGGCTGATAGGCCGGCACACTGGCCCAGTGAAAGACACTTCCTCTTTTATGCCTTGTCACAAAATCTAGAGACACTGAAACCACCCTAACCGCACCCTTCTAGGACTGTATGAGCCCGTAAGTACATGAGGATTCGATCTTGGGCTGCCTCTCATCTCTTCACTAAATAACTCTAAAATTTGCTATAGAGAGGAAATGCATGATAATATTTGAGGAGGAGATAAAGTGGAGGGAACTGGAATGTGGACTAAAATGTTACCTTATCTTATCTCTGCAACTGAAAGTTGCTTTACAAACAGTTCAGATCAATATAAATGCATTTGTCTAACACTTGGTAAATGCGAAGCGGACTAACCGGACTGCTGTTTCTCTCTTGCTCAGTCTTTTGGTTATAGAAGGGTTCATCCCATTTGTCCTCAGCCTGCCAGGCATACTTCAGGATGGTGCTGAGGATGGCCTCAAACAGCAAGATTCCCAGGTAGATGATTAGGAAGGTGTTCATGGACCTGGCAAAATAAATTATTGTATGTTAAGTTAAAATGTGGCACTAAGCATACATTTTTTTAATCTGAGAGACAACAAAAAGCGCTCACTTCTCCACTGCAGAGCGTTTCTGGGATTTGCACTTATAGTTGAGGGCCATCTTGGACTCCATCCCTGTGTAAACTGCTACACCTGTAAGAGTTGATTAAAGGATTACACCAAGCTTGTGGGAGATTAGACCATGAGACTAGTGACAGACTTGTGCACAAATTTACTGTAACCTAAGTTTATAAAATTACCAGTGTCACCACTGTAGATCACTGGCCCTGGTTCTCCATGTGAAACAATTACCCATATGTTTACAGACACATTAGTGAAGTGTCATACTGCTATAAAAGCCTTTAAACCTTGTATGTTGTAATAAGACCTCAGCCATAAAACAATTATTGGCATGTCCTTCCCGTAATGTCCACTGAGCTTAGTTTTTTGTGTCATAGCAGGGACATGGCTGAGTTAAAAGCAACCAGTTCATACTTAGTAATACTTTAACTTTCTTTCTCTTTCAATTAAACTAAAAAACTTCTAGTTGTAAGAAATCATTGACGACCCTCCCCCAGTGTGAATATTTCCATGGAAAGCGGAGGGGTTTTTTTTGCGGAAATTTCTCTTTTGATTCTAACTGTATTGACTCACCAAAAATCTCTTTGGTATTTTTCAACCTGGCTCCTCGCAGCAGCAAATTTTCTGGACCCAGCGGTCTGACGAACAAAAACAATGGAGGTACAAATAAAGCTGGATTCTGGTATAAACAAGACTCAACAAGACTTGATACAAACACTCTGGAGCCCTCTATGAGGATCACAGATCTTCTGTACATGTAATCTATTATTTTAATTTGGATGCGGATTTTTCTTTTTGGTGGCATGGCAGCCCACTGCTGACAGAATAAAGATTACAGAAGAAATATTTTCCCCTTCAGTAGAGGAATAGGAAAACACCTCTCTAGTGACAAACTCTGCATAGACATAACTCAGTACAGTCAATGTCACAAATTTTAGAAGACATAGGCATAAGAGAGACACATTTTTACACTGAGGTGATTTTTTATCTAATAATTAGTCAAAGCAGGCAGACAAATCTAATCTCACCTGACTATCTCCTCTCCATGCTGAGTCACTGTCATCCGACCAACAAACCTGGAAAACACCAAAAGTTTTTAGTTGACTGGCGTCACTGAGACTGTAATAACATAGGAAACCAGGCTACTGTAAAAAAAAAACAAAAAAAACAAAACAAAACTGCAAATGCAAGAAATTTGAGACAGGCTTTTTATATGCACGTCAATAAACTGTGTACTGTAAAACCTGTTTCTATATGCAGCAGGTCATTCATTATGTTTCTCCCCATTGCTCTGACATACTCAAAATGCATTTGATGAATGCCTCTGCAGCCCGTGCAGGTTTTCTTTTGGCAGACAGAGCACTTAAAGAAAATGGCTGAGGAGGGAACTGTAAAACTGTACCTGAATGCCACAAATACCAACTGTTCAGCAAGGGAAACTGACATACTGAGACCTGTTTATATCAATTTCAGTT
The DNA here is from genome assembly GCA_029814765.1 of Acanthurus leucopareius. Classification (NCBI taxonomy): domain Eukaryota; kingdom Metazoa; phylum Chordata; class Actinopteri; order Acanthuriformes; family Acanthuridae; genus Acanthurus; species Acanthurus leucopareius. The sequence goes on along the minus strand of JAQMCX010000045.1, from coordinate 5,961,477 downwards.
CCACTTTCCATTAAATTATTTGAAATTAGTTGGAATGACCAGTGCAGATGTTCCCTTTTATCTGGCCGCACTGCTACCTCAGAGTAACCCCAATTAAAAGCCTAGACATGTGTTCCTCCAACAGAATTATACTAAAGGTTTTATTAATCCAAGGACCTGATTAAGGAAACCAGTTTTCTGTTTAATATGATGTCAAAGAAAATACTTCACTGCACAGGGCTGACAATAGCTGGGTGAGTTCAGTGCATTCGAAGGCAATGAGGGTTAAGAGAGACAGACAGCCACCAAGAGAGGGGGAGGGGAGAAAACGGCCATGACACAAACTGCATGATCTAAAAATACACCAATCGATCATGAAGTAGCCGGCTAAGAGAGACAGGAGGAACAGGCGTTGTTGAAGAGGTGATGAAGCCTCCTGACCCCATCATCTATTTAATAACACATCTCTGGCAGGGTAATTCTTCTATGTATTCATCATAGTGGGTTTTTCAAGTGGGTCCTGGAGACTAGAAGCGGTTCTTAAAGGATCTCAAAAAATGATATGTGTCTAAATAAAAGAACTATTATATGAAGTATTGACCTAAAGTTAAACAAATTATAAACAAAAAATAAGTATTATACGAAGATTCTAGTTTCGAAAGTTTTAAACTGTGGTTAGCTGGGAGTTTTCCCAGTTTTCTTGTGTGTGACTTCACACTGGGCTTTTCAGGTTCTTACCCTGAAGGTGTGTGTTTACACAAGTGCAAATTACCTGTACAAGTCAGCTTCTGGTTGTTGACACTCCACCACAGCCTGCAGAGCCTCCAGTTGAGACACTGACTGACATACTGCTGTCTCTGCCACAGAGAAATGAGTCTACAAACATACAACACACAAAGACAGTCAGATGCAGATGAAAGGAAAGCGTAGTTTGAAATGGGGAAAAAACATATTCTTTTTTTTTGTGCACACATTAACAAATAGACAGACTAGACAATAAGCTTTCTGTTTATAAAACAACTGGTTAGGTCAGTTGCTGCTGCAGCGGGGGAGGCTGCACCTCACCCATTAACCTAGTCACAGGTAGGTGAGAGAATGTCAGAGTAGAGTGAATGTGAGAAGACAGTTTGAATGGGTTCAACTTTTTCAAAACATTTCAGCTGTTTTTACCTTTTCAAACGTGTTGTGAGGTGCATCAAACATATTAAGTTTCATCAAGACATTTTCAGCAGCCTTAATCTGGACACGTAGTTACCCTTTTTTTTTTTACAATGGAGGACGACATCCTTGAATGACTCTCAGTGTTTAACTCCGTTAAGGACCGCTGTTAAATTTCAACACTTCAGACCTTCTGCTGAGCTCATTTTCCCTAACTTATCATAAATGTTTGAACGGATGAACTGGATCCAATAACACTGTAGCTACACTTGCACCAATTTACATTCAAAATATTTAAAGGTGCAAAGATTGTGAAAAATACATTTCTATGCTAACACTAAAAAAAGAAAAACAAAAACATTACTGCTTTGACAAACTCACAGATAGCTCAACGAGTGTGACACAGTTAATAAGAAGGAAGAGGGGGGTCTAAATCAAAATTAAAATGAAGGAAAAAGCAGTTGGTTTGCATAGTTTTGAATCCAAGGGCTGGTTGTTGACTTGAAGCTTTCATCTTTATCCAGTCATATTGTTGGTTTCATTGCTGCTTGTTGATAGTGTTCTCTGCTCAATCTTTTCTCACATACTCCTAAAGTCAACACCCTGACACACACAGACCTTGAGGTTGGTCTCTCCATCCAGGCTGGCTGTGGTGATGTGACAGGTGCCATCTGCACGATCTGAGGACAGCAACACCAGGTCAACAGGGAACGTCTCATCTTTAGCCACACGAACAATGTCCCCCACCTGGATGGACAGGCAGAAAACACACACACATCAATACTGGACAAGTGCTTTACCAGCACTCTGTTTCATTTTTTAATACTTTTAAACTCAGTTAACAGGAAAGGGTGTCAAATCTAATTGTAACTTCAGATTTTATAAACAGTCGACTGAATTTAGTCAATGAGAAAGGAGACAGAAGTTTTACTCTGCATAATTTCCCCGGACAGTCAGCGACTTCGTGCACCTTTGTGTTTTTGTGTTCAAGTCTAACTAAAATCACATTCAGTCATTCTTTTTTGAAGCCTAGAATGTTGTTTTGTAACAGCTGGTAACAGTTTTTAATTATCAATGGGAAAAAAATATGATAAATATCTTTTCATTAGAGCTGATCGGAGGGGCATATTTGTGTCTGCGCTTGATCGACAGCAGCTGTCTTGCATGCAAACTGATGACAGCCGTGCACTTTTACTGATAAATGTTTGTTTGGGTGTTTGGTTAACAAGCTATGGTGCGGGAGGAGACAGATGTCCATGTTTGCAAAATGATGAGATCTTAGCAGAGAAGCTAATGTTTGATTTTGTTCAAAGTCTGTGGCTTTTGTGTAGCTGCTGTCTGGCTCAGTATGATTTCCTGCAACGCCTCAGACAGAGTGCTTACCCTGCCTGACTGGATCATCACCATAGACTGGCACAGTAGGTGACACACATGGTATTTTGTAAAATTTATGCAAAACTAGGAATGTTGTCACATAACACCAAAAAAGGAAGAAGAAAAAAATCTCTTATTTGAGTTTCTAACTTCGTCACAAAGGAGGACACGGGAAGACATCCGCAGAGCACATATGTATGCTGTTAGACGCCCCCAAAAAATGCACTTCAATTAAGTTGGACTTAAACTAAGATGTTCATTCCTCTTTCCAGCAATTGTTCTGGATGTCACTGAGTACACAAAATCAAGTGTGCTTGACAAGCTTGAGTGGTTCATTTACCGTTTGACTAAAGGACACACATCAGTATTTGGCATTGCTTGGCTCCAGACACAGTAGTTACAGTGTCTCTGAGAGGCTTGACCTTACAGGGTTTGTATGCACTACCATGTTGTAAATTACAGGCGATTTCAGGCAGCATGGACACATCATCACTAACTTGCTAGACTCGTTCATGCTAATGTGTGCAATGATACAAACATACATAAATAAAACAAAAACAGCAGAATTTGTAGGAGAATTGTCCAACTGCAACAAATCTGGTACACCATTCACAGATCAGTGCAATAGCAGATGTATTGAACATTACAACTGCCACTGTTTCTTGCGGTCCTAGCATCAAAACAGTTCTCTTTTCGTTGATAACATTATCCTGCATTATCTTCTTCTACTGACTAGTTCCAAGAAAACGCAAGTGGCACCAGGAATTTAACAGCCAAGCTTAAGGTAGTTGTGGATGTTGGCTATGAGCTGTGAAAAAGCTATTTTTAAGGCACTTTATATAAAGGCTTTTTTCTGTTAACAAAAGAAATGATCTGGTTTTAAAACAGTGATACAGTTTCTGACATCTTACCCTGATGTTCTTGGATCTTGTCTGGACCAGACTTCCACTGCGAACCACAAATACTGGGGCCCCATTCACCTCGTTGTCCGCCTTGTGCCTCAGCCAATCCTCGTAGCCCTGTGACGAAACGTATTCAATAACCAATTACTTATAGAAAATGGTCTTTGCCAGCTTCATAGTAGAGATGCAAAGCTGACATTGATTCTCTAACTGCTGAAGTTATTCCAAATGCAACTTTTTATACCCTTGTCAAGCTAATTTCTGGGTTGAAAACAAAGCATAATTTTTCACATTGTGGCTGATGACATTTACAGAAATGGTAAATGTTTTGTAATTAAGCTGTAAAAATAATAATACATGCATGTTCCCCATTTTCAGCAGATTTCCCTGTAACAAAGAGGAAGCTGTCATGTACTTGTGTTCTTACCTGTTTTATGGCAGTTACTGTGATCACAAAGAAGAGGGGCAGGCCGCTGGTGACTGGGGAAGTTGGGGTATCTATCATTAACTGCAAAGACAAATAAAGAGGTGGTGGGGGTGGAGAGATTTCAACACACCAAAGGTGCAGTCGAAAACAACAAAAAACAAACACCAGAGACACAGTATCAGTGGGTGTGCCCACTCATACTGAAAGTAGTAGTGACTGATGCGTCAAACAGGAAACCCCTCTAACTTCCCTCAAAGGTTAACCGTCAGCTTTGAATCGCACTTGCAAGAAGGAAACTAAAAGCTTCAAATATTCACTGCAGCAGATGTGTCTCAGCTTAGATAAGAAGGTTCAACACCAAGTAGTCTACAAGTATTTTGTCCAAAGCCTTAACAAGACCAAAAATGAAAGCTAAGGCATCTTTCTGCAAATGATAAAAAACAAACATCTTCCACCTTGAGTGATATTCTGCTTTTGATTTATCCATCCATTTACATTCAAACACACTTTCACAATTTGTTGGTGGCATTTTTGGATATGGTATACAATAAAGGTTCCAGGCTGGATTTGGTCCTGGAGGTTATGATTAACCATCCACTAAGACACCATGGTGCAAATTTGAACTGCTTTTTTAATGAAAAGCTTACAATAATAAAAGAGAGAACAGATCAATAAAACATATTGATGTGTTTCTAACACCTCTCCTGTTACTACTTAGTTGACCACAGTTCAATATTATTTTGATTCACATGCCTTGTTCTGATGTGGTAGAAAACTATTAATCTCTGAGAGGGCAACACCATCCATGCTGTGTCTGTCTGTGTGTCTGTGTCTGTGTTTGTGTTTGTGTTTGTGTGTGTGTGTGTGTGTGTGTTGGAGTTTTCCACACAGGAATAGCTCTGTGGTGCATATAAGTGCACCTCCTAAACTCTGATATCTTCATTGCTTTGTAGCCTGAGGCAAAGCACCTGACAGAGACAGCTTCATGGTGGGTTTTTTTTCTTGGAATTTTTTTCAGTAGCAGGGGCAAAGGGTTTCGTTATATATATATATGTGATGTGCAGGTCCTACATCAACTTCTTCGCTTTGTTAGATAAAAAAAGTATGTGTTTCTGTTATGACTTAAGAATTTAATTGCCTAAAAAAACTGCAGTAAATCATCTTGGATATGGCCATATTCTTGAGGACCTGCTGTCCAAGAATATGTTTGAGTTTGCTGTTTACAACTTGATAAGACTTTTGTGTCTATAAGAGGAATATGAGGGAATCCCAGTTTTAAACAGCCTTCTTTCCTTTTGGAGTACAGATTTTTGAGTTAAGCAAACTCAGCCACATTCTTGTTAAACAGGGCTCTGGGTTTTTTGTTTTTTTTTATTGTTGTTGTTTTACTGCAGCATTTTATTTATTTTTTTTGATAATTAAATACCAAAATCATACCAAACACACATAGTTTGACTGATATTTTGTCCTTTCAGGCCTTTCGAAAAAATGGTCCAAATGGTCATCTAAAAAAATGTCATGTTCACAATGTCAACATAAAAAAAGAGCCTCTCCTTTATGTGATTTGAGACTAAGCTGACTTCAGCTTTACTGACAAGTTGAGTGGGTGAAAAGAGAGAGAGAGAGTCAAGTCCATTGCTTTGGCCTCGCTATACAGACCAAAATAAATCACGAGAAACCTGAAAATTTAAAAAGCCAAATCTTTCTTCCATGCAAGCTGATTGATAACAATTAAGGCCTCACACCTAGGACTAGCTGCAAAGACATTTGCATAATGTGTGGGTGTAATGTTTTCAAACACAGACATCCTGTCTCTTTAATAGTCGATGAGTCACTCACTTACACACAAACACACAGAAAAACTGAGGTCACCCTTGACTCTCCACAGTTTGACTGAGGAGATCATGTGCCTGACAACAAAGAATGTGTGTGTGTGTGATTTTGTGATTTTCATTACCTGCACGAGGAAGATGATGAGAAAATAGAAGTTGGCTATCCTTCTGAACTGTTCAAACAGATTCTTAGGGACAAAATTCCAAATTGTGTACTGAAAGGAAAAAAAAAACCATTAAAGATGCTGACTACTGAGAATTATTCATGCAGAATATCTGCAGGTTTCAAAAAGGCCACATCTATGAAACTTTCTGAAAAGGGAACAAGTTAAGAACTAGTTAAATATATGTAAACAATATACAACGTGGGTAATACCGACGTTCTTTTGAATGGCTGTATTCAAACTGTAAACAGGCACATTAAGAAAACCCATGCTCTGTCGTAGTTGATGAAGGCTGTGGTGAGTGCAACACTCTCCTGCAACAGCTGTTAAATCGACTGTTTTTGTTTCACTCTTGCGTTTCACTTCACCACCTTCTGTGCAGTGCAGAGTATATAGATTAGCTAATCAGGGAAAAAGATCTGACTACATGTTTGGTTTTTTTCTTTTTAGAAAAAAACTTTCAGTCACGACCTACTTTGAACTTGTTGATTTTAAACTAATCACATTAGTACAAAGCTCTACCAAGAGTGCCTTTGTTTTATTTATAGCTTTTTCTACCTCTTAAAAAGCATGACTTAAAATCTATTTAATTCTGACCTGGGTGACTGTCAGTCATTTAATCAACTGCCTAATCAATGAAAGCCATCACTGCTGGTGCTGGGGAGCTGCCTCTTTGGATTGTTTCTCTTTTGTTCAGTCAATCTTACAACTGATCTATCAACCCCCTTATCAAAACAAGTTTTATTGCCTGAGTTGATCCTGTTATCAACAGATCATGCCTCAGAGCTACCGCTTTTTTTTTACACTAGCAAGCTGGTGCCAGACATCAGTATATGAGCTTCAAAGCTTTAAACAAAGAAGTGCCTCAAGCCATTTAAATGAACACATGTTAACTAAAATAAATAAAGAACAGGGGTTTCATCAAGCGTCTGTTTTGTACTTTTGAGCTGCTACACTAAATTTAAGAGCGTAATGTTGCAGTTATGTAAAAAAAAATTAAGCAAAAGTAAAATAATCACAGTATCTATTATATGTTTTTACAGAGCAGAAGTTTTACCTTCTTTTTAATTGCATGAATAATAAACAATAAAATCAGATCATATGGGAAAACATAAAATGACACACTGTCTCCTTTTGACTGACTAACATGAGGTCACTGGTACCTTGGACGAGATGATTCTGTTGTCAGCAAAGCGTTGTGGTACGTAGTGGCCATGCTGAGGAAAACGGTTTGCTACATAAACCGTCCTGGTGTCACTCTGATGAGGGGGGTCAAAGCCCTGAGTAAAGTGAAAGATATAGGAAAAGAAGAGGAGAGGGGTGGGGCAGAAAAAGGGACAGATGTGAAAGAGAAGGGGGAAAAGTAGACAACCTTAACATCCAGAAAAACCTCTTTTTTTCACAACTGATGCAATTAACTGTACATCAAATGTATTTAAATAAGCAACGCAGCATAACAGCACTTTCCAGCAAAGTGCTGACCATTGACCTTTTTGTACACTGGTGTAGCACTGAAACAATTAGCTGATCGACAGAAATGACTAACTCTGTTGGGTAAGCCAATTACTAGTCTGAATCTTTTTTCAAGCAAAGTACCAAAGATTTACTGAAACCAGATTCTTTAATCTGACTTTGACTTATTAATATTTGTTGTAAATGAAACTGAATACTTGAGGATTTGGACTGATGGTTTAAAAAAACAGCAGTTTGACTTACTTCAATGATGAGGTTTAGTAAATTTTAAAGAGTTTTATTTTCAGAAATTTCTTGCATTTTTTTAGGCAATAGAATTAAATAGACATATCACGTAAAAAAACTGATCAATGATTAAAGTATTTGTAAGTTCAAGCCCTGCACTAGTGTGTCGAAAGACATCTGTAAGCAAGACAGTGTTGGTTTTTTTTGAAACACTACCAGACACTAAATTAATGTCACAAAATACAAGTACACGTGATAATTTATATTCTATGGTACACAGCACAACAGTGAGAAGTGTTACTGCATATCCCATTCAGATGCATATTTATAAGTAGCCAGTCATATAAAGTATGTAGCCACTTAAAACATGTTGACACATTTTTTACGAGTTATTTTTACCATTTATCAGAAAAATAACTTATAAATATTTTTATAAGAGTAAGGCATCTTTTGTATGAAACATTTTTAAGCCATAAAATAAATTAAACCAAGAATAAAATAGAAGTTATACACCAAAACCTTTACTTTGTACGGAGTAAAAAAGGGTTAAAACAAGCCAAACCACCTGAAGTGTAGATCACACTATGTAGCACAAATCACAACATCATCACAGTTTAGTCACCAGTCTTGTCACGCTCTTTTGACCCTGTCCACAGAAATGATTCGACATGCAAGTAAAGGACTGGTTGGTTAGCGGTGGCAAGTTGCAGTTATTTATTCATAGCATTAAGAGGAACCTTGTGACTGAATTTTGAACACTCTTTATGTCTTTTCAATTGAAACGGAAAAATGATGTGGTTATGGTAACATGTGGCTATGTCCGTGTTTCTCTGTGTTATAAACAAAATATGCAGTGTCCGAAATACTTGATAGAACTTGACTGCAAGACTAAAAAGGTCAAAGCAAGTGCTTACAATCATTTGCAAATGTTACATGACGTAGATCCAACACACACACCCATACGCAGACTAAGAGGAATGTATCCGGGCCACGTCACTCACTCCCACACAGATTTACCTCTGTTCAGGGACACATGTAAGCTATTACTGCCTGTCTGTTCCACTCTCTAAAGCTCTCAATCTGCTGCTGCTTTCTTATAGTTTATTAAGTAAATACACCACAGTTGATGCTAAGCTTGAATGATGACGGCATGTTTGTTGGTTTTTTTTGTAATTTTGACAGACTGATATCACTTTCTTACCTGAACATTTACCTTTTTCCTAGGGTGACCTACTTGAAGTAGGAAAGTCGTCTTTTTTCTCTTATTGATATGTGGGCTTAGTTTACAAAGCTAACATAAATGTTTTTTAGGGGGCTGTAAGTGACTCTGTGTTGTTTCTAGTGTCCTTACTCTAGTATCTGATCTGTTTTGTCACCTGGCAATAAAATCAGTGACCTGCTTTTGGGAATGAAAACAATATGTTCAGGATTTTTCACTTCCACTAGTCCACTCTTTTCTGCTTCACTGAAAGCTTTCAAAAGATTGTCCATATGAAATTATTTTTCTTTTACCATCCCTAATTTCAAAGCCCCCATGCTAAGGTTTTCTATTTCCATCTTTGTATTCTTGAGCCTCAGTGAATGCTGCCTAAGCTGACGTCACTGGAGAAAATGTTCGGTTTTAGCTTTGATCCATAGAAGTGTTTATAAAATGTTGTTCACGCATGTGGTAATACTTGCAAAGACCAGTGAAAAGACAATGATGTATTTAAACCAGTGACATCTCAATAGGGAAGTTGGACTTAAACCACATAAACATGTACGTGATCCACACCGGTCTAACCAGTGTCCTGACTCAGTCAGCCATATAAAACTACAGCATTTTTTATACTCACTGTAAACACCAGATCAGGGAAATGCAGCAAACACAGGGAAGCTGTTTCGAGTAAATCAACAAGCCCTAGTTAAAATTTTGCACTGTGTACTGTGGTGTTAATCTGGTTAAACAGTACCCTGATTTTTTTTTTAATTTTTAGCTTTAAAATCAGAAGAGATGTTAAGTTACAGGTAACTACTACTTCTAAACACAACTCTGTTCTTCCATTCTATGGGGAAAGTCAACTGAGCATGCAAACCATGCAAACCATGCAAAACACCTGAACATTCTGAATCACAACAATACAGTAGCTCATACTACATTCTTCATTTAGGGTTTACAGTCGCCCTCCATTACTAAAGTTTACTGCAGTTACATAAGGGCATCTACCCAATAAAACCACTGTTTACTTTAACTGGCTGCTGAGTGGCTGCCATGGGGCAGTTACATTTGCACACACATTCAGTAATACAGGAATTTCAATCAACCTAAACGAACCAGTAACTGCAGTCACTGAAAGGCCAGGAAGCGAATTTCGTAAGCCAGATATCTGAACATCTGCAGAGTGACTGTTGAGACACTGACATTGATCAACACGCTATTACGTCCCTTCAGATAGATTACGTAAAAACTAGAGGTCCACCAATGGAAGTACTTGTTATGGCTGATAAAATAACTAGGGACAAATGTAAGAAAGATTCATTCATAAATCAAGATTCTCATCTCTCCTACAATACTCTGCTACAATTCAAAAACTGTTCACATACGTCAAAAAAGTATATTTTAAATCAGTTTCATATTCTCATACAGACAAGGCACTGCAAGATGCTTTAAAAATATTTAATACAATAATTACTGCTGTTCAATTTTTAAAATGGAAACTCTATGAGTCATCTATCTTAATTGCCAGTTACGTTTCATATTGTATTTCAGTGGACTAATGAGACCAGTAAATGTTTTGACACACTATTCTGGTGCAAGACACAGATTACTGTGCCCTCTTTTCTATTCATTCAATAAAGAAATTGGTTTTGAATAAAGTATTGATTTTACTTCAAATTGACAACTAAGTTACTCAAAAGACACCCACTGATGACAAAAGAGAGAACCAGAGCAAGAGAGAAAGAGACGTCAGGTGATGCCTAGAGCATGTGAGTTTTATGCATATCACGTGAACCCATTTTAGCAACACGATTTCAGTCAGGATATGTTACCCACATTTGAAAGAACAGAATTGGAAAAATGTCTGTTGCAATTACTGTAAGTGCCACAGCTTAGCAAATGTGGGGCTTACAGTTAGTGTTGTGAAATGGTAACTGAGATGGAGGTGTAGGTGTGGAAGTAAAAGAATATAAGAGTAGGCTGGGGAATGTGTTTGAACTTATAACATTTTCTTAATTGAATATTTGGTTGCTGTTGTTAGTTTCTATGTGTACAATAACACTAACCTCATCTGCTTACCAGAACCTGGAAAAACATTTTTTTAGGGTCATATACAAAATTGAAAAGGGGACTTGAGCATAGCAAAAACCTTGCACATGCCTAGTAGAAGAATAATTTGTTGGGAAAAAGCATTTTAAAACTGATTTTGGGGCAAAGTCACTAAGCCTTATAGCAGTTTTTTTTTGGGATTTGATTGGTAATTCTATAAATACAGTCAGAATGTCTCAACGATCATTTAAAGTTGAGTCTTGGTTTCTATCCAGTCATTTAGATGATGGCCTGGTCTTGTTAGCCCAAAATGACAGCCAAGGGTTGTGGGCAGGATATCTGCTGAGTGGTGAGACTTGCTTAGAAGAATGAAAATCTACATTTAACTTTTCTGTTTTAAGAGCATATGGGGGAGATGCTATAGAGAAGTGGTGGTTTGCCATTTTACCCACTCTTCTTTACGATTGCTTTCCAAAACTGGCAAAGCCTGGTCAAGCAAAATGTAAAATAAATCATCTTTTCAGTTTCATACTGCATACTACTATGAAGAGCAGAATGCAGCATGTACTGCATACTGCATACTGGCCTATGCAGTAGGCCATACCAAATACAGCCTTAGAATTAGGTATTTGGGAATGTCTTATGATGGAAGCAACAGTATGAGTAGAAAAAAAAAATGCAAAGGGCTGTGGTTGTATTTGGCTGATGGATGCATATGACTGGCACATATTTGAGGCACTTTGTAGTGTCATTAAAGACATCAATGAGGTGAATCAAAGTAGATGCCTTTCTTCCACTTACAATTTCCTAATTGAATATATACCTATAGAAAAAAATGATAGCCATTAAACCAGCAGATATGCTAAATGGGACTTTCAGTGCTTTCAGACCATTAGGACTGGGCAACAAATGTTAGATGAGTCAGGTAAATTACAAATTTTCTGCTTGAACTTTACTGAACTTTTGTCCACACACAACCTTAAAGAAATAACTCATTTTAATTTGGTACAGCACTGTAAACACTTTCTTCAGCTGAAATCAGACTTTTATTTGTCCCACAACCCTCATGCCCCCATCAATTTTCGGACTGACAAGTAATTACTTCCTGCATAAGTCCTACAAGTCCCACGGTGCCTTGGGGGAATCGTGGCCCTGAACAATGTCTGGGCGACGGACTAATACATCACAACCAAGGCAATGCATTAAGTCGCAGACTACAAGGCATTTAATAAAACAGGATGAGCTAATCAGAGATTGAAAGAGAGAGAGAGAGGAGGTTGAATAAAGAGGAGATACTACAACACATTGTTGAGGAAAAGAGAGGAATGATTAGTAGTCATTTGCCATAGATGTTGCTTTGGATGACACTGCTGATGACAGCAGTGATACTAACATGACTGCAGACATGCCGATCAGATATCTAGAAACAAGCATGAATTGAATAGCATGAGGCACAGCTACAGATGATAAAAACAATTTAAATTTTTATCAATGGTGGAATTTGGCTATAATTATGAATTAATTTCTGCTTTATTAAGATGGATTATTATGGTCATTGCAACAACAATGAGGTGATCCTGACAGTTAAATGTAGAATACTGTGTTAGCTCAACAGGCTAGGGCATATTGTAAATTTAATGTAATAAATACCAACAGAATGTATCATAAAATGTATCCACGTAGTTTTCTCTCTTTCAAATTTCTTACATCACCTAGGTACATTTTTTTTATTTCACTCAAGCAAAAAAAAATCCTCTTAAAGAAACTGACATCTGAGTGAGGTATATGTTATGCATCAAATTAGGGATTTAAAAACTTCTACCACTACTTTGTGTTCCAAAATGATATCATACCTATAATGCTTTTCAAAGCAATTATGATTTTAAAAACTCCTTATCCTTATTGCATTGGAGCAACTTAAGGTAGGTTCTTGAATTTAAACAGATGCCATTCAGCAGCGTGCTTTTATGTCTCAGGTGTCTTTCTGAACATGTAGACACGGAGCAAGTGCAGCCTATGTGGCAGGAAGTCAAAGAAGAGCTTAATGTGTTTAAGGAAAAGGTCAGCAGAAATATATACAACACAAACTATGATTCTGCATCAGGAACACTAAATACAGAAATAGTTTGTGTGTCATACTTGCATAGAAAAAGATGTTTAAGGGTTTTTACAAGTCTAATTATTGCTTGTATTAGGGCAGGTCCATTGTCATGTAGATGCCACACCTTATATTCCTCCTCTTTCCTTGTTTTTAATGTGCACCAGTGTCTACAGAAGCAGACTGATAAGATATATGTGAGATAATAAACATCACTGCATTATCTTCACACTGATAGGGTGTGAAGGGTGTCATTAGGCCAGTTGTGTCAGGTTACATTTTAATTACACTTTAACTAGGCAGGTCAATTATATTGAATGGGTCAAACGAACTGCTATTTCAAACTGGAAGGAGGCAACCATATCCATGGAGTCTAATTTTGTGTCACAATCTAAACATATGTAAATACCGAAATTAACTTCTGAAAGTAGAAAAACAATACGTTTTTGTGAAGTCTGTCAAACTTGCAACAGAGCAACAGTTGCTCAAACCAAACATTGAGTACAGGAGCTACTCTGTGACTACATCATGGGAGCTCAGAAACACCTTAACATTGATTAAACTCTCTGGTTCTCAACCAACCATGACACCAGTGAGTGACTAATCTCATTATATGCACTCATTCATTCATTCACATGGGTGCGCTTCCCTTATATGCTCACACACCCCTTTTACCAGTCACACCCCTCTCGTTAATACTGGATGTTTATGAAAGTTCTTATCAAAACTTGAAATTCCACTTAAACAAATAGATATTACCACAAATATCCTATCATATAATTTTTTTGTCATTGCACCAGGATTAATACTTAGAGCATTTATTCTCTCGCCATAATTTAACACCCGCAGAGACTCCCACTCACTGTGCTGACAAGACGGGTTAAAATGAATGAATGAATCAGGCAGGACTCATTAGCTTGACATGGACCATTATTATGGTTTAACTGCCCCAGCTACTTGCGCTTTTGCCTGTCAATGCGTCAACACTCAGCCATGTTTGTAGGCAAACAGGTGATTACAGCAAATACAGGATGTCTTTATAAGCATATGTGATCTGACAAGAACCGCTAAAATAAAAATTTCAGCCCGTGCATGTTGATGTTAAAAAAAAGTCAGCTGAAACGGCACTTGGTCCGATCCAATGGTATCATGAAAGTTAAAGTAAGAAATACTGATTAAAGTTATTGTATTGTTATTGTTATTACCGGTATATCTACAGTGGAGATTAACGGCATAATTTAAACAGCTGTTTAAGTCCATATGGTGGCTCTCCTCGCTACAATAAAAAAAGTCAATGTGGCAAAAAAAAAAACAACTCCTCCCAAATAAGAGCTTGTGAGGTAACTTTATCAAACCCTTAACTTCCAGGTTAACGCTTGATGAGAAGCTAACAACGCAGTTTAACTTTACCAAGTTTGACACTGTTAGCCAGCTAGCTTGCGTTCACTCGCAGGTCAGTTTTTTTTACAATGAAAAACGATTCGGAAAACTTCAAATCCACTGGAAACCTAATCCTAATCCGAATGTGTGTCTTGTTTAGGTTTCTAGGTTTTAGCTCGGGACTGACTATCATGGCCAGTCCTTTGTCAGCTAGTTCACAGCAGCTAGCGTTTACTGAGAAGGAAGCTAACATAACACTACCTACACCTGGCTGTCATCAGTGCAAGACAGGCAGAAATATTCTGAACACATCGAAAACAGCTAGTAACTTTAGCTTGCTTCATGTTACCAAAATAAAGTTTATACGGCTTTCCGAGGGAAAACCCTTGAATTCAGTAAATGCTATTATTGAATACTGAGCGCTAAGTTTGGCTTTAAGAGAAAGGTAAGAGAGCAGTTTTACCAGCTGCTGTCGTATCCACCGTAGCATCCTTGCAAAAATACGTTCCAAGTAGCCAGCACAGTCGCTAGCTCAGCGCTAGCAACTAGCTACTCCAACAAAACCGTCCCAAACCATATATATTTCCCCCCGAAGGCAGCTCGTCTCAGTCGCATTTCGCGACACATTCATGCAACGTTAACGGTGCCAAAAAATAAATCCAATCTTTCTCATTCCGTGCAAATGTCAGAGAAATGATCCCCGCTAAAAGTGACAGACGGCTGGCCGAGGAGTCCCAGCGAGCTACACTACATCTCTGCTCTGACACGATGAGCTTCACCCTGCCTGCACACAGCTCTGAGCAGACAGTGGCTGCTCTCTAGCGGCCTCTCAACGCCCCCTGCCTGTCTGTGCGCTCCCACTCATGATGAATGGATTCACGGATAGATAGATAGATAGATAGATAGATAGATAGATAGATAGATAGATAGATAGATAGATAGATAGATAGATAG
>JAQMCX010000045.1:5905914-5946164 GCA_029814765.1 Acanthurus leucopareius | reverse complement strand
AGATAGATAGATAGATAGATAGATAGATAGATAGATAGATAGATAGATAGATAGATAGATAGATAGATAGATAGGGGTAAGGGTAAGTAATACATTTATTTATCTAAATAAAATGATCTGAATCCAATTTGTTGAAGACGTGAAGACTACTGAGGATGAGTTAACAGTAATGATACAGAATGTATAATTCACTTGAATAGAATGGGACCCTAATAAATGTTATTAGTGACACAAGCGCTTTTTCTGCTACCACAAGCAGCCTACAGTTAGTGAGAGGCCTGCTTTGAAGACAGAACCCATACATGACCCATGTATATCTAGTTTTAAGATCTTTATTATTTCAGTTGATATTTTTAGTATTCCTGATGATAGTACTCTGACAAGTTAATCCAACCATGGCTATAAGCATGTCAGTCATCATTAAAACATACATTTATAAACATTTGAAATTGAGTATTTGTGTATAGTTGTGGAGCAGACATTGGTGCAGTTGATTTGCCGATATTTTGTGTTAAAGTTGGTTTTCTTGATACTTTGCTGAAGGGCCCTGAACATACACAATATGTAAATGTACTGCTTACAGTACATTGCAGTAGTGGTTAAAATTTCAGAGTGTTTACTGCATTGCAAGCTGCTAATACTGTACATTAAGCAATAATGCAGGACTCTGAGTCATATCTTGATTGCTTACGAGGCACTTTTTAAACTGGTGAATGCTCTTTGCCAACAGGGTGTAGACTTAAAGTGGCTTTGCTTGCTCTAAGTGGGTTTTAGACATCTTAAGTCAGGGAGGAATTGTTCCTCATCTCCTGGAGTAAGTCCTAACCGAACATGAGCTGAGAAACTAGTCCCTCTCACATTTAGTTGAGTCCCTTTTTTTTTTTCCCTTTCTGCTATCCAGTCCTTGTGTTGTTCCTGAATGTCTCTTGTAAGGCATCTCACATAAAGTGAGGTCATCCGTGTATTAGTGGCTCTGTGCCAGTGATGAATCCATTCCTGTTCCCTCCCTCCTCTGAGACTTGGCTGCAGTACATCCCAATCAGTCAATAATGTAAGATATAGACAATGAATGATACCACACAGGGAGGATGAGAAATGTAATAAGTAAGTATGTGGGAGGTTTGGCTACACTTTCAGTTTTCTTAATGTGTTCAATATGCTATATATGACTGAAAACACTGAAGTGATGTTCCCATCAAATGGCGAGAGAAGCAAATGGCAAATGATAATGATCCTGTGTAATCAATGTGTTCCAGCAGCTATATTTGGAGCAGAAAAGCTGCAGCTGCCCAGCAGTTAAGTGTTTTTTCTCTCTCTCTCTCTCTCTCTTTCTGGCCTCCTGAATGAAAAAGGGAAACATACTGTATTTGCATGTCTTTGCATCATTCTCAATACCCTCACGTTTGTTCCTTAAGGACTTGTGTGACTCAGCTCACCACCACACAAAACCTGCTCCTACTGGCCTCTCTATCATGAAAGCCTTTTGAAAAACCAGGAAAAACAGTGATGCTAAGCCAAACGCCACCAACACGCATTTATATCCAGGATTAAGACAGCTTAAGGCCACTCTGTGAGTCAGCAGAGTAAGGCACTGAGTGTGCTACAGTGTTTGCAACATCTCAGGTTCAAGCTGCACTCATCTGTCGCATATATTCACATGCCTTTGTGTGTGTGTGTGTGTGTGTGTGTTTGTTACTGTACATCAAGCAAAAGCAAAAATGTCATAAACTCATTTTTAAAAAAGGCAGCATTGCTCTGCAAATCCTGTAATAATCCGCTATCTGTCTGTGTTTGTATGTGAGTCCTGAGCCCAGCGGTCCTGACCATGTGACTGGCAGGGTAATCTCTAGGTTACACTGATTTACATAACGCAAATGCTGCCGCAACATCTGGGAGCTCCCACCTCACAGCTGGTTCGGATACATTATGGTAGTCTTGTTAGACTGTGAGATGTTGGTGGGGACATGTATGCTGTTGGTGTGTAGATGAAAACATCAAATCTCTGAATGTCGATTTTTTTCAGTGACTGAGAAAATCATTCCCTGATCATGTTGCAAACTCAACAATACACTTTAGGAATTGTAAGATTACAAGGTATCTGAAAGTAGTGATGTTTGGTTTGAACCAGACCAAGCTTCTCCTGTGCTGTCAGAAAAGAGCATGAACTTAATCCCTCTGTCTAGAGTTAAATGTAAAATTCATAGATTCAGCATCCCTTGTGTCAAACTTGTTTTCACTCTCCAGGACCTCCCCCCTCTTGCTTATATCTTGGAATCATGTAATTTAGCTGTAATTTCATATACTTAAGGCTACATGAAGCATATGTCAGACTATATACTGTGTTCATGGTCTGTTGCTGCCACTTAAAATGGCGTATGCTCAATGCACATCTCTATTTCTCACGCAGGCTGCAGGCCTGTGATCCACAGTGCCCTTGATGTCAGCCATGGAAATGGATGGCAAGGTACCAGTTAATGTCTGGCTGCTTTCCCAGCTCTGTAGTGAATTCAACTTCTGTTATACTTCTATCTCACAAGTGCTTGTCATATTTAAAGCTGTAGGCTAACCGGTTGAAATTATTCCCTTCACTGCACAGATAAGAGTATGTGTGGCTGCATGTAGTTTATTTGGTACCTTGGATGAATAAATGTTTCTGTATTTAAGGGAACCCTTCTTTAATTTTGAGAACATGCACCAGTATTTCCTCATACAAATAATCTGGTGTACAGCAATGGGTGAAGTTTAATTAGGATTCTTAAGAATCAACACCACATTGTATAGAGATGTAAAAGTCAAATTTTACTTAGGTAAAGTGAAAAGGTAGTCAGTAAGATAGAAGAATTCAGCGTTGTTTTTATATTTTAATATTAATATTAGTATAATCATCATTAATTATGGATTAGCATGCATGCAACACTTTCAAATTGTATCATTTCCCTTTAAAGTCTAGTTGATTTAATCTATTTAGATATTGTTTACAGGTAGAAACATTTATAATTAGTTCATCTCGTTCATGGCAATTAAAGAAGTTCAGTTTCATTTAATTCTAATCAACAATTTAAACCAACAATCAACAATTTTTGCTACATTTTGAGTTATTACAAACGTTCAAATCAATGTCGAGGCACATATACAAATATGAAATTAATGTATTGCACAACAGTAAATTGGACTTATTTTTTAATAAAAAGGGATTGAGCAAAAACTTAAGAACTCAAATGTCTGCCAGTGTCTTTGTGTCTTTGCCATCTAACTTCCAAACCTGTACACTGTTCTGTAGAGAAGATGTGATGTGAGTTGAAAGGTGGCTGTCAATTTTAATTGATAAAAATCAATAGTCCTGCTCTCAAAATAATTAAATTTACAAGCTTATAGCTCACAAGGTTTTATAAATGAGGCAAGCGTTTCTTCTTGACACATCCAAAACGATCCCCATCAATTTGCTTCCTGTGGTAGATTTTGGCAGCAATAGGTGGGCAAGAGAGGAAATCTATGCTCTCTTCTCTTCTCTTCTCTTCTCTTCTCTTCTCTTCTCTTCTCTTCTCTTCTCTTCTCTTCTCTTCTCTTCTCTTCCCTTCTCTCCTCCCATGGTCAATGTGTAAGTTAATCCATCAGGCCTGTTTAACCATGCTGTGGCTGATCCTCTGGGTAAATACACCAGCGCTAAGTGGCTTTCAATCATTACCACCAAGTATCGCTAATAGTACTAATAGGCTTAGGACAAGTTTTCCCTCTCTCTCTGCCAAGACCCCCTATTTCTCTGTAACGGTTGCTTGCTCAGGCTTTGGTTACCACTTTGTATGTGTGTGTATTAGTGTCTGTCTTGTTGCATTAGCATGAATATCTGTCTCTCTGGGAGGACTCCTGGGATCCTCTCTGAGATGGCCATCCCGCCTCTTAGGGAAATAGAAAATAAATGGATTGGCCTTTAAATTGGATGACTGAATCAATACCAACTAACCATTGGGCTCGAAAAAATAAATAAATAAAGCACTGCTTTCAAATCAAGACAAGCACATATAACAGAAGTGTTTCAGTGTTGTGTTTTACATGTTAAACAGCAGACGTTATTAAAGTCAGCAATTGACAAAACCTTCATTCAAGAGTAAATTATTGACTTTGTAATAATAACAGCAGTTATAACTTTGTTGGTATTGCCTTATAATTTTTTTTATCAAAGCAAAAAGCTGTGTTGGAAATCTGATATGTGGTGTGAGTCTCCCTCTTCAGGACAAATTGAAGTATTACAACTAAAAGATAAAATAATGCAATATGTGCCCCTTAATAATAATAATAATAATAATAATAATAATAATAATAATAATAATAATATTAATAATAACATATGAAGAGATGACACTGCATTTGGAAAACTCAAAAATGCTTCATAGATATGTGCTCCGATGTCTATGAAAGATTATGAGTGTGCGTGCTTTTTAATAGGTTGCATGCAAATCCTGCAGGCAGTTGGTCACAACTCGGTGAATCACTGCAGCTCTACCACTCTGTGTGCGTGTGTGTTGTTTAGCATCTGAAGGTGCGTATGTGTGTGAATGTATGTGTGTGGCCAGGTGGATGGTATTGGGTTTCCCAAGGAGCTGCTAATTCCTCAACTAACACCCTGACCTCCTTAGTCAGTGACCTGGGGAGACAGAGGGAAGGCAGCTCCTCATACACTTCACTGGACCTGGTCATGGATGACAAATTGTGTGTGTGTGTGTGTGTGTGTGTGTGAGTCAAATGAATCATCGTTGACTGAACCTGAATCTTTATAAATAATCCACACAGAGTGCAGACGGTTTTTCCTTTCACTGATAAGAGGCAGAGGAGGAGGCAGGAGAAAGTCATTGCATAGTTTTTCTCTCAAATTGAAATGTAGCAAGAAAAACAAGTTGTCTTTCCTTTAATTTAACCGTGTAGCTGACCACAGGCCTGTGAAACCAAGGTCTCCTAGTACAAATACCTTGATGTTTTTATTGATTGCTTGCTGACCTGGAGCATGCATGCTGTTAGTCTCTGTAGGCACTTAACAACAACATTTACACTTCTTGCAGTGACTCAGAGTTCCCGGTGTTGGTAATAAGTTCACAGTGACTCTTTATCTGACAGTCTTTGAGGGCCTAATTAATTATGACATGGTCTTTGCATTGCCAGCCCTAGCTTGACAGCGCTGTCAGCACCAGAGAAAAGTCTGGCTGCATCCATTTTAATTCTGCTATAAAAAAACTGTGGTTTGTTGGAACCTTATTTTGTAGTCTTCTGTAGTCTTGACTGGTGCTAGGCTCAGTACACAGTGACAGGGCTGTTGAAAAATAGTAACGCAGACAGCAGAAGGAAGGGAAAATGCCAACTGAAAGTGTCCTTGAATGGCAAGCCTACATGCACAGTCTGCACCCGGTGAGTTAGGTTAGATATGGCATCACAGTTTGGTTTACAAACCTCTCTGTACAATTGAATCCAAAATGCAAGATAAAGATGTAAAACAGCATCCATCCCTCCAGTTTTCTAGTCAGTAAGAAATTAAATGACCCATCTTGTGCTACACACTGAGTAGCAGCTACTGCAATCAAAGACAACTGTCACTTGAATAGATTCAAAGCTCCTTCGTTCCTACTTTATTAAGCATTTCAAATGGCAGCAAAGGACTTATAAATGTTCATATCCTTATTTTTATTGTATTTACTAATGAAAAGGGCATTTGAACTATTTGCTTATTACAAATGTTGTGGTGCCTCGTTGTACCTTTTTGGTGTTTTAGGTTTTATAACTATTTAATATCAGTATAATTTTATTGTTCATTTTAGTCTGGCTTTTTATTATATTTTTTTTTTCGGGCTTTTACACCTTTTTATTGATAGGACAGCTGAGATATCGGACAGGAAACAGGTAGAGAGAGAGGGGAGAGACATGCAGCGACTGGTCGGAGCCGGAGTCGAACTCGCGACCGCTGCGTGGAGGACTGAGCCTGCCGTACATGGGCCGCCCGCGCTCCTGATTGAGCTAAATGGCGGCCCTAGTCTGGCTTTTTAACTGGATATTTTAATTCTAATATTCTTAGATATTTTTCTTGTTCCCTGCAGCTGTTTTTAATGTGGGGCATTTTTAATGACAAAATGTAGCTGGAATTAGTATTTTAATATCCTACCAAGCGGAGCAGAGAAAGTGAATCTTGCATCTGGTTCAATTATGAGAATGTAAAGAGGCAAATGAGAAAAATCCTCTCTGTGATCCCTTCAACCCTTTGTACCCACATACAGTTGAAGTAGAGGATCTGAATATCTGATGTATTTGTAAGCCATCTAATTGTGTCTTTTCAGTGTTTTCAGAGTGTATTTAAATCAGCTTTTACACATAGATTCACTTTGTTGCAACACTTTTTAGGTGATGCACTTTGTTGTTTACTGAATTTCAGACTGAATTTCAGAAATGACTCATGGTTTTTGGTGATGCAATCTCCAGATCTACACCATGTGGCTTCTGCTGAAATACAGCCACCCACAGAGCACCCAAACTGCTCCATATCTCGTGTCACAAGGTTCCCTCTTGACTAAGTTGTGAAGGTATGTGTGTGGGAAGGGGCTGTCCGTGCTTTTCAGCTTTTCCGATGTGCTTCATTTCTACCAGGACAAGCGGCTGCTTGAAAATGCAAACCCTCGCCCCTCCATCATTCTGACACACACAAACACACATTTTCTGAGACAGCTGGTTCAGGAGGGTAAAGCTGAAATCTTTTCTGTTATCTCACAGATTGAGGAGGTTGTAATGACAGAATGTTAATGCACAGTCTTCAGAAAAAGATTCGATTGTTTATGTGGGAAACACTCTACAGTTCAGAGCTTGGTATTCTTTCATTTGCACATTTTGCTTTAAAAAAAATAATCCCCATTAAGAGTCTTGTAACTGCTCATACAGACACTTGGAACCTCTTTACTGAAATAAGTAAGGTATTATATTAAGTGTTGCCAATTTAGTTACACAGAAAGCATTGATTCCTGGGCTTGAGGCCAATATTCTAACTTGTAAGGGCTTCAGAGAAACCTTCAAAACAGATTTCCAGTGAAATATTGGAGCACTGTTTTGCAAATGGGCTGCTTCTGTTTAAATAACATTGCTCCACATCCATATAACCTGAAATGGAATGAAAACTCTACTCCACCCTCTGCTGTTTTGGTCAATGACCTCTCAGCTGATAATCTCTTTTTGATGTGATCCAGGAAAGCTGAAGTTAGCCTTATCTCTAAAATATACTGACTGGAGACAAGCAGAGCATGTAAACAGTGTGATGAGAGACACTGGTAGCTAGTTGTGCATAAAAGTGGCTGTAATTAATTGTGATGTCCCCTTATAAGTTGACCACACGCTCATTCTCCTCTCAATGCAATGAATGAGCTTTGTGCAGAGTTTCTGTGGTAACCTTTAAGCTCCCAACATGCGTCTGCCTGTGTAAATGCACGTGTGAATGTGTTTGGCGTTGCCATGGTATCATTGGCCCCTACTGACCTTGGCCTTTCCGGGCCCCTATCCTCTCCCGCTCTCTTCCTCTTCTTTCTCCCCCCTTCTCTTGGCTCTCCAGCTTGTGGCTGACTGAGCGGCAGCTGGTTCGGACTGGTGTGTCTATATGAGTTCAGACATGCTTAGTGGCATCTGGTTTATTTTAGCAGACAGCTAGCTTAGCACTTAGTTGTTTCTACAGTAATGGGAGAAGTACTTTGATCCTTCACAAAAGGTAAATAATGAAAAAAAATGCTCCATTATGAGTTAAACTCCTGCATTCATAGTTTTACTTGAATTACACAGATGGTACCTACATATCTAAATCACAAAAGTTAAAGTACACATTGTGCAGAATGGCCCCTTTCAGGCTGTTTACTATAACATATATTACATTCTATTTTGATGAGACATTAAAACGGAAGTAGAATTTTAATGTTACATCTGTTTAAGGAGGAGGAAGAATAATTTTACCTGCTGCTTTAGATATAGTGTATAATATATATATATATATATATTTATACACATACATAAAAACGATGATTCTCAAGTAAAGCATACATTCACCAAAACTACATGACAGTTGTCCTTAAGGAAAGAACTTGATTAAATGTATTATGTGACTTTTCAGAACTGTATTTAGTAGTACCATATTATAATGCAAAGCAGTGGAGGCCATACAGTGAAGACTCTAAAATGTAAATGCTGCATAGAAGTATTGTAAAAACACGCAGAAGGCCTTTTTCTTCAGAAATGTGAACAACTGCCATTGTAATGCATAATGAGGACAGCTGTGGATGAACTCTCTAACTGATTGTGTTGGTACCAGAACAATCATGAAACACTTTGGGCCTTGTTACAAGAGTCAACCGACAGCAGAAACTGTGTGTGCGTGGTGCAAAAGCCGGCCAGGTCACAGTTGTGCATGTGCAACAGTACGTTTGCGTGAATGTTATCAGGAAAACCTCTGGTTGAACTCTGGGTGGATTGCGCAGATCCGAACTAAGACAGCGGTTGACTCTACAAGTGCATGTGTGTGTGTGTTTTAAGGACTAAGCCAACATCATAGTCATCAGTCATTCCTGTTGAGGATACTTGCCGCATTTTCTGTCCCTATCTTCACCAAAGTGTGACTTTTATGTTTGAGTATCGATGAAAATAATCAGATTACTGCTGTTTCATGGTGTAACGAAAACTATATGCTACAGTTGTAGAAACTCAGAGTCATCCAGCATCCTCTCTGCCTTACAGGCCCTTGCAGACCTCCTTGCCTGAGGCCTTAAACCTGTCTGTCCATCAGTGATTATAAGCCTTCTAATAGTTCACTCTGTTTAAATGACAGCCCTTTCATCTGTCTGTCTGCCCTCTCTAGCTACATGACTTTAATGGCCCTGACATCATGTAAGCCCCAGCAGCTGGCTGTTTGAGTGCAAGAGTGTGTGTGTGAGTGTGTGTGTGTGTACAGATGAACGGGAGTTGTTGGTACCTGCATGATGGTGTGGCTCTAATCCATGTTTGTTCTGCTCCAGCACCAGAAGAGAATGTCCCACACACATGCACACACACACACGGCACACCTGCAGCCTCACACAAACACACACGCACACGCACACACACTCACACTCACACACACAAACACACAGAACTCAAAAGGGCTGTTCCTCTACATTCATGTCACATAAAGAAAGTAGAAGTAATTTATACATCCTGTTTGTGCAGAGGTAGATATTTTATCATCAGAAGCCGTGATTATGATCTTCAAAGGACTCACATGAATGTGGGTCACTGACAACATACATACTGGGTATGTAATGCAGTTTCACTGTATAGCACAATGTAATAATTGTCCATGTATTTAGCTGAAAGTATCTTTTATTTACTATGATGTACTTTTTTATATAATGCTAATTTACTTGAACTAAAGCTGGAAGTATAATATATATGCAGTTCATCTGAGCTGTCAAAACTGTGCTCCCTTTTAAAATATAATTTATGTTTATTTGGCTTGTATGCTAAGTTAAATGCATACTTGCATTACATATGATCTATCTTATTAAGCTTGTTAAAACATATGGACAAATGAGATCATTTCAGACGTTTATTTGGATGTATTTTACCATCTGAGATTGAGAACAATATGCTTATTAAACAAAATCACTGTGAATAATGATGCGATCAATAACTGCTGCCAGTGTACATGTAATGAGGTAACTGCTATACTTTCTGTACTTTTGGCCCAAGTGACTCTGCTGACTCAAATGTCTGGGAACTGAGACGTACATACCACTCAGTCAGTTGGCTAATCTAAGAGAGATGCAGACAAGACGGGAGAGACCACCAACATAGTTACCAAGTCTATCTAAAACCGTGTGTGTGAGGCAGAGACGTTATCGCTCCGTAGCTTTGATATGAGACGGAGTTTGAGCTGAAGTGGAAAGATTTGCACAGTTCGTTTCACAACTTCTCTTATCTGTGCTGACTGAAGTAATGCCTGATACTACCATTACTACTGCTACTGTGGGTGCGAGACAGTGTGTGCGTGTGTGTGTGTGTGTGTGTGTGTGTGTGTGCGCACAAAATGGGAGAATATCAATGTGTGTATCCATGAAATATGTGGAGTGAATGTACGTGACTAAAGCAGCATATTATAGCATCGCTTTCAATATGATATTTTACATGGATGTAATTTAATAAAAAAAAAAATCACAAAACAAAGATCTCAAGGCTTTTTATGTCCAGATGTTTGCACAAGAAATCCTGGTTTTGAGTGTTTGCAGATTCTGGGCTCATGATACCCCTCATGGGGACACTGATGACCTTGCAAAAATGGCTCTAAAACACACACTTAAAGCCGAGTATTGAGGTCAGATTTGTTTCACGGTGATGTCTGGACAGATAACAATGCAGGAAAGTAACTTCACCTTATTGTGAAAGAAGGGTCAAAGTGAAAGACACTTCCAGGTGAAATGAAACTGTGGAGTTTTCATGTGAGACATATTTTGAGCTTGAGGGCCTTAGTGAACAACAGTCTGGCAATATATCAACTTCTGGGAGCTAATCTCAAGCTTAGTCTAATTATAATGCTACTAAAGAGAGATTGTTGTATTACCAAATTGAAAAGGCTGCACAACATGAACTGGTTTATATGTAGATTAGCAGATTGTAGATTAATGTAGATTAATTAATTGTTGCTAAAACTGTTTAACCAGCGTTACTCAGTTGATTAAACCAACAGTTAAAGCTAATGTTAGCTTGCTAATACATTCCTTGTTTCGAGTGAGAGGGAAAAGTGGTACTGGAGTTCAGGCAGACATGTCTGACACCTAATAATGATGGACTAAGAAATATTAACAACGATGTAGACTACCTCAAATTACAAAACAGTATGCAAACAGCATTAGATTGAAAGGCCAGATTCAGTTTACAGTATTGTTTTTGCAATTAGGTATCTGGAACATATGTTAATGCTAGCTTGCGAGGCTTAATTTATTAATAATTGGTGCAAATTAAAGCAGACATTTGGCCTGAAAGGAAGGAAGAGGGAGGAATGAGTCGTCAGCTGCATGCTCCATCTCTCTGCTACATAAGGAGTCAGGTGTGTGTTTGGACGCAGGTAGACCAGCATGTTTATCTGAAGCCTCTATCAGGCACAGACCAAACATTTGCTTTACCTGCTTCTCCCCATTTATCGCCTTTTCCCTCTGTCCTTCTCTCTACCCTCATATCTTTTCTTCTGAAGAGGCAGCATGCCACTAAACACCCATACTATCTTAGACAAAGCAGCAAAGTGAAGGGGGACGGGGGCTTTTGAAAAGTGTCTGTATCCACGTGCGTGTGTGTTTGAAGCCCTACTCTGAGACCTTCAGTGGCTTCACTCACAAATACCATATTACTTTTAAACTGTTGGCAGTGATTATCTGACAGGGTTTGTGCATATGTATATCTGGTTGAGCAATTGTTGAATATTGATTAATGAGTGATCACCTACACATATAGCTAATAAGTCATATTAGCAGAAAAAAAATCACATTGAGGTCTTTTTCTGAGAATTAGATCTTGTCCACCTAAAATTAGCTGTAATTAATCTCCTAAGAATATTTAGACATTTTTTTTAGTTTTCTGCAGATAAGCAGGAAGTTCTTGGGTCAGCAGGATGGGTTGGCTATGTAGTTTATAAATTACAGATAGACTTTGAAGTTCAGGTCTCCATAATGACTTTGAAAAAAAACATAAAAAAATAAAAATGCCTTAAAAAATTATATTTACACCATAGACATGGTTACAACATTTCAGTGTAATATAAACTTGTGTTTTTATGTTAATGTCATTAAAATATCTGTTTAATTATTGGAATGACTGTGTGTGTGTGTGTGTGTGTGTGTTGTGTCATGATAAGTAACATATTTATAATTCATGGGGTATTAAAAAAATAATTTATTATGTTTTAACTGAAGAAAAGAACTTCAGCCCATTCTCCTCAATCTCTTGTTAGACATCAAGTGTCTTCTCTTTAAGATACTCATTGCATCAAATCAATTATTGTAACTGTCAAATATGTGACTTTTCAACTTTAAAAAAAAATGTATTCCTAATTTTTACCAAGATTCAACAGTTTTAATTCTATCTGTATCTAGTTGATTGCAAGCATAACTATGCATCAAAAAGTGACTAAAAGGAAACAGTATTTGTCTTAGATTACTGCTCTAAATTAAGGTTTCACTAGAATTTCAGAGAGAGAAAAAACAAAAAACTCTTGCAAATACCCAACAGTATTTGCAATCAATAGCGTCACTTCAGCACAGTCATATTGTAGATGTGAACTTTAAATTTTCTAAAGCATTTATTGTTGTCTCTTTTATCACATTAACACGCATCTTATTCTGCATAGCAGTAATTAAACAAAGATTTGAGTTTTTCAACACCAGTCTGGTGAAATGTCTTCTGTTATGAGACCAAATCCAACCTTAAAGTTTCCTCATTTAGATAGATAAAATATTTTCATTCCATCATTTTTGTTTTCCATGAGTTCTCCATTTAACCACTAGATGGTGATACATCCTCAGCAATAAGCACTGAGTGGGACTGCCTGTAACTGCATGTGTGACAGTAACTGCATTGGTATTTACCTCACTGATGTTCGGTTCATGATGGTTTCTTAACCCTCTAACTGTAATGTGTAGGATAAAACTGAAAACACATTTAAAAATGGAAAAGATTATGGGTTTTATTGACACTGATTCAGATAAAGCTACCAAGAAGTGCTTTCAGATTTCCTGATTTACCGTGTGTTGTTCTTGTACTAGTATTCTAGTGTGTTATATGTGCGTGCGTGCGTGCGTGCGTGCGTGCGTGCGTGCGTGCGTGCGTGCGTGCGTGCGTGCGTGCGTGTGTGTGTGTGTGTTTCTCAGCAGTTATATCACTCGTCTATCTGGCAATTGTTACTGTACACCTGTAGGTAACTCCTCTCTTTACATTGGCCTAACATACACACACACAACACACACACTCACGCAAACACACTCGCCATGTTTACCTGCTGTTTGTCTGAAGCAGCTGCTGTCTCTTTGTAATGACGTTAATCCAAACCCCAAATGGAAACACACACACATACATACACACACATGGCATGCCAACTGAATGAGATCCTCCTGCCTTGCCTTTTTCAAATTGAGTAAATATTTGCTTTTAAATACTTCAAAGATGTTTGCTGCATTTTTGTTTCATCTATTATTACTTGAAACCGCTCTTACAAAAGGACATGTTGACTCTAATGTTTAACGGGGCAAAAGAGAGGGATAAAAGACAGCAGGAGCTGGTAAATGTCTGGCTATTATCCTGTTTTAGACATGGTGATGAATCTACAGGTTTTACTTTTGCTTTGTTTTTGATATGAAATACCACTCTGTGTGTGTGTGTGTGTGTGTGTGTGTGTGTGTGTGCGTGTGTGTGTGTGTGTGTGTGTATTTTTTGTCCACAAACACCTAAAGTGTCCCCAAATGGATCACTGACTAAACTGCTGCTGCTGAGTTTGTTTTTTAAACTTCACAAATCTTTGTTTTATAAAGATAAGAAATACACACCATATATTACATATTCTTTGCCCAACGTGTACATTACTAACAGTGTGTAATCTTGCATTTATCTAAAGCTGAATTTTGCACTGCATCATTAAATTGTACATAATATCTGAGTCTAATCCTGTCACTTAAAATGTTTTTTAAAGAAAATCCACCTATTTATGGCATTAACTGGAGGGAATTATAAAGTTATCTTTGTTTAGTGGCATTTTTTTTGAAAAAAACAAACAAACAAAAGATCAAGCACACTTAATTTCAAAATATTTTTGTGCCTATTGTCCCTGTTGCTTCTTTAAAGAGGATATTGCAACTGTTTGTGTCCTTTTCATGTATTTAGAATAAAATATCACATGAGGGATCAATAAAAACCCTGCAGTATCTCTGTATTCAGACCTGTAAGCTAACCTGTAGTAATAAGTAACTCTTTTTGTGCCTTCATAGATATATGTTTCTTAACATCATTATTGTAGTTATTAGTAAAATTAAGCAAATTTAACCTGTGTTGATTAATTAGACCGACTTAGGGACGGAGAAAAGGGACAGTTAACACTACATTAGCTTATTATCACTTTGTACAATTGATATGGCTAGCATGCTAGTGAACGATTCAGCCACAGCATTTTTGTTTCAACGATTCTGTTTCTGTTTCAGCTTTTTGCAAAATCCTCAACTATTTACACCAGTTATCTTTAACATTGTTTGCTGTTTAGTACTGGGCAGGTAGCAGAGCTGTTTTTGCCTGCTGAGGCTGGAAAGGGGGTTGATGTGGTGCACAGCTTTAAGTTTTTGTGGCGCAAAGCTCCAGTGTGTGTAGGATTTAGCGGTGTCTAGTGGTGAAGTTGCAGATTGCACCTGACCTAATATCTCTCTGCTCACCTTTCTCCTCCAGACATGGAGAAGAACCTAGAGTGAAACTTGAAAGCCCCTGTTAAGAGCCAGTGTTTAGTTCGTCTGTTCTTGGCTGCTGTAGAAACATGGAAGAGGACTTGCTCACTCAATTGATGTAAAAGGCTAATGTAATAAAACACAGGGATTCCTATTTTTTGTGTGATCTTACACTAATGGAAAAATACTCGTGAATAATACATTCCATTCCTGCCATATTCTACAAATAGATCAGTAGACCAGTGGACCTTTAAAACCAAAACAATTAGCTGAAAGAGGCTAAAGTGCTCTGAGGAGCCAAGGAGAACTGCAGAGTTGGGTGGTAGATCTTTCTGTGTTGGTAATTACTAAGAGCACAAAACACACACATAAACCAGACTATTCCCTCTGAAGTGCTGTTCCCGTATCAGTCCACTGAATGGGTTACTTCCTCAGAACTTAATTTCACTTTCCAAAATGCTAATAGCATGGAAGGGAACTTGAATCAGGAGCCTGTGACAGCCAACAGGAGAAGAAATTAGGAGTGGTGATTAAAGATGATGGTTGTTAAGGAGAGAGAAATGTCTCCCTCCCTCTCCACTCTGCGTGTCTCTCTCTCTCTCTCTTTGCCTGTCTTACTCCCGTCTCACTCTGGCTCTACTATCAATGGGAGCTTTCACTTCGCTTTGCATGATAAATATGATGGTTGTGAGTGTATGTGCGTGCTTGTGTGTGTGTGTGTGTGTGTTTCAGACAGAGTCCAACAGTCCACTCCAATGCATGAGTGGCTTGGAGTGTTGCCAGCATGTAAAACCTAGCAACAAGATTTGACTTGGCTCGCTGAGGGGGAGAGAGAGAGAGAGAGAGAGAGAGAGAGAGAGCTGGCATATGCACAGTATGGGCATATGGATCTTTGTTTGTTCGTTTTGGACCATTTAGTCATCCTGTCACTCCAACTGGACTACTTAGCGAATTGGTGCTACTTCGGTCCTGAATTACACACACACATACACACACACACATTTGCGCAGACACACGTACGCGAGCCAAGACTTGACTCTGTTGCTTTACAGTCTGTTACTGTTCACATGGCCTGAATGAAATGAAGAACCTTTTCCAATCAATCCTTTTAACCAACATGTGTGATCCCTGGCTCACGCCGATGTGGCCTTCAAGCTAACAGGGCCCATGCCAAGTCAAGTCAGTTTACAGCCTCTGGGGCTCCTCCTGACCATCAACACTCAACTGGCTATGGAGGTAAGAAGCTCCAGCACTGATTTCCATCCACCTCTGAATCCAATATGGAAACATGTGGGGTCGATCTCTCTCAGTGTTATTATTGTCTTATTTTTATATGGAGTCTTTTTTATGTACTTTGCCAGTTTTAGGTCAATCTATATGGGAAAAAAAGATTAATTCTGGGTTTGGTTACTAACCGTGGTTGAAATTTAAGGTGCTAATATTGTGATCTTCAGTGTATGGATGCACCTAATCTCTAATTTGTAAGCTTAAATATCCAACAAACAAACCTCAAAACCTCATCCTTTCCACCTTACTCAATTGGCGAGGCTACCTCCAACAATTCTCACAACTTGCTGGAACTGACAGTTGCACAAGCTCACCCACTGTTTGCAGTGATTGACCAGCTGTGCTGAGGCGAGAAAGTATGCAGGATTTGAACCTCACTTCAAGGCCTCTTTTGTCATTCCTCACCTCACTACTTCACCCCTTTTCACTTTTACAAATGAGTGAAACTCCATTAATGCTAAATAGGAGACGTGTGTCTGAAAGTGCTGATTCTCTAACATGTTTGTCATCCACTGAAATCAGCATTACAGACTGATCCGATCACAAACAAATGTGAGCTGCATGCACTTTACTTTGTCAGTGTCGGTTAAAACTGATTTAAACATGTCTCTTGAGGTGAAAGTGGATGATCTAAACATCCTTCCTTACATTTAGAAAACCCTTCCTCTCTCCGTGTTTTCTAAATACCTTATTTATGTCACAAGGAATAAATCTTTTAATTATACAGTCATGTCTAAAACAACCTGGACGCCTGGCCATTGCCTCTACTGGACCAAACCAAACTTAAAAGAAGTTGAGAGACTTTCGTGGTGTGTCATTACATCGACATGGCAGCGTGTCGAACAGCCCCTCAGGGTTCCTAGACCAGCTTCAAACCTCTGCAAGAATTAAACCATTTTTAAATTAGCCTTGTTAGAAATACGCTAAATCTGTCATGCTCTAACGTGGTGTCACATTCCCTCAGATTACCATCATTACAGTAATTAATGCTTTAATTTCTGGGTATGTTTTGAAATGAAACCCAAAGTGCTGTGATTTTAATGTAATATGGGACTAATGTGGTGTGGAACATTTGGTAATCTGGCTCCCACATGCCTCGGATCTGCCGAATGGGTTTTATCTGCTGTAATACAGTTCAAACACTGAGCTGCAAGCAATTCATAGGAAAATGGACTGTTGAAGCTGACTTTGTGTACAAGTATTTAAACATTTTTAAGGAATATTTCTTCAATTTTTTTGTTTTTTGCAAGTTTACGGTGCAAAATGAGAGAATAGTTGAAATTGCGTGACACGGTAAAACATGATGAATATAAGAAATGTGGCTTTTAGAACAGATGGAGAGTAATTTACTTTAGTGCTTCAACTGGCTTCTTTTCTGTCCAGTTTGTATGTCTGTAACTAATTTCACACCACAGAAAGAAAATGGATGAGAAATAATGGGAAAAAAAGATGCAGATTTCATAACCTGTGATTTCTCTTTTTCTGAAATGAACTGACTAACCTTTGAGTGAATAAAATGAATAAGCTTTTTTCTTGTCATCAGCAGATGAATCACTAACTAGGTTACAGTTTCACATAAATGACTTAATGGGATGCACGTCCTGCGAGCTCCACCTGGCCTTTCTTTGGCCTCATACAGAGAGTCTAATACATCCAGTTCATTCAGACACTGTTAGTCATAATGAATATTGCCAGTCGTGAGATTACTATTGAAATATACCACTAATAATCCAGAGCAGATGAATAACCCTCTGTCTCATTCCCTGATGTAAATGTAATCTTTTGTCTAAGGTGGTTTGTATCTTGTTGTGAGGCTTTGTTTGCCTCTGATCTCCTCTTCTCCCTGTTGTTCTGCACTTTAACCACTCATCACCTCTCCTATTGGCTCAACGTCTGTCTTATCGCGCCTTCTGATTGGTTCACGACTGCCCTATCCTAGATATAATTAAACATGCTGGACATGTAAACTTTCATTAAACTTTGTTCACCTCCCTCCTGTTGACACAGGATGGACACAGAGGTCATCTCAGGGACACTTCGATCACTGGTTTATTTCCTTTGGCTGTATTGAGTCAGATTAAAGTCACGTTATGTTCACGGAGACCAAAATGATTCTTCCTCACTTTCTCTGTACTTGCATATTTCTTTTCTCTTTGAGTTGAGCAGTCAGATATTAACACAGATATAAATAATCTTTATAAGTCACATACGCTGTTGCAAAGGACAGAATATGCCTCATGAATATAAGAACTGTATAATATAAAAGTATAATATATATTGTGAAGCATGTCCACGATACATAACAAATGTAATTCTAACATTTACATAATAACCGATTCAACTGGTTAGTGACTTAAAGAAAAACACACTTAAAACAGACACACACACATTGGCACACAGACCAAACACTGTGTGTGATGTGTGGGGTTACATTAGCCCCATATAGCAGAGGTGTGAAGTAATAACAGAAGCTAGTGACAAGGTGACAAGACAGACACACACACTCACACATACAGAGAGCAGTAGCTGTGTGTTTGTGTGCATGTGTGAGCACTGTTTAAGTGAGTCTACACACTCACTGAGTCAATGAATGTGCAGCTTTATGTGTGTGTGTGGTAACCTGTGTGTGGTAGCCTGTGTGTGAATTACTTGAGAGACTAATAAACAGCTGTTTACACCCTCCGGGAACTTCCTGTACACAGCAAGCAAAGGTTGGTCGGGGTCATCAAACACTGTGTGCAGCTGTGTGTTTGTGTGTGTGTAGAGTTAGGGGTGTCTAGCATAGTGAATAGAAATCTTGTATTAATAGCAGATTGTGGCCTAAGGGTTAGGGTTGGGGTTGTAGTTTGTGTGTTTTGTGCAAATATTGTTTTGTGCGAATATAATCATCATATCTTATTGTGCAAATGATCCCTTATAAAAACTAAGACGTGTGAGAAAGAACTAGAGCGGATAGAATGGAAAGAGCGACAAAATAATAAACTCTGAGTATGTACCCATTCAAGGACATTTCTTGGTTCAAGTGGAATTGCCCTCGGTTTTCCGGTATTGTTGTTTTTGTTGCTGTTGTTGGCTCTTGTGCTCTGCAAAAGTGTGTGTTTGTTTTTGCTTTCGTTCTTCTCCAAGGCCGCTGCAGTAATTAGATGAGAATGGGAAACTCTATGAACATGTTTTTCTGTCTCAAGTTGTCTGCCTCCTATAGAAACTGAATGATGAAGATAATGCTAAAGGTGATGATGGCGTTCCTTCAAAACCCATCAAACATTAGCAACTAATGCATTGTTCAATGTAATGCAAAAGTCACAGCAGCCTTTGTGTTATAGATGGTTCTATTCTACATGTTTTTTCTTGTCACCTGTCCCCAGAAAAAGAGCAAGATCAGCAATAATTGGATCCTGCTAACAAGTATTGTCCATAGCCTTATTTATCTGTGCATTGACATTGACATGTTCAATCATGGTGTTGAACATGAACGTTATGTTTAAGTACAGTTTATTTTGACCCAGTGCCATACGCTGTCCTTCTGCTGTAAATGCTCTCATATCTACAACTGAAAAAATGCAAACTAAATCCACTAAAAAAACATATATTAGGTTTATGTCTTTGTAAGTAACCTAAGAGACACAGACAGGGCAGGAAAAAGTCAAAAGTATTCAAAACAACCAAACACACTGTCTGTTTATATCAAAATGTATTGGATTGGTGAAAAATAATTCAAATTGAATAAAATTCAAGCTTTCACCCTTCAGCCATGATTGCAGCACTGGTACTAGATTTTTCATATGTTATCAGTCTGTGCTGTGCATTCATTTTGTGATAGAGTGACAATGGAAGTGTTTGCAAAAGAAATTCCTTTGTTACAGTAGATCACAAAGCTATTTTATTTGAACTCTAACTATTATAACTGATTCTCACATGTATTATAACATGAACAAAGGTAATAACTGGTTGGTTGGTTGGTTGGTTGGTTAATACATCTGAAAATGAATCTCCCAATTAGCTTATTTCATCATTTACTATTTGTTCTTTTACACTGATATTGTCTTCATCAGTCGCCATCATCAAATAACAGGATGTCCAGTTAGTTAACAGGAAGTCAGCACAGGACAAAGAGTTAAATATGTATGTGATTCCAAGTAAGTATCTGTTAATCCACATAGTTTAAAACTAATAAAACTTTACAAATAAGAATAAGAGTAATTTGCAAAAACAAACACCATTTTCTGATAATGCTAAAGAAAACTGGACTCCATCTATCAATAATATGTGCTATTATACTAATACTCTTGCAAATATTATGTCTAATGAAGAAGGTGAGGATGATGGAGAGAGAATACAGTTTACTTTTATTACGGTTGTTTTTTTCTGTGATATTGATTTATTGAATAAAAGGGTCAGCTGTGAATACCCAGCTGAGGATGTTTACTGTAGTTTGACTCCCATGTTATTCCTCTACTTCAGTAAATTCCAAATTGATTATTAAGAACTTAATGAGCTTTTGTTGTTTTCCTCACTGCTCTATCTTTTTTTTTGTATTGTTTTGGGTTGAATGGGTGGCGTGACGGAGGGCTGCCTCTGCTGACACTGGAGGAATGTGCTGGGAACGCTGAGAGGTGTGTGTATGCTGATTTTAAGCAACCCCCCCCCTCCTCAGTGCCCTTGGATGACACAGCTCACTGATGCATCTCACTCATTATCATCAGACACACACATGCATACAAACACACACACAAAACTAATGGCGACATTGTGTTAATGGTGTGTCAAGAGAAAATACTCAGAAAAGAGGGTCTGTGCACAGAAATCTGACCTCTTCAGCCCCGCTGACCAGCTGGTGGGCCAGTCATTAGAAACTCCTGCTGAATGAACAGACTTCAATTCACACTTCAGTTCATAAGAAAGAAAAAAAACTGTTGTTGAGATGCTGTAGGTTCCATAATTTTTTTAAGAAAACAAGCAGTCAACCCTGAATTACAGGCAAATGTCAAAAAGTAAACAAGAAAAGGAACAAGAAACAAGATGAGCATTTAAAGGCACCTTTAATTAACCTAAACAGTTTTGGGCCTATTTGAAATCACTAAATGAAAAAGCTTTTTACACAAAACTATTAAGGCAAATCAACATATATGCATTAGTGAATATGTTAGTGGATAATCAAATAAATGGAAAAATGTCAAGCATATTCAAAAAAGGCAAAAACTTGAAAACCTGAACTTGAACTTCAAATGTACCTTTTTTTTAGAGTAAAACAAAACAAAAAAAACTATTTGAATCCCTAAATACTTTGACCTAAAATGATGTAGAAAATGAAGTAGAAAGTAGTTGCTCTTAACAGACAGTAGCCTATGGAGTCAGCCTATAAACAACAAAACACTCTTCAGCTCTTGAGTTAAACTGTTTGTTTAAAATACTAGATTATGGTTGATAATGTCATCCAAAGTTGACTACATGAAGGCTTATTTAGAAACTCTTGTGCTGCCTGTCAGTGTCACAGCCTTGACCATGCCTCCAGTTGTTTCCCTTATGTTTCCTTTTTTCCTGTGTTTGTCTCTTCTCACTTCTCCTGTGTTCCCATTTGTCTATCTTATTGAGTTTCATTAGACTGAGAAGTCAGCATTTTACAAGTTCCCAGTATTTGAAAAAAATTAAACTGGCATGCTTCCTGAAGTCGGAAGGCCAGGCGAACTTCACCTATCCTGATTTAAATCCAAGATGGCTGCTTTGTGCAATTTAAATAATTAAAGCTGTAATCATTAACTGTTTAATAGCACTCCTGTCTTTTTTTTTGTTTTGGTAAGTCATTTCTACACGCAGCATTGTGCAACTTCTAGATGTATCAATTAAGTAAGGTTCTGTGTTATGCTTTGTTGATAACTAGTATGGCTTACAGTGACTAACAATGGTTAATCATGCTAGAACTGTTATGATGGCCAACTTCAGCTCATTCATCTCACCTGCACATCTGCACATCTATTGATCACTTCAGCAGAGTATCCACTCTGGCTCTCCATGCACTCATCACTGGATCATTATCTCTGGTTTCTCAGTCAGTATATTTTACAATTTTTCTTCTTACTTTGCAAGTTCTCATTACGATGGAGGTTCTGCAACCTCCTTAACCTGCTTATTTGAACACTAACTATGATCATGAACCATAATGTCTTCAAACTAACCCTGCCATTTTTTTTCCTAACACTAACCAAACCTTAACCACAAGGTTATTACATCTTAAAACAGATTCAGTTTTAATGACTAATTTTTTTTCTTTTAAAGGCAGTGAAGCAATGATGGGGACATCAGAGCAAAAAATACCATTTTATCATACTTGAGGTCATGAACAAACATGGAAAGGGAAAGACTTATTAATTTTCTTGTAATAAAACTTTGAAACTGTCATTGAGCTCATTTTCAATCTTTTTTCTTCTGGTCTTCTATGACAAACACATGCACACACACACACACACACACACACACACACACACACACACACAAACACCCACACACACACACGTGCATACTTGTAAAGCTGTTGCTGTTTTAAAACCAAGTTTTTACCCTCAAATAGCCCTTTAAAGGCCAGTGAGCCAAAATGTTCTTGCTTTCAAAAAAAAGGTCCTCACTTTGTTGGTTATAAACTGGCCCTGGTCCTCACTAATCAGCAAGTACAAGAACACACAAACACACTAATTTATTGCCCACGCTCTGGAGCTGCATTAAAGTGTATAAACTTATTGATCAGGTCATGTCTCCTGATGGAATCACGGATCCATCACTGATATATCTGTTTGCAGGGTGGAGATGAGATTGATGGATGACCGATGAATCGGTAAACAAGGTGAGTAGAAGTGCACGGATGCAAATAGAGACAATGGCTCCCTGTGAGCTGAAGTGAACAATAAGAAACTGAGACTTTAGTTGCAATATTACTTAAACAAAGTAAGAAAGTATCAGTAATAGATGGTGGATGAAAATTGTCAGAACCTAATGAATCAAATCCAAGCATATCAGCTTTTTGTTGTATTCATGGGTGCTGGCTGTCGAGACATTGTGTGTATAAATTCTTTCTTTTCTACCCTCCTCTCCTCTCCAGTGCACCGTGACTGACAACCACAACTTTCAAGGTCCTTGAAAGAAGCAGTTTTTAAACCTGTCACTAGGGTTTACAATCTGCTGCCTGAGCTTTTTGAAGAACTACACCCAATACTTAATAATCATTCGTTAAATGTATCATCTTACTTTTATTTTTTGTCTGTTTAAAATTCCTCTACAATTTCATGAACAAACCACTCCATTACCTCGCTTCTAATAACATTTTTTATCCCTAGCAAAAAGACAGACTTAGTTCCTCTAAAGCTGGTGAAACGTCAAATGTCAAATCCTCCCTGACTTACTTACTTACTAAAGTAAAAGTGAAAGAGTACCTAGTAATAAATTACTAAAACTAGAAGTTACTTTCCATTTTAATAATTATTCATTGTTATTAACTTTAATAACAGACCAATACAGCTGCAAAATAACTTAATGTCATAACCATTGCTTTTAAAATCAAATTTGCAGATGAAAAATGTCCTTAGCAAGTGTTAGCTTGTTAACTACATTTTAAAACTACAGTATGAGCAACTTACTTGAATGTTCTTTTGGAATTAGAGGAGTTTTTTCAAAGCAGAGATTTCAGTTTCTTTCTTGAGGCACAGCAACCACTTCATCATGTAAGTGTTGTCTTTTCCAAATGTAGAAGTGTGGTCATAGGACAGGCGTTTATCCATGGAAGTTGCCCCTTTTTTTATATAGATTTAGCTCCATCATCATCTCTTTGTGGTCAAAATACAGGTTGGGCTTCTTTTTCTTCCAAGTTGCAGCTGTAACTCTACATCTGGAGTGGAGATGCTCCCCACTGCACTCAGTCCCTGCATTTAGAGCAGACTAATTATAACACAGGCATTTGGCAAATGTATTAAAGTAAAAACAGATTACTCTCTCAAAAATATACTCAAGTAAAAGTACATCAAAGAGTAGAAGTACATTTAAAAATAATATGAAATATGTGGTGCATAAATTAAAAAAAAGCAGTGTAGTATATTATCATGTCTGTCTCCCTACTAAGTGTAAGAGGGGTGTTGGTGGCTCGTCATGGACCTTGTGTACACGCAAACATTTTGACCTCTAAACTTATGAGTATTCTCACTGACATAATGTGTTCCTCTGCCAGTGAGCCAAACTTTAACCATCATGGCAAAATGCCTCAACCTTACCTTCACCCTCACCCAAAGACAAACCTCAAAACCAATTTGAACTCTCCCACCTTCTGAAGGTCCATCTGAAAGTGAAGACCATCCTCTCCCCACCAAGGTCTAAAACTCATATTGGTCCTCACAAAGATAGATTTGCAAGTTCCCCCGCCTCAAACACACACACACACTCATACAGACCTGATTAATGCTACCTAATTAGCAATGGTAATGAACAGGTGTCTGAGAATCGGCCAGCTTCTTCCAGTGCAAGGGGCCGAAGGGGTAAGAAGTGTGTGTGTGTGAGTGTTGGAGGAAGGGGGGTGTTAAATTTAGTGTGGTGTCCATGGGGGCTCAGAGTTCCCAGAAAAATCCATTCCCAATGACTGTCACCTCCTCTCTCCATGTCTCCCTCTCACTCTGTCCAGAAAGTGCACACACAAAACTGAAGGCCAAGATCAATTAAGCTTTTGGGCAGCAAGGACGGGAACTGTGTTGGATGGTGATGGTGGTGGTGATGGTGGTGGGGAGGAGGGGGACTTGAAGCTGGAAAAGTAGTGTGCATGTTTGTGTGTGTGTGTTCGGTAAGCACTCTAGGAGCATAAAGATAGTGGAGAAAAAACTTTAGTACTGACGTTTCCAGCTTATACAGACCATTGTATAAATATCAAGTGCAAAACTGACAAACTTAATGAAGCTCCAATCAACCAAGGCAGCTCAAAAACCACAAAATCACAGGATTTCAATGTTTTTTAAAGCTTTGTTTTTGTCATGTTGTTTTAACCAACACATTCTGATCCCAAGTCTCATCACTCTGGTTGGTGTGTGGCTCAAGAGGTAAAGCGCATTGTCAACTTAATAGGAGGTTGGTGGTTCAATTCTAGTCTCCTCCAGCATGGTGAAGTGTCCTTGAGCAAGGTACTGAACCCCCGAAGTGCTCCTGATGGCTGTATTATCAGTGTTTAAATGTGCATGTATGAATTCCTGGCAAGCACACTGACACCTGCAAATAGCATGTAAAAGGTTGAATGTTGACCTGTGATGTAAAGCATTCTGAATGGTCAAACAGCTATTAAAGTGCTTTATAAATGTCCATATATCATTAAAAAGGTACAACCATGGCTATGAGCATCCAGTGTGGCCATGGAATATTTTACATCGTAGCTATCTAAAAGGCCTGTGTGTTGCTAGCAGATGCTAAAGAGGAATTCCTGCTTTAAAAAGTGATGCAAAGTAGTACTGACCAGGCTGCTGTAAAAGATAAGTCTAAGCCCAATATCCACATGCTTGTTTATATGTTGTAACAATTATCAATAGGTGAAAAGGCATGCCTGAAATAAACTAGTTGTCACATGTTGTGATGCTGGGCTGCTAATAATTGCCAAGATATGTTATTATGGATGAGAGCTTGTGTTTTGTCAAACTTAAAATCTGACCAGCTTACAGACAGACATGTTTCCATCCCAAGAGCCATGTCATAAGCATGCTAAAAGGACAGATTTAACTCTTACACATTTTCTCACCCCTACTCACCAATTAAAAGTGGATGTGAATGTTGAATTGGTTTTGAAAAGTTAGCAAACTAGTGTGAGGCTTCTACACTGAATTGACCAGATCTGTTCTGTCATAACAAACATAAAATTACCCACAATACAAATCTAGGTACATAAAATAATCAGGGCTGGGACTTTATCGCGTTGATCACGGTTAATTAATTACAGAAAAAATAACATGACAAAAAAAATAATGCATTTAATCGCAATTTATTTTTGCACTCCAAACAGCGCGGAACATTTGCACGAATTCCCGGCGTAGTTCAGTCGGTAGGGTGGGCGTCCCATGTGCGGAAGCCTGTCCTCCACGTGAGTTCGACTCCAGCTCCGACCATTTGCTGCTTGTATATAAAATTTAAAAAAAACAAAACAAAAAGAAAACAGATGAGTAGCCGTTTGTAGGTTTGTTGTGCGAAAAAAAACTACCGGATGGAAAAATTAAGAAAAATTAATTATGGAGGAAAGAATTTGCCTATCACCAGAGCTCTTCCAGTCTCCGCTACCACCTCAATGTCAAACATGTTGCAGCTAGCACAGACAACAAAATGACAAAAAATGTTGCTTCTCATGCCAAATATATATGCGATTAATTGAGATTAATTAATTACAAAGCCACTAATTAATTAGATTAATTTTTTAATCTAGTCCCACCACTAAAAATAATACTAGGTACAAAAAAAAGTATTGCTGCAGCAGGTACATACACCCCCCCTGTCCTCTTTCTATTCTGGTGAAATACAATGTGGCTATGTTTGGTTGACCTCTTTGTTTAATTTGTATTCATTAGTCCTTTTCTTACTGTATTTAACTCAGGTTATGGAAGTTATTACTTAGATTTACCGATGAATGCATGCATACATACACGATACACAATACACAAATTTCCATCGGCATACACAAATTTGCAGACAGACACACACATCTAAACTCACAGAGACCTCCTGGTGTGTTGGATTTGGTGATAACCAGTGTTAGGTAGGCAGGTGAGAGGGTCATATGGCAGCAGTGGGAAAAGCAGTTATCAACCTACCCTGTTCCCACACACACACACAGACACACACACACACCTACACAGGTTTATCACCCTCTCCCTTTCCCACACACTCACCTTACATCATTACCTGGCTGCAAGAGCCAATCAGCCAATCACACCTTGAGGCTGCCGTCAGGTGACTCGATCAGGAAACTTTAGCAGGGGGATGAGGTTACACACACTCCTGCTCTGATAACAGCTCTGTCTCTATCCCTCTCACCCTCTCTCTCTCTCTCTCTTTCCTTTTCCCTGCTCTGCAATTTACAGATTCAGTTTCACCTTTGCTTTCATGCTAAGCTGTTGGATCCCAAAGCCTGATGAATCTGTGTATGTGTGTGTGTGTGTGTGTGTGTGTATGTGTGTGTGTGTTTGCTGTTCTCAGGTTAAATAGTTTGACATATTGAAACAACTAACAGCAGACCCTTGTCCGCTGTTTGTCTGAATATCCAAAATTAATAAACTGGCAAATCAAACAACAATCAAAGTATTTTCCTGTACTATCAGGCTGATCTCTTGAAGGTCAGCTGATGTTGCAGAACTTTAAAGAGATACTACATGCAACATTCAATATGAGATTTACCAAATGCAGAAAGAGGTTAAAAGCATGAAATAACACGAAGAATAAAATTTATTTTCTTGCACCTGTTCTACAAAATAAAGCATTGCTCACTGTCAGAATCCAGCAGACAGAGGCCAGTTAGCACTAGAGGGAGACAGAGAATGAGATTAAGAGCAGACAGGCTTTCAACCTTGTAAACTATTTGCAGATTTCAGATTCCAATCTGAAAATGTATTTTTAGTATGAATGGAATTGTTATTATAACAGACAGAGAATCAACTTCTGATAGGAACCAACAAAATACACAACATAACATAGCATAACATATACCAGGGCAGTGTGTGTGTGCAAGAGAATAAAATTACACCACATAATGGAAATAACAAACAAACAAGCAAAAAGTAACCTCGCTACGTTGGCAACAAATGATTGGGTTTTTTGAGTTATCGTGCAGATTTTCCTCTTTTCTCAGATTTGTTGCTCTTATTGTTGTGTTGTGACACAGTGTGGTGCAAGACCACAATAATGAAAATGGTATCCCGCAGCGGCAGACAACATGTGACATGACATGATGTAGTGTGCAATTTGAACAAAATGACAGAAGTATATCAAACCTCAACACTGGCTCTGTTTACATGGTCATGACTTGCAAAAATGCTCGATAGAGAAAACTGGATGAAACTTATGCTTGATGTAAAGTCTCTGTCATCAGCTCAAGGTCAGTAACTTAATATTGATCCATATTCGAGTTTCCTGCAGTGACTCAGGTCCTCAAAGGTGCAGGCTGCAGTGCTGAGAGATTTGTCACAGAGGTGAAGGTTATGGTTCATTGCTGTGATCTGTTGACAGTGAGTGACAAGACCCCTCTCCTGTCTCCTTATTTGTAACAGGAGCCCTGTACCTGAGCCTATCCCCGACCCTGTGACCTCTGACCTCTCCTGCCAGGTCATTCTCATGCCACCCTGACCTTCCATGAAACAAGAGAGCACCATGGGAGAGATGAGGCACGGCAGAATCAAACAGTTTTTTCGGTTCATGGCAGAAAATTAGAGATATGCTCAAAGTGTCAAAGAGATACAAACCCTCAACCAAAAGTGACCCCAACGTGAACCAAACTGAACTCTAATGTACAAAATGTGTGTGTGCGTGTGTTACTTAACAGCTAGAGCGGGTTGTGTACAGATCACAGGGTTTGATCCCCATCTCCTTCTGTCCAGCGCTTCTAATTATATTTTGTGAGCTGCACAGTTATGTGGTTCATGTAGTTTTATATTCGCAATTCCTTCTAAAGCTGATTTCATATTGCTGATTTTTAAAATGTTATAAAAAGTAGCAAATAGATGAAGAGCACAGGCTGTTGGAACCAATCCCAGCATGCACTGGGTGAAAAAACAGGAACAAGCCACTACTGGATGACAATTAGGGTTGCTTGTATAGCAAGTCATTACTT
Organism: Acanthurus leucopareius; assembly: GCA_029814765.1. Lineage (NCBI taxonomy): Eukaryota > Metazoa > Chordata > Actinopteri > Acanthuriformes > Acanthuridae > Acanthurus > Acanthurus leucopareius. Next base: position 5,917,601 of record JAQMCX010000045.1, on the reverse strand, counting down.
GATAGGGAACTTTTTACCCTCAGTATCATTTTAGAGTCTTAGTTTCATCTGAGCTGCAAGTTGTTGCACTGATGACGAACACACCTGCAGGAACAACCACACTCACACACACGGACAACAGACGAACTTCACTCAGAGAGGACAAGGACAGAAGTTCACACTGAGAAACTTCCTATTGTAAGGCGACAGTTCTAAGCACTCAATCACTCATAAAGTTTCTCTAAGTCTAATAAAGTTTCTCTAAGTCTCAAATCCCTGTACATTCAATAACCAAAACATTGCAGTATCTCAAAATTGACCAATCCAGGAGTGAGGCCATGTTTACCCAGAGAAACAGATGTGCACTTGACTCTTCACTGTCACTTCTGCCAGCGTTACATCCTTATGCTGTTGTTGCTGAGCCAGAACAAGTAGATGACAAACAGATGCAGATATAATAGGAATCGTTTTTCTTTTGATTTTAAGTCAATACACACTAAATTGATTAAACACAACCTTCATCTTATCTTCCGCCCCCGCGACAGGGAAACATGCCAGACTACCAAGGTCACATCCCCCCCACAGTTTATCAAAGCAGCTGGATGGCACTGAATGTACATTGTCACCTTGATGCCTACTGAAGCTGCAGAGCGAGATGGAAGATCTGCGTCTTGGGATCCTCGAGGGCCCAAGGTTGGCTGATAGAGCTGTTGAATCTGTCCTTGTCTGAGTCGGTAAGAGAGAAGAGAGAGAGAGCAGCATTCTGGTATGTGTCTGCCACTCAGATTGTTGTTACAAAATGTCCCTGCAGTTTAATTAAAGAACGACGAAGCAGCAAAAGCTCAGATACCTGAAGGTTTGCACAAATACCTTTTTCCTTTTTTTTGTCACTTGTAAGCATTTCCGATTGACTTCAAAACTCTCTGGAGGCTTATCCTAACCTCTTAGAGCTAAATGCCTAAACTATATCTTAACCCCTACATCTTGACTCTAAAACTCAAAAAAAAAAAAAAAAAAATCTTCTAAAATTGTTTGATCAAGGCGCAAAATTCTAAAAAATTTGGCCCATGTGGAAGGCAAATCTTAGCAATGTGACAATAAAGAACAGGTTGTTCCTAAAACGTAAATACACTCTGTCAGTCTTTGTTTGTTCTGGGATTTGGTCCCATCAGGCCCTTAAAATGGGTCAGGAACAAGACTAGACTATCACTGATATTGTTGAGCTCTTATCAAAACATTTTTTTTTTCTTGCAGAAAAGATTAGCAGTGGAGGAAGAATCTCTTCTTTATCCTTGTGTCCCTCCACTGGTCAGCCCTGTTCCCATTTCACTCCCCTGGGTTTGGGTGTAGAAACTCCAATTCTCTGCCCTCTCCTTCTCCGTATATATATATATATATATATATATATATATATCTCAGTTATATTTTTCAAAGATATCATTACCACACTGTTTGACATGCTCCTTCTTTACCACGGACACACATTCAAGTGTATTTTCACTCAATTATACATAAATTATCGTATTGCTGTAAATATCACCTATAGGGCACCAAATCTGTGTTGAGTCACAGATGAAAGTAGTTCCCAACAAATGCAAGACAATACATCTTTTGTACCCGTCTGTTAATCTAAATGATTTAGCCTTTTGAAACAAAGTGTGAAACTTTTTTTTTTCTTAACTTGCTTGAAATTATTTTCTTCAGTAGATGTACAACAGACAGAATACTGGGGTGACCATTTTTTCCTCCCAAATACCATTTGATTTTGAGTTTGTTTTGCAGTCCAGAAAAGATCATCATTGAACCACAATGTTGCAATCTCACATAATATTTCGGGAGCCTAATTTCTTTCTCTGTGATTTGTCGGGCCACATTATGCCTATTTGATATTCTGTGATGTAATTTTGCAGTTTTAAGGAAAGCTTTGCTACAGTGTTCCACCTGTACGTTTTTGCTTGTTTCTCATTATTGTGCTGTTGAGTGAATCTGTTCCTATTTTCATCTGAACTGATTTTGATGTCAAGCTTCCAGCTCCTTTAACCGATGACATATGATTTCTTAAAATCTTATTTAAGTCTAACTCAGAGGTATGTGTGTTTCTTTCAATTGTCAGCCTGCTTGAACTGTACAGCCTTTTGCTCTTCATGAACACAGCACTGCTTTTTTGCAAAACCTTGATACAAAGCAGCTATTCATGTAAAGGGCTTTTAGCTTACAACTTAAAAGCATAAAAGAATGTTTAAAAATATAGAGTAGACCTTGAATCTAACCTTAAACAAGCTGTTGGGGCAGGTGATTCCAAACTCGTTCTGTTCTCTGCTCATCTGACTGAGGTCCTGGTGCCCAGATCCCGCCATCTTTGATATGAAGGCCTCCCCAACAGGCGACACTGTGATAGCAGTGTAAACACTTCTCTGTGCGTTGAGCAACAGGCTCTCTTGAGAAGAGTCAGCTGGCAGCCCTGCTAACAGAGCTAACTAGCAGCTAAAGGTCACTATAATGACAAGCAAAGATCTCCGTCCAGCATATAACACTGTAAATTGCAAAGAGATGAGGCAGAGCAGCTGAGGAACATCAGAGGCAAAACAAAAAGGGGATTTCTTCATGAAATATGTTCCAGTTGAGCTAAAGTAATAGTTGTTGGTGTGTGGAACAGAGTGCCATAAAATATTACACACTGTGATCCTGCCTGCTCGGCCAAGTTACAGAGCGCAACAACTGGCAACCTGGCTGTGGACTCAATTCAACACATTACAAGGGAAAATAACATAAAATTTATTTATTTTTTTTTCTTTTAGGCTATTTAGTTATAAAATGTTGCTTTGAAGGGTCACCTCAAAATTATGACTTCAGTTTTCTGGTGGCAGTATGTTTAAGGAAAGGGGGTCCTCTGGTGGTGGACAGCAATGGAAAAAGAGATGAGAAGAGAGAGAAGTGAAGGAAATGAAAACAAACAAAAAAATTCTTCATTTTACTACAAATTAAGCAATATATGTTTTTTTTCCGGTATTAATATCATTAATTCCAGTCCAGTCCACATTGTGGGCTTGTTTCAGAGACATGTTGAACACTAACCGAGAGATCAGAAACGGCACTCGTGGCTGTGTTGAAAGCTTTTGAAGTAAAAGGATCACAACTCAGTCATGGTTGAAGAAATATTTTAGGCATTCATTTTCTTAGTGCTTATACTGTACACAGACACACACAGACATGTCTGACAAGCAACCAAATAAAGTTTGTTGGTGTTTGTCATGACTTTAACTTTCAGGGAAACGTTAATGAGGTGCCAAGAAATAAGTCATGGTATTTTAAGTGTCTGTTCGTGTGTCTGTGTGTGTGTGTGTGTGTGTGTGTGTGTGTGTGTGCATGCTTGTGTGTTAAGTTGACACTGAGGTGGAGTGTTGAATCCTGTCCAACAGTGATAAGGCTTCCGATGACAGGGCTGTATTAACCTACCTGACATACACACACACACACACACACAAACACACATATGTGGTGCGGTAGGGGAGGGACAGTGGTGTGTGAGAACATGCTTTAAGAAGCCTTTGCTCTCTGTGTGTGACACTAAATCCCATTCATAGCAACAAACACACTGACAGAGAGGCAGGAGTGAGATGGAGGCACACAGAGGAGGGTTATTACACACCAACATGACATACAGGAGGAGGAGGAGGAGGAGGAGGAGGAGGGGGGACTGTGAATCTACCAAGACACACACTTTGCTGTCATCTTCTTACCAAGAGGCAAAGAAGAGAAGAAAGAAAAAAGCTTGAGGCAAATGATACGGTATTCAGCCAAAAAATATGTCCAAATGTGATGTAAATATCGCTCCTAATGGATCAGAAACACAGTAAAAAAAACAGTTTATCTGAGACCATGCTGAAGAAAACAACATCATAGAAACAGAAGAAACTGTGTGTACGTCAGGAGAAATTGTTAAAAACTTCTTTGTTATGGCTGTTTCAGATCAAATGCAGTTGGGTGGAGTTTATGTAAGGTAAAGCGCAAAAAATGAAGAGCAGCACATAATCCTACAACACAGCAGCTTTGAAATCCCTCAGAGGAATAAGTGTCTCTAACTTCACACTGTGTTGCAGTTCATTCCAGCAGTTAAGGTGCACAGTCCTGAAAACCAGCCTCCCCTGGTTCAGGATCTGGTGCAGGTAGTAAGTTGAATCTATCCTGTGATCTGGTGTCATGGTACCTGAGAAAGCAGCATTTTGAAAAAAAAAAAAAAGCCTAGACAACTCGACAGCTTGCACATTCTTACTCCATTTAAATGATATTTTTGATACTGTAATTAATTTCAATGACTACCTAAAGGTTTGCAAGCGCTGCTGATTACACTTGAGAACTCTGCAGCTCTTTTAGCTGCTTTATAAAGCAAAAAAAAAAAGATCAAAACCATGTAAGGAACCAAAGTGTAAAAAAAGGGAAAACCAGAGTTAATAATCTAACTGTACTAATAAGTACTTAGATTTCCACCTGTTCTGGCTCATGTCGGACTAGTCGCAATAATTTATCTAATATTGAATGACTTTAATACAGTGACTAACAAGAGGAGCATTATCAGCCCAGATTTGAAAAGTCACAATAATAACAATATAATAATTGTATCAACAGAATCCACAAAACAACACCACAGGATACCAGTATATAGCACTTTAAAGCTGTCTGGGGAAAAAGAAAAGAGGGCTGAGGTGGAGACTGAGGTGAGGACAGAGATGCTGAATAAAAACAGAAAGAAGGGTGGAGTAAAAAGAGATTTTAAGATATGCCTGATTCTGAATTTAACTACCATTCTCCATATGGTGCAGTAATGATATCCTTCCAGCATCAAACCTCACCAACATGCCTCAGGGTTTCAGTCCCTCTGTTGGTTTATGTGTGTAGACGTGGATGCGTCTCGTCTCATTTATCACAGCTAGCGATTATGAAGTCAGTGCTGAAGTCAGTACCTTTTCTGTCTTAGACTTTTATAATTATCTATGGTAATTAAATGAAAAATTGTAGGCTTACTTGAAAAAAACATGCACCTGTTATGTAAAATATTATTTCTATTTCAAAAGAAGCAATAAGCTGTGACCTTATTTAGAATTTCCAGTCAGACAGTCCAATTTATCTCTGTTAACTTTTTTTTACAGGCCAACTAAATAAAAAACAAGAAAAAGCTTTTGATGCAAAGAATAGCAGTTAGCATGACTTATAGATATACTTTGAATTCATGTGTGATAATGCAATAATGGCTAGAGCACAGAAGATCAAATGCTCTTCTAGTTCTAGCCCAACATTTGCAAAGGGAAATGATATGGTACTTTTATTCAGTTTGTATGTATAAATAAATAAATAGATAAGAATGTGTGTGTGTGTGTGCGTATCTGTGTGTGAATATTTATATATACACACACACACACGCACACACTGTATATATGTGTGTATGTGTGTATATTTCAGTGATTCTATTGTGTTGTTGCCAGACGTAATAGTTTCTGCAGAAAAAACAAGTGTGAAGTTTTATGCATGACTGTCTCCATCTATCTGTACGATCAGAGGCAGCCAGCCAGACAGCTGTGAGAGGCAACAGTTGTCAGGCCAGCACCAGAAAAACTCCCCTTTGCATAATTCAGCTGTAACGGTCTGTTTCTGTCATCAGGAACACCAACATTAGGTTTCACAACATTAGTTATCTTTAACTGTCTGTAACATTATCACTTTGTCAGTCTTTGATCACGTATTAAAGCCATCTGCTGTGAACATGCATTAAATGATCTGTGTATGAGCTGGGCAGGTTTAAGTTTATGTTTGAGCATTCAGTAGCATCAGTAGAAAGATGATTATTTGTTCTGTTGGTCTTGTTGGTGAACCTTGTCCTGTTTGAGAGAAAAACATGAAAAATTAAGTGATATATCGGATTTAGTGAACACATGTAAAACTTACTTCAATATACTGATTCATTAGCAAAAGAAAGTTTTAGCCATTATTACAGCAATAAGTCTTCTTTATAATGTGCATTTTGCCTTCTTTAATATCTCTCTATTTTTTTTAGTTCAGCCAGTCACAACAGAGCTTTACAATATTTCTTAGTTGTGCCCTGGTTGTGTTTCATAGAAGGAAACACTTTAAGAGATATCAGTACTTCTGCTTCACAAATATTGCAGAATAATAATCAGCATGTTACAGGAACAAAATTTCTGGCTAACGCAAACCATCTAGACTGGAAGGTATTCCAAGTCACACTTGCATTCGATATGGAAAAACGCAAGCAACATTTGTTTTAGAAATTTGCATGAAGGTGTATTCAATTGTACTTGAAAACATGAAATGTGTAGTGTAGTGAAGTGTAACAGAAATAAAAAAAGAAACATGGAGGGTTACATGAGGATTATGCGTTTTCTTTTAGGTCAGGATTTGTGACATTTTCTGTGTTGTGCAAACTAGAAATGAGAAGAGAAAAAACACCAACAAGTCCAGATTTCGCAGAAAAAGGAACCAGTGTGAGGAGTCTACTTAATACAGATATAAGTTTGTCAATTGTGTTCTTGTATTTGGTTCAAATGATTCATGATTTGTTTACTCAATAAGTAAGATTTCTTATTTTAATCACCTTTGCATCTATATATGGTTAAAGAAACAACTTTATAGGGATTTATTTGATCAGGGTTATTTGTCATTACAAGAACATTAAGTAACACATGCGTAACGATATAAAGTCCAGTAATTTATTGTTTATTTACTCATAGCACATTATAATGTGTTTATGATTACTGATAAATGCACAACTGCATTTTCACCTATAGTGTCTTGATTATGGGATTATGCATGTGGCAGTTTTGAAAACTAAAGGCCAGACAGGTGGGAAAAGGGGAGACAATGGGGAGAGAGAAGACAGGACGAGGCAAGAGTAAAGACAGAAAAAAAATGCAAAAATGGAGTGATAGAAAGTAGAGAATGGTAAAGAAAGTGGAGCAGGGGCCCATTCTTCATGTATCAGACAGAGCTCTGTGACCACCAGAGGACACCCCCCCCAGTATTAAAACTGCACACATACACACCCACATTCACACCCACCCACACACACATACACACACACAGACACACACACACACACATATAGGGAGGGTACCATGGGCTATAGGCTGAGGGCTGCCTGTCTACCTGCCTGGCACAAAGATACCTGAAACTGCTTCAAAGCTAAGGTGAACCTTCCCCCCTGTTCCTCTCTCCACACACACGCACACACGCACACACCCACACACACACCCACAAGCACACACACACTCACTCATTTATTCACTTACTCACACACAAGCCTTAGGCTAGTAACGCTGTTCCCTCTGTGACAAAGTCAGCGTGTCACAAAGTGTCAGTAGAACTGGAAAAAAAACAAGAATCTCTCATTTAAGAGAAATGAGCAAAAGCTTTCACATACTACACTGTCATTTAACTAGACGCTTATACAAGTATGTACAAATTGTTGTGAGCTGATTTGTTCATGAAACTTAGAAGGGTGACTTTGATTCAGATCACTAAGGGCCTTTTTACATTTTTTATTTAGTACATGTTCATTTGCACTTGTGTACTTTTCAATTTCAAAAAATCAAAATAAAATAAAAAAGGAAGAAAATTTGTGGATTTAAATGTATCTCCAACTGCCTCATGAGGGGTTTTTAAGTCTTCAGGTCCTAATGTCAGAGATCTGAGCAGGTGACACAGTCATCATCAGACAACCACAGAAACAGCACACAAGACGAGTAAACTTGAAGACAGATAACCGACAATTAAACAGTTACATCCAACATGGTGATTAAGACTCAAAAATTTTGCACTTACGCTTTTTAAAATAAGATATCTACTGATCTGCAAAAAAAAGTAAATTGTTGTGGTAGAGTGTAATGGATGTTAAAAAAAAAAAATGAAAATGAAAAATAAAAAAATTGAATACGGTTAAAGTTTGTGAAATTTTTCAAAATGAATATATGAGTTTTTGTTTATTTTTCAAATAATAAAGCATTGACCAGCCGTTCGAAAATCCTTTGCTGCACATAAAATTATACATTAAACTTTCACTTCATTTTAAAAAATAAAAAATGTGCCCTGTTGATGAGCAGTGATAGCAATCAAAGGTAAACAGCCAAAGAGCCGGCCAGAAGAAAGTCAGACTTCACTGAAATCCAAGATAAAAGACGACAGCACTGATCACATTCTTTGATTCATTTGTGATCTGTCAGAAGTGCGCTGGCGCAAAAAAATGCAGTGACATCAACTTTGTGCCAACAACATCATGAAAACACAAAGGAAGTCTTAGATTCACATTTTAATTTACCATTCTTTGTTTGATAATCTGTCAATTACAGGAAACGGTTCTCTCCCTTTTGAGCTGTTCTTTCTCTCGGTCCCTTCATGCCAATTCTTTGATGTTAATTTGACAAGTGGGATTACGCTGAAATGCCCTTCCTACCACTCATCTTAATGAAACAGCCTTCTTAAAGCAGACACTGCATCTATATTTGGCGTCTAGAGGGGTTGCGAGGTATTTTAGTGCCACTTATTATATAGGATGAGAGACTGTCAGAAAGGCATAGAGGAAGAGAGGGAGAAGAAGTGGTGACTGTGTCCTGAAATAATAGTTAGTTGTAATTGAGTTAATCCAACAGGAGCTATAGCGGCTGTTATGATTTAGCCCCGGATTAAAAGACATGCCGAGGCTAATTGTCTCTAGTATCCATAGAAACATAGTCTTATAGGGATCTGAGAGAGAATGCAGCTGCTACAGTACATAGCCAAAAGTATGTGGACACCCAAAAGAAGCATACAGACACCTTAAAATTACTGTTAACTGTCTTAATCTATAACCAGGGGTTTATATCAAGATGTTGCTGAAACAACCTCCTCTCTTCTGGTTCCTGATTTTCCAACAGATTTTGGATTTTGGATTTCTGGCTGCAGAGATCGGTGTTCATTTTAGACACAGGAGCAATAGAGAGGCAGGGACAGTTTCATGGTGAGGGGCAATAAACCATTCACATGGTAGCCATTTTATTCTGACATTGTGCTCTGGGTGGAAAGCTCAAATGCTGTTATTACAAGTTGTGATAGTCATATAAAAGTAATTGGATCTGTCAAACTGAGATAATTTCACCATTTCTTCCCTGATCAGCAGTTGAAAAAAACAATCAATAGCAAAATATTTGGAGTGATACTGAACCATATTTCATGTCAAAAAACAATACTGGTAGCCTGTTAACTACCATTAGAGAACAGCTAACATTAGCATTACAGCAATTCCCCAAGTAACAAAATTATTCTGGCATATTTCTTCTGGTTAAATAAATACCTGGTTCCTCGGCCCAAGTCCGGCACATGATGCTTCTTCCATGTCTGGACCAAGTGAAGAGAAAATCTTTCAGCTCTCAGCAAACACTGAAGAATAACAGACAAAAATTTTCAGGTTTGAAAGTATGTTTTCCAGACTGGGGAAGAAAACCTTAAACATATCAGGCCAGAATTATTTTTTGCTTGTTTATTTGCTCATAATTTGTTAGATTTACTCTATATTACATGAAAGAGATAAAGTACTTCAGTTATATCAGCCCATCTCTTCAGCACATTAAAATTAAAGCCTGGAAGTACAATGCACTGATTATATGTAATTCAAGCTTGCAGAGTAATGTAATGTAACAAAGCAGACACATTCTGCCAGCCTCCTCATGCCATAAGAAAGACTCACTGCCAAAGTGCTTTTAGAGAGGATGAGGGGACGGCAAGACAGTTAATGTTGCAGTGCAAGGGCAATTATATTGTGCTCATTTCACTTTTAGACTTAAATGTGTCTGCGATGTGTGTTTATATCTCGTAATTATTTTAATTATTATTTTTAAGCTAACCTTACTATTGTATCATGAAACTGTCATAATGTCCCTCCAGATTTTCACTGTCTTTTTTAGTTGCTGATCAGTTGAGGAGCAGTGAAATGATAACAATCTTCCATGTTTCTTAAGTTGATATGAAGAGAAACCAGAAGCACAGCGTTTATTTAAGATAACATTATGAGCCAAACTTTGGCACAAGTTAGAAGTCAACTATTGTATCAAATACTTATATATGTTGTTGAGATTAACATTGCACTTGGTTAAAACCCTAAAAGATTAGAACCTAAACTAGCAGTACCAACATAATGTTGTACAATAAGTTCTAGGTCAAAATCTCTTTAAAAAATATGTCAAGCATTAAATAGTTAACTCTAGCCAGAGAGTTCTGTCTCACTCACTCTACCTGCTGTGATCTATGTCTCCCTGCCTCAGGGGAAACACAATCATCAGTCAGTAGATCCACCCATCCATCCCTCCATCGTGCCCAGGGGGCCCCAGGGCCACTCCTATCCCCAGAACACTGCACCCTCCCTGGGATGAAACCTGGCTGGGCGCCCCCTCTCCCCTCCCTGGAGCCTCTGCGGAGCCGCTGGCTTCGACTCATCTTACAGGGCGTCGATTCAGCCTGAAATCAAACCCTGGTGAGAGAACGCAGACCTGGATGGACGGACAGATAGATGGATGGACAGACAGTGAGGTGGAGACGTGGGGAGCAGATGAACATGATGCATCCAGGCCAGGTTGAGGGAACAAGAAGAAGTCTGCGGGGACAGGTGCAGATAAATGGAGTTGAAAGTGTGTCATTTTCCTGCAGGAGGGGGGGAGGGTGTAATTTTGTAACCCCCCCTAACTTGATCAAGTCTGATTCTCCTCCTGTTTTCCCTCTTTTTGACCAAAAAAACCCTGAAATCTGTCATGAAACAAAGCTGTGGGAGGGAGAGAGAGTGGAATAGGAGACACCTCTATTTACCAGCTGTTGTTTTAGTGAACACACACACACACTCACGCACACACCCACACACATGCAAACACACACACACTGTAGTGCAATTCCAGGGAAAAGCTGGAGCAACTGTAAACAGCACATATGGGAGACAGGGAAGGAGCAATCATACTGAACACACGAACACACATCAGTAAAATGTTGAACAAATTTGTGTTAAAAGCATGTACAGAACATGGTGACTATCAATTCTCAAGCAATTACTAGTACATAGATGTGTTTCAGAGAGGAAATACGGCCAGTGTTGTATTCTCTGCAATATAATATCATCTCCTGTCCTAGATTGTATTTTTAGGTAAGCAAAAAAAAAGTTCCTATCCTTCCCCAAAGGTGTCATTTCAAATTATGAACGTATAAATAAGAGGTATACTGTCAGAGGTGTGAGGTTTTGGTACATGAAAGTTGGTTAGGTGATGATTAAACAACAAATATTGTGTTCTCAAATTGAAGAAATACACACACACAAAAAAGAAATTTAGAAAATGATCCCGTGCATGACAACGTTTAAATAAACATATACATGTAACGTTATCATGTTGACATATACTAAGACGCAAAGGACTACAAAGGAGTCATTATCCCTGCTGGATGAACCATATCATGTTGTTTGTGCTTCATGCACAGACCTTCATCTGATTACAGCTGAAGAATTTAAGTGCCTTCAAGACAACATACACTTTCATACACGCACATTCTTACACCTACTGTCAATAGATCCCCGGAAAATACAATGTGTAGGGCAACAATGAAAACACATATAAAAACTAGGGCCGGGACTTTAACGCGTTAATTTCGATCAATTAATTATAAAGATTTTAACGCGATAAAGATTT
>JAQMCX010000045.1:5860389-5887100 GCA_029814765.1 Acanthurus leucopareius | reverse complement strand
ACCACAGTGTGTGCGTGTGTGTGTGTGTGTGTGTGTGTGTGTGTGTGTGTGTGTGTGCGTGCCTGCATGTTCATGTGTGCTAAGGGGTCAAGCTTGGTTGCCAGGACGATAGGCTCTCCAACAGCTTTCTGCTCCGACGCTTTGAGTCCTGAGCCCTCCTCAAAGCATCATGGGAAAACAATTAAAACCTCCTCCAAATCTCTCTTGCTCTCCTTTTCTTTCTTTCACTCTTTGTGTGTCTATCTCTCTCTCTCTCTCTCTTCATCCCTCCATCCCACCCTCTCAATCTCTCTCCCTCTCTCTCTCTCTTTCAGACAATCTTCACTCAAGCTTGAGTTTCTGCCTGAATTGGAAACAAGTTCTTAAACAAGTATTTTTATTCTGTTTTCCACCTGAGATGTCTCTTACAGGGGGGGCAACAGGAGGGCTTTATTCTAAACACTATGGTCTGAAAGCTGTGAGTGTGTGTGTGCTTGTCTGGATATTTCCTTTGTTAAATATTCAGTGTGAAGGGAAACAAACTCCTGCTCTGTAATTTGCAGAGACAGACTTGAGTGATTTTGCCAGCAGATATTCACATATTTGTGCTGAATGTTTAGCTAACTGGTGTTTATTTTTAGACTCATTTTTCCATCCTACATGGCTTTCCCTGAGAGGGTTTTCAGAAGTTGAACCTTCTCTGGGGACCTTGGGCACTTTCTCAATTTTTAATTTGTGCTCATATCTATTAAGATACTTAGCAAACCTGATACCTTCATATTTTGTATTAAAACTTGCAGAAAAATCTCAGCGCTCTAAAACATGAGGAACGAATTTGATCAGCACTGAGCATAGTGAAAATTTGGCCCACAAGCTGCAAAAATTCAGTCACATTTTCTTAAATATTCCAAATCTCTTGTGAAAAATTCTTTTGCGCATTTGGATGATCTATTTTGGTGCTTGAAATGCTTTTTACCAGATTCTAAGGTTTATTAAATAATTGCATAGAAATGTGTAAAATAATTGTTGGTTGTCATTCTAGATATTTTAACCCATCTTTAAATATTTTTTGAGAATTACAAGTTTTTTTTTTCTTTTTCAAGTCCAATGGTCAGTTAATAACCACAGAAAAAACACACTATATGCAGTACTTGCATAATGTAGGCCTACCTGTCTGTTTGACCTGGTGGAGGGCAGAGAAGGTGGAGACTGCTGGAAAGATGCAGCCTGTGGTTCACTAGGCCTTGGCAGCTTTCACTCCTTTCTGTAAATAATAAAAACTATAAAAGTAGGGTATTTCGTGCTACTGTGTTCATTGATGGAAAGTTCCCAATCCCTTTCTTTAATCTTTCTAGAGAAGAATGCAAGACGTCTTTTTTTTCCTTCCCCTCTGTTCTGTCTCCCAACATCAGTGAAGCTCTCCTATTTCACAATCCACTTAGTGTCATCTACACTGAACAATATGATAAAAAAAATAATGGCCACAACTTTTTTTTTCTTTTTGCTATTAATAAGTGAACTCACTTTCGACCAGGACATAACTTTTACAGTTATCTTTTGCTCATAAGTTGTCAGTTGTGTCAAACAAACTTCATTATTGTTGATAGGCCTACACAAACAATTTCACCTATTGGAAGAGAAGCATTGCTTAGCTATAGATTGTCACATTTAAACCCTTAGTTATTGCATTATTACTAAACAAAATCTTTGTAAAATAAATACACTAACCTATCTTCAAATGTATTCCTACTATTATATTAGTAACCTGCACACAGCAGGTGCAAGCAATAACTTTCATGGATAAGTACTGAAGTTACATTGCTAGTCATCACCAGCATCTGAGTCAGACATGTTTTTGTGACCACAGCTCCAAACACATTAGCAATTTCACCGTGGACCTTAAATTGTGTTGTTGTGGGCAGAAAACTGTCTTTTTTCAATTTTCCTTGAGTGGCCTGTTATCATGCTGAAGAGCCTAATTGCCATTTTGCCACAGTTCAGGTGGTTTGTGCAGAATGTTTCACCTCATATGACTTAAAACATCACAGTAGTACAGCGTTAACAGTCTGACTCTGGAGTTGCACCACTGCGCAAAATATCATATAAAACCATCAGCATGCTCTTGGTTGAACTCAGTGTTATGATCCCAACCTGCTACCAACAGAGCTGCAAAGCTGCAAGTTGCATTGATCAAAATAAAACAGTAAAATGTGACCTGTTTAGCGGCTGCCACTCCATAGTGTCAGTTATACACAAGTAAGATATATGTTGATTCCCCTCAGGCTTGTCCAATACAATTAATTTGTTGTTGATAAAGAGTGTCAAAGTGAAAATGAAAGCTAGAGTGAGTGAGAGCAGTGTCTTTTGTGTTTTTTTTAAACACACTAGGAAATGCTGAATGCTAAAGTATCCCCCCCCACCTTCAATTCATTGTCCTTTTGGCTTACAACAGTGCAGCAAAGCAGCACGTAAACAAAGACGACTTCTCAATGAGAGAACACTGTGAAAAGGAAGCTAAACTCTGCTTAAAATGCACGAAAACAGTCAAAACCACAGATAATGAGAGTTAAAACGTTGAAAGAACACTCCGAAGACTACATGGATTTTTTTTTTTTTTCAGTCAAGAGATTCCCCCTGCACAATATGAACCATCATAATGTTTTTCACAGGTTATGATGACAAGGCAAATAAAAGAGGAACAACCAGAAATATGAAAGCAAACATTTTGACAGTAATTATGACTATGTAGAGTATCATAATGAAGTCACACAGAGTCCAACCTTTGTGAGTGGATCCCTGCTTTGACACTTTTTCAAGGGAAAATTCCGCTGTTTAATAACACAGTACATATTTACCAGCTGTGACTGTGTTGCTGGTCTTGGTTTCACCTTTTGACTGTGTGTGTGTTTCATCGTCGTCACCTGTTGCTGCGGGAACTTATAGTGGAAGTGATTATGAGTACTTTACAGGATGCTTTTATGCCTGTGGACTGATTTTGTCTATATGAAAGACTTATATCTGTGCAAGATGTTTTTTGTGAAACTGAGCAGTCGTTCAAAAATTAAAGGCTGAGGTTAATGTAGTCTGACCCATGAGCACTGAGTATTCATGTAGTACAAGTTACAGTCAAAAACTTTAAATATCGTTTCTGTTGCACATATATGGAGCCCTGCGCCGTGACGGGATTGTAGAAGGTAGCAAGCAACAACTTTCATGAGTAAGTATTCAAAGTTACTTCAGCTAATTATCTTCAGCACCTGAGTTACATGCATGTACGTGCAACACTGTGTCAGGATCTCTCAGGCGTGGTGACCCAAACTTCCTGTCGAGGATCTTCGGTGGTGGCGTGAGTTGTGTCTGGGTTTATGATACAGAGACTGAATGGCACGACAGGTCACGAGTATGCTGATGATTTTCAATGACATTTGGGGGTTGTGCATCATGAGTTTGTCCATCAAGAGTCAGATTGTTAACATTGTATAGGTTAATAATATAGTTAATATAGTTATAGCTAATATAGGTTTGAGGTCAGTGGTGAAATCACTGGTGCTCATGCATGAAAACACATGTAACTTAGGTGCTGATAATGAGCAAGCTATGTAACATGGAATACTTTCTTATTAAAGTTACTGCTCGCACTGCTACATGGACATTTCTGTGTTGCACCCCATTCGTGTGAAACAGGAACAGTCTCAGAAGCTTTCAATCACACCGTCACAACAGTTAATATCGACTTTCTATTAACCACATCAATTGTTTCACCACGTCAGAGATGTTTGCTTTGCAAAAAAGTCAAGAAACGAAAACAGGAACATTCAAACAATCAAACGACTTTTAAAACAAACATCAAGGTTAGCCATACACATTTAGCAAAGGAAACAAAGATGAACTGTAAAATCATATCTCAGACTGTCTGTTGTTATCATCCTTCACTGTTTATAAGGCAACTTTTATTTGTTGTATGCTCACTTCTAGTTTTATATTCTTTTTTTTTTTTTAAATAAAGGGCTTCCATTGTCTGTCCAAACTGTTGGTTTGTTTATCACCTGTCTGGTTTCCTGACTTCTCATGTTTTTTTTTTTCTCTCTTGTGTTTATATCTTAACCAAAGAAGGTCAAAAACCAACATCGGTTAAATCTTCAGATTATTTTGAAAACCTATTTTTCACATGTTTCGCTCTCTGTTACATCTAGACGCTGTCTCATGAGTTTGTACTGGTGAGAATCACTGTCCTGTACCTCGCAGTCCTCTGTGCTACTAACTCTTCTCGATCTGACAGGGTCTTTGTGTACTTTTTCTGCATTGTCATTTTCATAAATGCCACAGCTAACACATCATCTGCTTCCCAGCTTATTATCTCCACATGTACTTTACAAATTCAATTAGGCCCTTCTTTCCATCTTGTTACATTTCCTCAACAGCTGAAATAATTTTTGGAGCTGCAGTAATTTACTTCACAACATTAACATTTTCTGTCGTGAGCCGTCACGTCTTCGTCTCTCTGACAAACTTACTGAAGTCATAGATAATTCATTTGATTCTAAATTACAGCTTTCCATCGCGCAGCGCGCCCCTCTTGCAGGGGTTTGTTGTGACAAGCAGACGCGCCGCTCGTCTCCAACCGTGATTTCTGTCGGCCCTGATGACAAAGATATCATGCAGCGCGTCTTTAAACATGACGCTGACATGTAGCACTTATCCACTCACTCAGAGAGAACACGACAGCATTGCTCCTCGTGACACCTCCCTCATTTCCCATGATGCACATGCAAGGGGTCGCCTCCGCATGATGGTTAGTAATAATGAGAGTTTTTCGAAAAAAATTTTTGGGATGTACTTTACTTTTGTGGGGTTTTTTTTTTTTCCAAGAGGGGAATGGGGGTGGGGGAAGGAGTGGGGGTGGTGGGGGGTGGGGGGGGGGGCTGGAAGGGGACAAAAGCTGCCAAAGAGCCATTGTGTCTCAATAAAATGAGACATTTCTTCTATTGTGCGTGAATGAGTCACTTATGAAGGCAGTAACATTGTATAAAGGGAGACGTTTATTTAATTCTGATTCTGGTCCAAATTTGCATCTGAAACAATAAAAAAGAGGCTTCGTTTGATGTGTTATTGCCTCCTGGAGGACTGGAAGCTGAGGGCAGATGAGTAGAGAGAGGAAGGAAAGAGAGAAAAGGGAAAGAAAGGAGAGCGTGGAGGGAAGACGATGGGGTGGCAGAAAAAAGAACTGGAGAGGAAAAGACAGGAAAGGGAAAAGAAGGAAAACTCAAGAAGGAAAAGGAGAGGAAATGAATGGAAAGGGGAGAAGTGAGATGCTAGTAGAAGAGTAAGAGGAAGGAAGAGGGTTAATGGCCTAAAGGGGTCGCAGAAAAGGTATGTTGCTATGCAGCTTTTTTTTTTTCAAAACATTATTGCATTATATTAGGACACACACAGATTGTTGATCTTGTATTAAAGAAAAAGGATTTATTTCCAAAGTGGCCGATAAACAGATTTTTTAACTTAGTGGTTTTCTAGAGAAAAAATGTGACAAGAAAAACGACAACATCTAAAAATGAGAGTTTCCAAGTGTGTAGTGGAATAATGTAAAGTGTTTTGTCAGTGTGTTTGAGTGTGTTTGTGCATGAATGTGTGAGGATGTTAAATGCTGGCGTGTGGGTTGGAAATGATCGCAGATTTACTGCCACACTGGATGTCAGTGAATGTCTCGCTTCTGTCTCCGAGTCGATCGATGAATCTCTGAAAATGGATTTCGTTCACAGGTTAGTGACCTTGACTGTTTACAGCAACTTTCAACACTTCAGCGTGGCCTTGTGGGGAAGAGAAACTGTCTGATTTATTCATTTCTCTTGGAACACAGGCAGGGCTTAGGGAGAAGGTTATTTACGCTGTTGTCATGAATTGAGACACTTGAAGTGTTTGTCATGTCTGTAACCTCGTCCACAGGACTGAATCACACCTCTCCGATGTGATTTGGGTCAGGTTTGATTTCCTCTTTTAGACAAGATTCTTTAAAACTTTTATTTGTGATGTGCATTGATTGGTTATATGTAGCTTCCACAGACTTCGTTTTGTGGCTCAAGAGTGACATTTAATATCTTCACACTGCGGTGATGATTGATCGGGGCTGGTGTCAAGTTTTCCTTTTCATACAATATTTGGCAACTGCTAGAGAAACTTTTTTTTTTTTTTTAAATAAAAATGGTACTTTCTTCATTTTAGATCTGCATCCTGTGAGGAGCTGGGGTGAGTTATGCCACAGTGCACCCGGGGGCCCACACATCTTCACCCTAGATACAATTTTAGTGTATCTGTCAATATATATTGACTGCACCCCTTATGAGTAAAACACAAAAACTCAAATTTTTAGAAACACATTGTCCTGAGGAGAGCAGCAGAGAGTTTAGGATTCAGCTTACTGAATTAACTAGTGTTTCTTTAAAGCCCTCAGAAACAGTGAAGTGAAGCTACAGATTAAAATGAGAGGAGGACTGTTGTTTTGTCATGGAAACGTATGCTACACTTCTTCTTTAAAAGATTTTGAAAATAGTAAAATAGTTACAATAAAGAAACAAACAAACGAGTAAAAAAACCATGTAATTTTCTAGGCAGGGTAATAAAAATGTCAGCAATAATGCAGAAACACAAAACAGAATCTAAAAAAAGACATTTGACAGACGTGCTACAACCATGTGTCACAAACAATAAGTAATATCAGCTGGCTTACTTAGTTTTTTTATTTGTGTTTGGGGACTGAGTCGATGTTTGGCTGTTACAAAGTTGCTAACTTGCTTATTTTCGATCGTAAGCGAGGTCAGTCCATTTCTAGTTTTAGCAGGTGAGTGTCACAGGTGTCAGCAGCATCTTGTCCTTGGTTCAAGTTATGCTAACTTGTGTTGCAGTTGACCGAGTCAAATCACACAAAATTATCATTTCTACATCGTGTGTACATGTACTAGTATCCTACTGTTGCAGTGAGGATGTAAGAAATCTATGGAGTTGCCTCACTACCATGATAACATTCCTCCCTATTATACTGAATTGGAATATATATATATATATAAATATAAGAAGAGAAATAAAATTTCTATAGTAAAGTCAAGTCCAACTACATAACATGAACTTCATCTTTCAAGACGAGACCTTTACTCTGGAATGCAGTTAAGAGTTCATTTTAAAGAAGAGAAAAATGACTGTTTAAAGACACGTTTGAGTCAGTGAGAAAATGCACATAATTTCTTTTACCATCACTCTGCCAGAGTTTTCCGCTGAAACATTCTCTACAGACTGAAAGAGATGCAAATAAAACACAGAAATCCAGAGAGGGATGGACAGAGAGAGAGAGAGAGCGTTAGACACACAAGGACGAAGACTGAAAAACAGACCAGAGACTGACAGACCTTGAAGGCATTCGGAGTGACCTTCGCCTTGTGTGAATTAGTCTGGAGAACAGCCGTCTGGTGTAGCCTGAGGCCCCATACACAACCACATACACACACACACACTCATGCTCACACACACTGATAGAGATAGAGATAGAGAGAGAGATGTCAAAGAACTCAGTGTCTCAAAAGACCAAAGGACACATTACATGTTTGCTGCATTCCCCAAAAATGATTTGTGTGAGTGTGTGTGCGCGTTTGTGTGTGTGTGTGTGTGTGTGTGTGTGTTTGTGTGTGTGTGTGTGTGTGTGAGTTAGACCTCTTGACTGGAACTTGAGTGCTTCTGTCAGCTTTAACTGTGTCCAAAAGCACATGACTGTTTCATTAAAGAAAGACAGGGAGAGACAGAAACACACACGCACACACACACACATACATAGAGACACACACACACACACGCACACACCCCTCTCTCTCCTCTCTCTCTGGGTTTCAATGTACTCTCAATCTTGCTCTCCCTTCTCTCTCTGTCCTGCATCTCTCTTTTTCCCCCTAACTGCTGTTTTGACAGCCGTCATGGGCGTGGCTAACGAGCCCGCAAAAGAAATTTGTCTGTCGGTCAGTCTGTCTGTCTGTTTGTCAAATTTTCGGCTGATAAATTGTCAGGGAGAGGGTGTGATGATGCCTCGGACTCACCCAAATTCTCCTTTCAGCATCTCTCCCTCTCTCCCTCTCTCTCTCTCTCTCTCTCTCCCTGCTCACCTACTTTTCAATCTCACCGACATGCATTAAAAGCAACTGAAGGGAAGAGCCACAATTTGAAAGATAAGAATTTTCATTTGAATATGAATACTAGTGGCTGTCATTTGTGTGCGCGTGTGTGCGTGTGTGCGCGCAGCAGGTATATTTTGGCTTGCTGGGAGCGTTTTTTTTTACTTGACTTTAGCTTTTGTATCAGCCGGACATCTTCAGCCTATCAGGACAAGGCAGCGACAGCTGGGATGTTGTTGTCAGGTGAAGTGTTTATTCTGGCACCATGCCTGTAATCTTTGTCTGCCTGGATGTCAAGGCAATGATGGAAAGACATGGCCATGAATCATGACTCCAAAAGAATGCTGATGTTGTTCTGTATCTGCAGGATTTCTAAATAGACAACTGTTTGCTACTTTTTCAAGGTGATAATCAGTGTTGTGTTTACTGCTTGTTCGGCTGCTTCCGAGAGGCCAGAAAAATCTAGTAAATGTGTTTTAAACTGTTTTAGCCCCTGAAACTGAATCTGATCTGCAGTTTCTGTTTCTTAGTGAAATTCCTATCAGGAAACTGGTGTAAACTCTAAATCCCCGATAAGAAGATCATCTATAAAAGACTACTGCAAAACTACATTTTGTACTTATGCTCAACAAGTCCGGAGGCCATTGATTTCCCCTCTGCATGAACCACTGGACATTATCATTCATACTTTTTTAAAGACAAAGAAACACAAGAGAAGTTTTCAGAAATCATTTAAGCAAACTGGAGGGAGGATATGGTGGGATATAACATTAACTTGACTCATTCATTAGATAATTTTGATGGAAACTTTTACTGAAATGAATCAATTCATTACCATTTTGACAAAACAAACACCTGTTAGCACTGTGTCCAACCACATGGCCCACCTTGCACCGTGTCACATGCCAAATCAAGACAATATGGCTACTGACATAATTTGGTGAAATTCAGATCTCTAATATCACTTCATAAGCCTCACCAAAACTGCTTTGATTGGTCATTTTTCACAATACATCCCTGGTCAAACATGCCCTTGAAAGGTGTCGAATGGCTTTCAAGAACCCTGAGGGATTGAAACAGAGTCTACCTGTGCAGCAGAAACTAGCAATAAAATATAATTTTCTTCTCCTCTGTGCCACATCTGTACCCACCCACCTTCCCCATCAGCCGTTCATCAGCCCTCTCCATTAGAGCTAAAGGTGTTGGGCTTCTGTCTATATTCTCCACACTGAGCGATGTGTCTCTGCTGATTAATTGCTGTCTGATCGTTGCTGTTGCTGCTCCCTGCTAATTTCTCTCTCCCTGGGTTTTTACAGCCTGCGGCGGCCCGGGTGTGAGGGTTCCTAGCGGTAATTGTGCGGTATTTGTTGCTAATAGGATAATAATTGGAGCAGGTGCAGATAGCTGGGTGGTTATTGGGCCTGGTGAGGAGAGATGGAGTTTGGCGCCATGCCAGGAATGCCTGCTGTGCAGCACGATGGCATGGACACGTAAAAACACACTTTAAAAACCAGAGTGCCGTGGAGGGAGGGCGATGATTATCCTCTGCTTTTTATATCTTCCCCATTCAGATCTATTTGTCTCTCTGGAAACGTTGTAGTTTTTCATCAATCTGTGTTTTCATTCATTTGTCCATCACTTTATTTTTCTTAGTGTTCAAAACTCCACCGCATCCTCATGAGAGCTGTTTTTTTTTCCCCTGAACATGATAATGGGAGTCATCCATGGAAGCATGAACTCGAAATAATTTGCGAGACTTAATTTGGAAATGTTGCAAAACAATCCTCCATCGGAAGGATTGTTAAACTGTTTCAACTTGGTAAAAGTTGTAATTATTACACATAAGTATTGACTGTTTTCTATTTACCGTATATTAACTCGTGTTTTGTATGCTTGTGTCAGTCCAAACCAGCTCCCATCTTTTACTCAAAGGATTCAGCTCACACAGCCAGATCATTCAGGAGCGACACCTCAAAGTATTTGTAAGGGACTAGTATGAACTGTAGAATTACTTGTAAGTAATTGCAGAGGTTGTCTGTTATCTTAATCAACTGTGAATGTGTGAATCTGTTAGAAATTACACACCATGTTTTGCCAAAAACAGAGTTCATGATAATTTTTTGGCATCCCAGTGATTCAGGGTCGTATTTTGGTGGTTTTTGTCTTGTTTTCTCCGCAGCTTTATTCTGCCTCTTTCCCTGTTGAAAATTATTGAGGCTGGTTTCTCAAATACTTCACAGGATGCACAGGATTCTAAATAACACAAGGTCCTGTGTTTACTGTGTCGTTAAAAATGCACCTCGGTAAATAACAACAGCAACATTTCTGTGACTCTCTGACATTAAGGCACAGATGTTTCGATCAGTTTTGGCTTCTAAGTGAAGTCTCTTGGTTCAAACACACATTCAAGCACTGCATATGAGATTAGCCACCTCCTTTCTGCAACGGTAACACACTTCACAATTGTCTCTTTGCTTCTCACTAAGCTCTTACTAAACACTCTGTCTGTCACTACTGACGGTGGCCCTTTCACTCACCTTTCAGAGGAGCTGTGACATAAAGTCTCAGTCACACTGATGACTCAGGATCATCAGTTTACAAAGGATTTAATGTAAGAGATTTATTTCAGTCACATCCTGAACGTCTGCAGTAAAGAACCCATAGAGTTTATGTATAAGTTATAATATGGTATTTAAGAGCATTTAACTGTACATTATCGTTGTGAGTCTCTTCCAGTGATTTAAAAACAGACATATAGGTGAGGGTAAATAAAATGTTAGCTGTTTTTCTGGTGAACTTTTACATTATCTCTTTTACAAGTGATCCTGAGATACTGATGATTTAAATAGTACTGTGCTGAAACAGAAAAAATTGCAGCCTTAGCAGTCAGAAAAGTTGTTTTTTTAATTTTGTTGTCACGGTTACAATGTCAGACACCTTCTATTCAAATTATTTACCACACTTTTTCCGCATCAAGGTCTCTTGGGTGCAAAATGAAAAGCGGAGAGGAAACCGACTTTAACTAATTTCCACCATTGGCGGAAAAAAAAAAAAAAGTCTATCTCTGAAAGTGCTGAGTAACACCTCTAACCCTACAAACCAGGCGAAGCTGCTGCTATGATTAAAGCGTGCGACGTCTCCTCTCTAAGGTCATGCTTTCAAAAAAAAGGGAGCCGCCATATTTGGGCAGCAACAGTATTGTTGTGATCACCCCTCCCTCATTCCCCTCAGAGACTTCTCAGCCTTGAATATGGTGATGATATTAATACTAATCGTAATATAGCCGACGATAGATATAGGCTCTGCCGCTTTGAACTGTAAATGGGTTGCGTTTGGGGGGGGAAGAGAGGCGATTAAGAGGCGCGAGACGGTATAAGATGGTAAATCTGGGGAAGCAGAGGCGTTCCCGCATCCCCCTCTACCCCCCCACCCCCCCAACCATAAACAAATAATCCAGCTTCTGCTTCTCAAACCCCCCTATGCCATCTCAAATCAGTTTGGATTAGGACAGAATACAGGAATGTTCCCTTTAATGTCACACAGAGACATAGAGAGACAGAGAGAGAGAGAGAGAGGCTGCATCTTCCTCTTCCTCTTGTGTCCCCCCCACCCTCCACCCTCCACCCTCCACCCTCCACCCTCCTCTCCGCGGAGCGTTGTGTTTAGCCCTGCTTAGCCAAATGAGCTCCTAATAAATGCAGCGCTGAGCCCGTCTGCTGAGGAGTCGCTTATAATTGGAGGGCTTTCTCCTTGGCTTTGGAGAGGAAAGTATTAATGAAGGGGTGGGGTGGAAGGTGTGTGTCGAGGGTGGAGGGAGTGTGCGTGTGAGAGTGTTTGTAAGGTGGAGTGAGTGGGTGGGTAAGTGGGTGACTGTGTGTGTGCACAAGGTGGAGTGTATAAGGGTGAGCTGTATATGTGGAGGGTGTGTGTGCTCCTGAGAGTGTGTTTATACTTCGTGTGCACGCTTTGCATGTACTGTAAGCCGTATGATTGTGTGTGTGTGTGTTTCCACCTGTGCCTCGTTCATATGGAAATGTGGGTCCGTGTCTTCATTTGACGATGCAGCTAGCTACCAAACACACTTGTGTGTGTGGTTTTTTTTTTATAAACCTGTCGTTATCATTTTTTTTCTCCATTTCTCCATTTCTCTCCTCTCCTCTGTTTAATCCTGCCCGCTACCTGCAGTAAGAAGCTGCTTTGTGCTTCTACAAAAGGGAATCTATATGTTTATAGATATGCCTCCTTTTGGTGTGTATGCATTCACACCTGAAAATCTTTCATTGCTCTTTTTTTTTCCCTGTTTGTGTTCCTCGTCTGACTTTATTACTTCCTGCAAGAGCAGCTTTAAAAGAAAAAAAAAAAGAACAGGCCACAAAGATTAAGCTGGCCACCTTGTTTATCCACCTAATCAAATAAATATCCTCTGATTTGAACTGTTGACCAATACAAGTGTGTCAGTATGTGTGTGTGTGTGTGTGTTTATGTGTGCATGTGTGAGTGTGGGTGGGTGTCAGTCCGTTGACCACAAGGCCTAAGTGTGAAGGCGTTAATTTGAACTGCCTTTGGTATGATGATAACAAGATCAGAGAGAGCACGGCCACACTCACGCAATCAGAGTAAAGAAAGGTCCACCCAGTAATATCAGGCCTTATCACCTCATTGGCTGGCCGAGTTTGAACTCTGACAGACCAGTGTGATGGATGACAAACTAATGGATATGTGTTTGTGTGTGTGTGTGCGTGTCGCAGAGAGATAGCAATGTGTTGGGGAGCTGTAAAGACTTATCACGGCTCTGCGGTCATCGACGACTTGTTATTTATACTGTTTACAATACAGCACCCTGACAGACGTTTTATATATGGTTTGTATATAGTACTATTTATACTCACATACATCCTCCATTATACCAGATTAGTTTCAGTTGTGCAGTTCAAAACATACATATAAGTCTTGTTATGTTCTTAGAAGGCCGGCGCCCCACTGACCCTGATCTCCAGTGACCAACATCTGTATCACGTGTTTGAGATCTGATACTGTTTGAATGACTGGTTGTGTTGGTCCAGATTATACAAATTCTGCAGTTTTTGTCACTACTGTGTTCAATTTAAGTTTTTTCACAAGTTTATTGACAAAGTCAGAACACTGATGTAAATAACAAGGGGTCAATAAGTTTCACTTTTTCCTTTTCACTCCCCCATATTTTTAAAAGCCCTCAAGCTCTTTTCTTATACCTTTCTTGCACTTTTTAGCAAATCACCACCCTTAGTTTCAATTGTTTGGTTTGTGTGGTTTTAATATGTTTGGAGAACATTTGCCTGTGATTTTTTTTTAAGAACTCAACATGTTTTCAGCAAAACTAAATATAAAATTTCAGCAGCAGCAGGACACAGATTCAAACAAAATATCAAAGACAGCTCAAAGTCCTAAAGGCTGTAAGCAAAGTTACTGAAAGCTGAAATGAAATGTCAGAGAAGTCAAAAATACAGTTCTTTTGTATCATAACTTCTGCATGCACATTAATCAACAATTTAATTATTCAGGATTTCTGGAAACTGCTATTCAAGTGCTATTCAAGTGCTGCTGTTTTATTTCTGAATTTTAACTGACAGCCCACCTGTTATCCCAGGGGGGCCTGAAGTATTATATGGGTTACAATTCAGTTTTTAAAGATCTTTTTCTGTTGTTGTTGTTTCAAGTTTCTTTGTGTTCAAAGAAAATTGAAAACTCAAAGAAAAATGTAACTGCAATGCTGGAAGTTTGTCACCTCAGAAGTATCTTTAAAAAAGTCCTTGTACTTTAAAGACATTTCAGTATATTGGACTTTAAGTCTTCATACTACACCAGTTGTCCACAATATTTAATTGCATAAAAAATGTTAACACACGTTTTCCATGAAGTGTCTCTGAGTTGAGGAGCCTTCCAGCCTGTCTGTGGCTGCTTTCTCTCTCTGTCCAGACCTTCATGGGTTGTGGTGGATTTGACGGAGTGTAGATCAGAAAAAGACTCTTGTAGAAGATGGAGAGGAGAGCAGGAGTGATGGAGGTTTATCTCCATCTTTAGAGATGATAGAGGGCTGAGTGCTGGTGATCAAGGTTAAACACTGTGATATGTGCTGTAGAAATGCTAATGTAGACTTTAGGCCTGTAAATTTTAACTAGTGTTACCTAAAACTTTTTTTCCCACTAGATCCCTTCACATACGATATCAATGTTAGGCGGCATAAGCTTGGAACTGTGTTTATAGACGATTCTTAATTGTTATGTGAAGAAATTATAATCACACTAGAACAAAGTTGGATATTGATGAATTCAATTTGCTGGAATTTGAATCTGTTTCATCCCAGAAGTTCAGAGAAATTGTAGATCTTGGGAAACAGTGGTGAGTCTGTTGCTGGGTGGGCACAACCATAAATCAGATTTTTTTTATTTGGCAACTATTAAAATGTAGCCTGCTGACAGATAATAAGCTAGATAACATGACAGCAACTAATTCCCTGTCAATGAGAGGAACAACTTGACCAGTCTGGATCGAGATCAGAACATATCTTTTCAATTGTTCAGGGCAAAACCATTTGAGTGAAACATGATATGAGCTTATCTTTGTTGGTAAAAAGTGAACTAGTCAGAGTCCAAGTGGTGCAGTGGAGCGGCTGAGAGCCTGACGTCTTAAAATCCCTGCACAGGGCAGAGAAGTATCCAGATATTCCTGGTTTAACTGAGCTTGACAGACAGTAGGTTAGAAATGTGTGGCTAGTAGCGTCTGCATTAAAATCTGAGATAGCCCTGGCCTTCACTTGGCTTAGCACTTGTGAAATCCCACAAAAAGCCCTGAATCCAGAAACTGACAAAGGGCTGAACTGCTAAGGGCTCTACAGGGGTATCTGAGAGATAGAGGGTAACCTCAGTGTTAAGCACCTGGAAATCCTTTTCTAATGTGATTCACCGCTGACAAAGTAGGTCCTTAGCTGCTAATGTCCAATGCCAATATTTTAAAAGCCCATAAAATTGTCTTACCAGGGACGGTCTCAGTGTGGTGTGTGTATAGCAGAAAATTAGTGTGTTGGAATGTTTTAAAAAGCTATAACTCCTTGGTCAAAGTTATAGGGAGAGATTACCTGAAGGTTCTGTGTATTCAGCCTTAATAGTTGCAAAAGGAACCTGATATTTCATGATAGTCACTTTGACTTCTGCCATTCATACTGAACTGACAGATATATCATTTTGATAAGTGACACATGCTGGAATTTTTCATCATTATTTGCATGGTGACAAGAGGTCCCTCGTCCAGAAAACTTGAACATTTATAGAAAAAAAAAACAATGTTAGACATTCTATTCAGAATAAAAGCAGGGTGATAGATGAATCAATATTCTTCATCTTCTTTGGTAACAATATAGCTCATCTGTGATAAAAAGGGACCGTCTTCCCATGAAGAACGGCGGTGTCAGTCAATACGCTAAAGTCCCAAAGCCCTCTAGTGGTCATTTTAGTCATGAAAGCATCAGAGGAGGATCCATGTTATAGGACAACAACAAAGCTGATGTAGGTAGGAAATTAGAATGAATGAATAAATGAATGAATAAAAGCCTGTGGGAACATTTGTCATGATCAACCTATACTCACAAAGCAAAACACAGCTCGTACTGAGCTCCTTATCTGAGCCTACTGGCTCTGGGTGGTGTTAGAGGAGGTGTAATCAGTCAGCTGCTGAGATTATTGTAAGAGAGTAAGAGGAGCTACAGCTCAATGTGTATGTGACAGAGAGAGAGAGAGAGAGAGAGAGAGAGAGAGATGGAGAGACAGAGAGAGAGACAGAGAGCGTCACAAGGTCATGTTCATAATGCCAAGCAGTTAAAGAGGGAGTGTTACAGTGAAAGGAAACTGACCCCAAGAATAGAAAGTGCTGCCGACAGAAAAGCTACTGTACAGGAAAAAAAAAAATGAAAAAAACAAACAAAATGAAAACATGACAAATGAGAGAAAGAAACATCCTCTGCTGCAATGTTTCTCTCATCGACGCTCACAATAAGGTCTCGGCTGTCTTTTGTTGATTTCTCTGTCCCCTCCTCTCTTTCTCTGTTTTTCGGCGCTAATTTGATTTCTGGAAATCAGGGTTTTGTCTTGTCGAGTGACTGACAGTTGCCTTCGCCTTAATGAATGCTGAGTGGAAAAAAAAAAAGAAAAAAGAAAAAGATTCCAGTGGATAATGCTACTCTCTCTCCTGCTCCCTCTCTTATATCGAGCTCCAATAATTAATTCACACACATATCTGCAACATTAGTTCCAGAGGAGATAATTAAGAAAATGATTTTGGTATTGTTCCGTGGCATCTATCAAGACAACGCTGCTATCTGTTTTTTTAGAAAAGCTAGTAGTCACCATTACCGTATCTTTAAAGGGCAGTGATTCTGCGTTTGGTAATTGCATGACGGATTTCAAGCAATGCTATTAATTGAGTGTAGTGAGTATGCATTTATCTCCGTTTTATTCTCATCAAGTGTGTGTCGTTCCTAAGTGTCAGTCTGTGAGGGAGAGATAGTGTGTATGTGTGTGTTTAAACAAATAAACTATCTTTGTGTCACATTCATTATCATCTTAAGTCATTTATTTTTCTGCTATCTGGCAGCAAACATTTGTGTTGAGTTCTTTGTCACAGCTACACAATTCAATCACAGTCTTCGGCTGCTGCACTGTTTTCATTGTGTCTGTATCTTGTTCATCATGCTAACGTCAACTGCTAACATAAAAGACAACTTTTTATCAATACAGTTGGGCACCGGGCCAGATATTAAATTAAATGGATTTAGGAAGTAGAGATACGCTTCTTTTTCCTGTTTCTTCTCCAAAAATTTGGAGCATTTTTTTTTTTCCTTTTTATTAATTTAAATGTTTGTCAGTGACATTCAGTAGCAGCAGCAGCAGCAGCAGCAGCACCTGTAAAGTATTTTCTCACTAAATTTTTGCACTTTGGTTTAAATTCCTGCTCACATGTTAGAACGTGCAGAGGTTTTAACAGCGATAGTCTGTATCAGAGATCAGTAGAATTATGGTGCTACCTTTTTTTCTAAACCAAAGCACATTTTTATTCTTTGCTTAATTTTACAAATACTGTATAATGTTATTTCCATCTTTCCACATTTATTTTTTAGCTTGAAGCAAAATTATATAACTCTTTTACCTTTATTTACCATTTTATTAATTACATATTTATCTTTAAATGAAGGAGATAAACATGTTTTGGACTTTTTCTACTTTCTGTTGAACCATTTTAGCTAGCTGCAGTATATATTTATTGAGGCAGTGTGGTAACTGTGGTATCGGATCCCACCGAGGGCACAATGTAAGATGCAGTCATTAACAGATCTCTCTCAGCATACATTAAATACTGTATAGTGCCACGGATCAGTATATCTAGACTAGACTAAACAGCATATGTAGCAGAAGACATTGAATACGGCGTTGGTCCAGATTACAGTGGGAATCTGTTGTGTGCTATTTCACTTGATTCCTCCTATAAAAAGGAAACAATTTCAGATTGAAAAAAAAAAACTCTCTGTAAATGTGGGAGCAAGTTGTGGGTCATAAAGTATTTTTCTCCCTTGACAAACACTTTCTGTTATTGTGAAAGCTAAAAGACCACAGCGAAGAGGAAGCCTGCAGCCTGTGTGGACAAAAGCACAGGGATGTACTGTATATTGTCACAGTATGTCACATACAGTCAGGCCAACACACGTCCTGCACAACTGTACAAAGAAAATGACATGTTGTTCTGACCTTCAGTGTCCATCGCTTTAGGTTATTTTTGTATTTTTTCTTTTGCATTGATTAATCAAATGTTTTGTAGCTAAATTATTTTTTCTCTGAAATGCAGGCTCATGCATACATGTATTTAATTGTTTTTTACATCTGTTACCTCACTAGAAAGAACCTCATGTCTGTGTTCTTACCCTTTTGTTTCCTCTGAGGTTTGATAATGAACTAGATTTATTTTTTTTAGAAGACTGTCTATTATTAAAAGGATGTTAAATTTAACTTTACTTGCTTGTGCCCTAAAGTACAGAGTCCAGTATCACACCAAAGCATATAATAGACCCACATGTCCATTAGAAGATGGTGTACCAGTGTCATGTTTTGCCTCATGTAGGCATGAGAAGCACATGTGTGTTTTATAGTGCAATTCCAGCAAGGGACAATAATAAAAAAAGCAAGAAGTCTACATACAGAGCACAAGGGGGGATGATGGGTCAGACACATGAGCCAGAGACATGAGGTTTATGTCCTGTGTCAATACAAAAGTCAAGGCTGACTTTCTTAAACTTAAGATAACAGCGTAATGTGCTTGTCTTGGTGTCACTTATAGAATTACATGAATTTAACTCAGGAAATTAACTTATTGTAACACGAGCCATGATCTTTTCCTAACCCTAACCAAGCAAGTTTGGTGCCTCCACCTGACAAAACTTAGACTTTCCCCCTGAAATGTTTTCGCAACAAACTTCTCTTGCATCTGTATTATTGCCCGGGGTAGGTACACTGATATGGTGGGCTTGCAGACCCAGACAAGGAACACGTTGTCAGATGTGACCACGTCTTTAGAATTAGTTCTGAACGTTGTATGGCGTTGCCCTAACACACATGTAGCACACAACCAGGGATGGTCCATGTCAGAAGTCTTCTGTCATAACTGAAATACTCCGTGGGGATTAGGAGCAGGGTGGCGCCAGGTTGGAACACACACGAAAAATGACGTCTTTTGTTTACAGCACACTGACGGAGACGGATGAAGCTACTGACTCATCTGTAACGATGACTGTGTTCGCTTTAATATCAATATTACCTATAGGTTTAGTCCTGCCGGAGCACACTGTAACGACACTCAGATACTTTTTTTTCTCTCCAAGTGAGCAAATAGAATATTTCCAGTTCTCATAGTCAGGTTAAAATTAATAAGGGCATTGTGAAATAATTTCAGTTTGAAATAATTAAGATCAGTGTAATAAAATCATCTTTACTTGAGACTTAAAATAACCTTGCAAAGCAGCTGGATTGCTGAGACCTCAAGTCTGAAGTCTCACAGGTCCATCTTGAAAAGCTCTAACCAGATTCTTTTGTTTCTGGTCAGAATATGATCCGAGCAATCAGCTTCCTTGAGGAGAAAATAGATGGTAGCTACAGTTGTGGTTTAGTTTCGACGAAAGTGAGAAGTGTCTGCAAGCCTGTAAACAATGACAGCTAGAAAAAAGAGGTTAGCATGGATGCTGCAACAGTTTTATCAGAACTGGACGACATTTCGTCATTGAAAGAAGAGCAAAGAACGACACTTCTACCAACTAGCGACAGGAGAAATGAATGTGACAGACACCTTTTTTTCCACCTTTCACCTTTTTTTTTTAACCACCTGCCTCTTCCAAACTTTGTCTATGAGCTGTTTCTTGATGAACATGTGAAGCAGATCCTATGGAAATGAGAAACATTCCATCTGGCATGTCAGGTTAGATTCAAAATAAAAAGTACATTATTTGTGCTTAATTTAAGGTTACAAGCAGCGTGAAGACAGCCTGACTTTTATCTTTGCGCTTTCTCTTTAAAAATCCGTTACTGTTGTCTGTTACTATAATTAACCCCTCAGTTTGATCTTCTCTGGTCATTAACATAGCAACCATCCTTGTTTTACTGGTACAAAAAAGGGTTTATTCACAGTGTGAGATGCTTGCGATCTCTCTTTCTCATTAGCTTTAGTTTGAAGGAAAGAGTCGTTCAGGAACCCTGTGCACATTAGAAAATATTCCACAGAAAGCATTTTCATCCGAACACCTGTGACCGAGAGTCATGATACCTTGAGCTGTACAGATTTAAGCTAAAAAGAAGTTTCCTCTGAGTGTGATGTGTCAGATGTAAATATTCCGTTAATGAAGTTTGACGGACCGGTTCTGAATGAGCATATCAAGGATAAAGTTTATGTTCTGGGACATAATAGCAGGACATTCCTGGTACAATGCAATTTATACACACTGTGTTCCTTTCCGTGTTTCTGATGGGAAGACAGGTTCGGTGTTTGCTGAGGTTCAAAGTTCATGTTTGTAAAGTATGAAATTCCTTTAAAATGCATGCTTGTTATGCAAATAAAAATGTGTGTGAATTTGTGTTTTTCACATCGGTCCCACATGCATAATCTGCTTGTGAGCTCGTCCCGACATATGTATGCCTATTCATGCACGTGTGTGTGCGTAGGCAGGTGTGTGTTATATTTAGCACAAGGTGCGTTCCTTCACTCTGATGTCAGTCAACAAGCAGATTGACCAAACCCTGATAACTAATGGCCTGTCAGTCACTGAGCCAAAAACCTCCCTCTTAAGCAATAACCACCCCCTTCTGCTACGCCACCTGTGTGTATGTGTTCAGACACTGGCTGTGTGTGTGTGTGTGTGTAAGTGCACTCAAGTGGACATGCTTGTCTGTGCTGCATTGGTGTTTATACCCATGCTTTTGAATGACGTCTTTTGTAAACTCCAGTATGTTCAGATGGGCAGACCAGATAGTACACGAACGCTGCAAAACCATCAGTGAGGCTCGTTACAGGCATTTTTAAAGTAATTGGTTTTTAAAACATCTTACTGAAACACCTGGTGTTTGCAGCGATCAGGTAATTAAGCATCATCATATTGCAACCACTACGTCAGACTGCATTATAAAGATGAAGTGAGGTGTTTTTCGGTTTCTGTCCATGCTCAGCGTTTGAGAAGCTACTAGAAAATATGTCACAGACTACATGTAACTCTACTAGAGAAAAGAGTTCCAATATGGATCATGATTTCTACACTTTTTTTTATCATTTAAAAATCCATGACATTACTACTGACCACTATTCAAAGCGTATCAGAATTTGTCTTATTTTACATCTCTAACTCCAGAAGCTCTGACCCATCAAACAAACATTAACCAATCAGGAACATTTAAGGAAAAAAAACATAACAGGCATTTGGTAACTTCTTGTAGAATAAAGGTTAAGGTAAAGGTTCATTTGGCAACAGGATATCAAATCATGTTACCATTCAACTGAAATGAACCACCTTTTTTGGAATAGTTTTTAAACTAAACACTCAATTGTACATTATTGTTATAAACAGCATGATGTTATGAACAGCAATATAAAGTATGTAGGGTTTTGTTGTCAAGAAAAGTGTCAGAAAAACTGACGAAACATGATTAAAATAGAATGCAGCTGTACAAGTGTTTTAAGATAAACAACAAAATAAAAATCCTGGAAAAGTCCTTCATTGACGGTTTAGAACTTTATCTGTCCAGGACGATCATCAGTGCAATCCGAAGCACAAGCTGTTTAAGTGTGAAATCAACAAATAAAAGTACTGTAAGCAAAAGTTACTAGATTTGGAAAATATTTTAACTACCACATGCTACTGTAGGTGTTAGTTACTCTTTTTTTTTGACTTGCTACGTCTCAACATCTTGATACAAATTAAAATATTTACCAGCTCTTCTGTGAATGCAGCACAGTTAATATTGAGATTAGAAACACTAAGAGATATTGAAGATATTGGGGCCCATTCCAGGAAGCACTTTACTGAGTTTATCAGAGTTTTATCAGAGGAAAACATGCAACATTAACTCTTGTAAAGACCTTTTTGTGAGTTTAACTGTTGATGTTGGCTGCGCAGATTGAGCTGAAAGTGCTTTTTGGTGGCATTTCCATTAAAGAACAAGAGAGAGACAGATTTTTTTAATTCCTTTTTTTCATTGTGAAGCAGCTTTTTTTTTTTTTTACAACAATTTTAGATTTAATGTTCGAAACAAGTTTTTTTAATTCAGAATTTCTAAAAGTCTCTTTCACTTTGACACACAAACACACACCCACACACTCTATTTGTTTGCTCTCTGTGCAGTTCCAGGCAAAACAGGTCTGACATTTGAGACCCAGGTGCTGCACAGAGGAAGAGAACAGGGAGGTTAGCTGTGCTTTCTTTAACACGCCAGCAAACCAATAAATCAGCTTCCTTCCCGTTTCTACATAACACCCTTTGATTTCTGGCCCACAGTCTGTAAAAACAAGTTATGTGATTGTCTGACTGTGTTGTTTGAAGTAGCCACTGTGGTTCAAGTTAATTCCATTACTTTGATCTGATGATATTTAAGTTATTATGGAAATAACGGAGAAGAAAATGTTTTATGATAGCAGCTTTACTCTGCGGTTACCATGAGGTTATTTCTTTTTCTGTCCACTGGCCACAGCAGCAAGTTGGTACAGAACCAAATCTTTTGTCAAAAGGACTTTTACAATAGATGAGACTGACTGAAAACACAGTGGCTTCCTGCCAAAACAGCTGGCAGGCAACTTACAGCCGCGGGCAGAGTTACCTGCATCAGAGTGGTGATAGTGTCAGATTCCGGCTAACTGCCCCGAGGGAGGGGCAACAGCGCAGCAGGTGTGCTGAAAATGAGGCCTTAGTTGCTCTTCGCATCCAGCTGATGAGCATATTTTTGATTTTTTGCTATGTAACAAGATGCAAATGAATGAAGTTCATCAGCTGAATTTGAAGTAAAGGTGTAAAACTTGACTCAAAATATAAAACTCAAAATTAAAAGATCATTGTGTTGGTAGGTGTTGGTTGATCTCATAAAAAGCAGATGCCATCTTCATTCCCCCACCTTCATGTGTGCAGACATGGATCCTTGTGTATTCCACTTAGGGTTTGTATGTTTTGTATGTCCCTGTGTGTATGCTCATAAGTGTGTGCTTTTGTTTGGAACAAGAAGGAGGGCCAAGAAAAATATTTGCAGCCAGGTCTGTAACAATCAAGTTACTTTGCTGATTCGCTCTCTTAGTTTAGCTACTTGCAGTTTCAGG
Source organism: Acanthurus leucopareius (assembly GCA_029814765.1). Classification (NCBI taxonomy): domain Eukaryota; kingdom Metazoa; phylum Chordata; class Actinopteri; order Acanthuriformes; family Acanthuridae; genus Acanthurus; species Acanthurus leucopareius. Next base: position 5,864,109 of record JAQMCX010000045.1, on the reverse strand, counting down.
AGAATATTCGGCTTGAGAAGTCATTAAATACCATAGTAATTGACACGAGGAAAAAAAAAGTGCTTTATACTCAAAAAATCCTTGTTCAAAATTTGAAAAAAAAAACTCAACCACAAAAACAGAAAAACATCTTGATGTACATTCCTTAAAGCTTGCATCTTAAGACTATCTTCCTTTTCTCCTCACTCCTCACACATCTCTGTAGCTTGTCTTCTACAAGTACTTTTTCTCTAAATTTAATGACTAATTTTTAGTTTGTTTACATTATATTATCATTTTTAAAACTATTTCTTTAAGGCTTCTTTACACCTGCAAACAGTGACTATAATTTTTTAAATCCTTTTCTCCTTAAAATTCACACTAAAAAAAAAAAATGCTACCCTGAGGCTCTAACGACTTAATCATGGAGGAAAAAAAACTGGAGCAATTTTTAATGAGCTTTGAAAAACAACTCAAGATTTTTCAGAGTAACTTAATACAGTATGTATATATATATATATTCATTTTGTAGTAGTAGCAAATATCATTAATAAGCTCATTTATTTCGTAACATCAAACGTGGCAGTTAATAAGTCAGTATTAAAGATCAATAGCACTAAAATTAACTCATTATCTCATTATGCATGATGGTAATAAACACAGTCAAGTCAGTATCATTTTTTATTAGCATAATATAACTGTATTTCATCCTTAATGTTTACACACACTCTCTCTGTATGTCCACAAACTGTATCATTGTCCTTTTTCTTAAGCCTGACTTTACTAGAAAGCTTGTGATAAAGGATCAGCAATCATAAGCTTTAATTCATACCTGGTCTTTTCAATATTTCCTTCACAATTTTTTAAATAATTGTTGCAACAGATTTCAGTCTCTTGTTCAACCCCTCGGTCCATTTTTAATAATATACATATATTCAGGGGTTACAGTGCAGACAAAAATAAAATATCTCATGTACAGTGGATAAATTGCCATACCTCATGTATTCCTTGAAAGTTGCTTGGCGTGCTGAAAATCTCCCTGTTGTGGCTCAAATTGCAGATGTAGCCTGAAAGAATATAGAAATAAATGTAAATCTGTGTGTGTGTGTGTGTGTGTGTGTGTGTGTGTGTGTGCCTGAGGAAGCTCTATCTGTTCTTTGATTCCAGGGTGAGACGGTTGCATTTCAACGCGCCAGCTAAAATTGCAGCGGTTGACTAAATATGGATGTGCAGCCGCGACATTAAAGAGGGAGACATAATTGAAGAACATAACTACAGGACATCCCAGAATAAGGTGGGGTGATGGTTGTCGCAGTGACGAATCGGTCTCAAGATGGGGTTGGGGGGAGTCCTGCCTCTCTTTCTCTCCCTCTGTGGCCCCGTAATTTTCATGTCACTCTACTTCCATCCTGCTTCCTTCTGGATTTCTCTTTCACACTAGGAAGCTTACAACCATACACACATGCATGTTCATGAGAAGGTGAAGCCTTTTAGTTTTTAATTTTATTGAACCCATTTTTGACCAGGTTAATCCCACTGAGACTAATGATTTCTTTGCTACATCCAGATTTAGTCCAGTATTTAGCTTCAAGGTCAGATTTTTGTTGCAATCAAAATGTTTTTTCGTGCTTTAACGAAATAGCTGAAACTCAAGTCCAGCTGTGTCCCCAGTAGTCAGTTTATCCGCTCCTTCAGTATTCATACATACAGTCTTTTTAAGGAGCAAAAATATAAACAATAGTAAAAGAAAAAAAAATCTCCTTTGAAGAGTTAATCCACCTGGCAGAGATGCACGTGAAGGTGCAGACAGACCTGTTTTCAGGTGACAGTTACAGGGAACTTTCATTGTTTGTTGATTTTGGTGGCCTTCATTAAAAAAATACTTTGCAACAACAACTCCCATGTTAAGAATCTTGATCTGGCTTGTGCATGCATTTGTTGTGGAAGAGGGTGAAAAATACATGCAACGTATTTTTAATGCTACATTTTGTTAAATGGTCTGTTTGCTGTATGCATAGCAATCAAGTATTGTGTCTATTTAACAACTTTAATTTAACAAAAAGTAAAACAAGGCACAGTGTTACAGCATTACATTACTTGCGCTCAGCTCAATGAGCCACCTAACTCAATTATGAGGTATGAGATTAAACTGCAAGAAAAGGAAAAATTTTCCATTGGAAAAAAAACACACACTACCACCACCAACAACATAAGAATGAAATCCACAGATTGAAAGCAACATAAATAATTATAAAAAATATATATAATTTTGCACCAGAAAAAGCAAAGACTTCAGCTACAGCAGGTGTCTTTCTACATTCAATAGTGATGTAGGCAAGTTCAGCTTAGCAGCTTTTGAAGGAGAGAGCATTAATAGATGGCTATGTCTTTATTGGAAAATTAATATTAAATAAAGCCTCACCTCAACGCTGATCTTTTAGACAGTTTCAGGACTTTGTTGGCTTTCTTTATCGGGATTTAAAGAACACCCAGCAGCCAATCAGAATGTAGTATTCACCCAGACTATGGTACAAAATTAACATTTACGTAAAATAGCTTGTATTTAATTGTTAATATTGACTGAAAGGTTTTCCAAAAAGGGATGTCTATGGTTTTATAAGAGGAAAATGATACTTTTATAGCTGAGCTAGCTGAGGTTTTTTTTTAAAGCCTGTGATAAAATCTAGAGGTTTGCCACTTAATCAGGCTTCTCATTTGAACTCTGCTAGCTGTTTCAGCCAAACATGAAACCTATTTGTCACAGATCTGTGAGCCAGAGAAGTACCATCATCATTATTTTAACATCAGTTTAGAGATAAGGACCATGTGAACTAACTGCAGAACAAACAGCGAAAGTGGATCAAGCAGTTCTGATTGTGTGGTTGGGTGAGAGTTGAGAGGCTTATGGGTAATGATGGGTTGAGACATTCACAATCAGTCATGACAGCAGTCATACAATGGGTTCTTACTTCACCTCAGAAAAGGTAATAACCAGCCTACTTGATGTACTGTAGATCAGCTGTAATCAATGGTAGCATTAACCCAAATGGGGGGCTGATTGGGTAAATCTCACACGCTGAACTGTGCGACAAGATTAAAATTCATTCCACCTCTTCTGTAGGACTGAGAACACATATACATCTCCTCAGTTCAGCTGCTGTCGATTGATACTATACTTTGATCTGCAGTGATGTACTTTTGATTTCAAAATTTTATTTAATAGAATTATAAAAAACTTAAATTTTCCATCAAAAATCAGCTGCCTAAATAAATGTTTTGCCCTTTCTCTGTCTGACTTCTGAGATTCCCCTCACTCGATTGTGTGCATTATGTTGCAATATGTTCTATATGTTGAAACAAATACAATGCCTGTTTGTTCAAGATGGGATCTGCTAGCCCTTAGGAAAAAGGGGACAAGTGGGCATATGCCATTTCATTCCTGAGGAGCTGAGGCGTAAGCACAGAGTTTGCCGAGTCGGAGCTCAGCTACAGGCTAGGCTAACACACAAACGGTAGCAGTGTAAGCGATCCATTCCCTCTGTCTTTCTCTGTTTTATCAGCGTGTAGTCTACAGGATGCAAAAAATGACATTTTTTTTCTCTTTTTCTTCTTCTCCACTTTGACCAGGTGTTCGTTTTGTTTAGGGTCTACTGCTTAATGAAAAAAAAATTCAATTCAATTCAATTCAATTTTATTTATATAGCGTCAAATCACAACAAAGTTGTCTCAAGACACTTTACA
>JAQMCX010000045.1:5833647-5858877 GCA_029814765.1 Acanthurus leucopareius | reverse complement strand
CCCGAGGGCATCATCATGTTTGAAAACAACTCCCCCTTGCCCCCCTTGCCCCCCCCCCCCCTCCCACCACCACCACACACACACACACACACCCACTCTCCCACCATTCACACACGTATACACACAGACACGCACACACGATCACAAGCACACACGCTCCCTGAGGAGTAGCGATTGTTTAATGATTCAATTAGCTGTGTGGCGTGCTGAGAGCTAGAGGCAAGATGGAGTGATAATTGATAAACATGTTTAATCCTGAGAGAGAAAGAGGAGGGGTGGAAAGATAAAACCAAGCAGATAGAGCAAACACGCGCACACACCCATACACACATGCAAGCACGCATGCACGCACGCACACACACAAACACACATTTCAAATGTTTTTTCAGCACAATAGCTCATTTGTTCTGACTTACATTCAGAGCACAGTTTTGGCATCTGAACTAGTTTAAGTAACATTAAGCTTGTCTCCATTTACCTATTTAAGTTGTGTTAAAATTAAATAAAAAATCAAGTTATCAGAAAAGCTTACCAAAATAGATAAAAAAGATGATTTTTTTGAATGATGCTTGACAGTTTAGTTTCTGTTTTACTTTATGGAATTTACTTTTTAGCCTTTATGCTGTGCTGCCACTGTTTCCTGCCTCCACTAGAAGTCCCACAAAATAAAGGTATAGGAGTGTTAAGGGTGTATGTGACAGTTTGAATCCAGATGGAAAGGAACATGTCGGTCAGAAAAGACAAAAGGTATTCTTAGTTGAGAGGAAATGAAACACACTGACATATATTACCATCTCCGAAACATAGTCTTAACGAGTGATAGTGATAGAAGAAGTAAACACACTGATTTGCCTTTTCCTTAAGCAGAATATTTTGAGAGTATGTTCAAAACTTGTGCAAGCCTTAGAGGTTAATATTTTGTTGTGAATAGAGGGCTGCACTCCTATCTTCAATTCAATAGTTGCTAAACTGGCTTCATCCTCAATTTATTTTCTCATAGCTGATGTCTTTAACTTCTCTGTCTAAAAAATGTCTTTAATACTGTTATGACACTCCAAAATGCTGTGTTTTCTAGTACTTCTGTACCACGCCTTATGTTAACCAGAATCAAACTACTATAATTTTGTTGTCATATAACAAGCTTCCATGAGGCTTAAGCAGAGCCTCTTTTGCTCTGTTGCCTTTAAATTGTGCAAGCTGCTGTAAACTGAAAGTTAAACTTGTCATGGTTTTAACAAAAGGGGATTCCAACGCAAAAGCACCAACACGACAGGTAAGGGAAGCTAAGGGCGAGCTTTATTAAAGCTGGTATACACAAAAACTAAGGGGACAGAAACATCAAACTTAAATTCAAAAATTAGACTGAGAGAACAACAAACTAAATAAAACACCAAACTAAATAAAACAACAAACCATGGACACATGTGGAGATCAGACAGGACAGAGACGAGGACAGAACCAGAGAGAAGAAACAGCATCAGGAAACTAAAACAGAACCAGTAAAAAAAAAAACAGAGGAACTGACCCAGATGGAGGTGAAACACAGAGACTATATAAACAAGGAGTGCTAAGACACAGGTGGGGTAATCAACACAGGTGAAACACATTAGGGCGGGGCAGGTGATCACACAGGCAGGAAACTAGACAGGATATGAGGATATTAAAGAGTGTTAACAAAATAAAACATGATTTAACAGACAATGAGGAGAATAAAAGAAAAACTTAACTAACAGGATGGGAATGTGACAAAAACTAAAGGAAGTACTAGGCATGAGGTTGGTATGCTCCACATACACACAGGTGTTTCTTCCTCCTTTGAACAAAGAAAAAAGGAAAGAAATGGCAAAGCAAGACCTCTTTTAAAATGGGAAATGCAAAAACACAATTGAAATGCTGTCAAGATCAAGTCAGACCAAAAGTGGCCATATAACCTTCAGGCTGTATTCAGACCAAATTAGATGAGTTGGCCAAAAGGGAAGCATGAAAAAAAGGATTTTGTCCTAAAGTGGAGACAAGGGCGGTGAAGTCTGTTTAATGGAAGTGCTGCACTGTGAAGCCCCCTATGTGGTCCAATCTGATGCCTCTGAGTAACTGTACGTTTATTTGTAGAGTTTGTGAATCTTAGCTGTCTGGAAGTGGGTAAGTGTGTGTGGAAACTAAACAGCCTCATGATAAGCAGCAGGATGTACAGGTTAGGGCTTCAGTTGTCAGTTCCCTCAGCTAGCTACAGTTTTTATTATTTTCATAAGTGAAACCCCAAATTAAAAGCCTTTACAGTCTTGTCTTGTAAAGGTTACTTGCGTCTTTACGCATCCTTCAACTTGACCAGAACGTCTTTCTTTCTTTCTTTCTTTTTTCCTTGGCCCTCTTAGGTTACAGTGGAGGCTTAAACAAGATAAATACAACAAAACAATGCCCCCTTGTGTTTTGCCAGTGTACTAGACTGAGACATGAGAACGCTAGCTGCATGACTGTTAACAAAACTGCTTTTTTGACCATTTAAAAAAACTTTTTGATCACAGAAGTTTTACACTTAGAATGTGCTGAATGCCACATTAATCAGTTTTTTGGACTATCTTTTTTTCCTAAACAAGTGAACATGACAAACCCGTGTCGTTGTTGTTGATAATCCAAAGATATGCAGAGACAATAGTCACTACGGGCAATTTTTATCTCTTAAATTTGGAAAAGTTCTCTGAGCAGCCATGACAGCCTTTCTCTCAAGTTTTTTGAAACTTAAGCTTTTACCGAAATAAGATTTTGACCAAATTTTTACCAGCACTTATCTCAAAATCTGGGTGAAGCGCACAAACACTGCAAAAGGAAAATATGTTTTTTTTTTTTTTTTGATGTGGTTGGGGCACCACTCCAGCTGTTAACCTCTGCAATAAAAAATATATGTGAAGGTAATCTGAGGTTCATGTACGTGATTTAGATAAAAAATGCTAACAAGCGATGTTTTAGTGCACGAACTTCTTTTACGCGCATCTACGTCTGTTTACAAACATGTTCTGTTGTTTACTGGGGCTTATTTGTTTACTTGTTTCCAATAATGTCAGCAGGGAGACGGCCTTTCAGCGCTGTGCAGTCTCAGTGGAAAAGAGAGTTTAAACAGCTGCTCTGAATTTATGTTTGCCTGCCTACATGTGACTGTGTTTGTGTGTGTGTGTGTGTGTGTGTGGGAGGTGTGTGTGTGTGCGTTGGGGGGGTAAACAGGGAAAGTCAGCGAGATCTTTTGTATTAAAGAGAAACGTTGACTTCACCTTCCTGGTTGGCCTTTGGCAGAGGGATTGTGGTTTGAGCGCGTCAGGTGACCCTGGGATCAAAGAGGTCAACGTCTGTTATTTCCACGCGAGCAGCAATGTAGCGATTCAAAGGGAAAAATAACTTCCTGCTGATCATCACATTATTGATTATGGAGACACACATTTTCCCACTGATACTGCTGAATTATAGCTGCATTTAAAATATTTAAGAAATCACTTTACACGGACACCAAATATATTGAGCTTTCCTGAGAATTTTCATAAGTGTGCAGCTAAAATCAATACAATAAATGACTCAAGGGTAAATTTGGCTTTAAAGGGAATTTTTTTTCATTTTTGGAATAAAATTTTCAAAAAGAATTTCTTTACTCTTGCAAAAAAAAACCCAAATTTTTATCGGTGTTAACACTAAACCATGAGCTGTTTCTGTTGGTAAAGCATTTCACCCTTGATAGTTATACTGTAAATCTTTTTCATAATAATCTGGCAGATGTTGTCTGACAGTGTTAGAAACTCTGTGGAAACTTGAAGATATTAAGCAGGCCCTTCCCTTGTGGTCTGCAAAATCCCACTCATGCAGCGACGGGCCATTTGTTCAGCTGCAGCTGAAGCTTTTTGCGTTTCCTGAAGAATTTTGAGACCACATTTAATCTACTTGTGACCTAAATCAGGGTCCTGACCCAGATTATGAAACACACTGATGTTGCTGATTAAAGGCCAAATCCCGACATGTCAGTTTCAGGCCCTCGAGCCCTCGGAGCCGAGCCTGCCCTGAAGAGAGCCCACTGTTCAGATGGAGACACACTCACTTCACCCTATTAGCCCTGCACACAAGAGAGAGACATGTTTGTGTGTGTGAGTATGTGTGTGCATGTTTTTTGTATGTGTGTGTGTGTGTATGTGTGTGAAGGAAAGAGAGAGAGAGAGCATGTGTCCTGCTGGGTGGCAGAATTAAAGGAGAGGTCTGTTTGAAAGGAGCCTTTGAAATGGACACACATGAACTTGCTCTCTATCACACACATACACACACTTAGGTACTCCTGTAGCACCCGTTATTGACCATAACCATCTGGCTGCCCTCCAGAGAGAGAGAGAAAGAGACAGAAATAGAGGGAAGAGGTAAAGAGGACTACAGGCTCTAGTTGTATGGGACTTTCCTGTAACCCTTTAACATTCAGTCTCCACTTTTTTCTCTCATTAAGAACCTTTCAGGTTGTTTGGATGAACTTATTCCAGGCAGCATAATTATATCATATGTGGAACATTTTGTATCATCCTGCTCCAGCTCGTCATTCTAGCGACATAACAACACATCCTCTATCTCTGATTGACACTCTGTTACATCCTTTGGTGACTCACCCACTTTGTGTCAGTGTTCAACACAAAAATCTGTCGCTGCTAGAAAGCTGATTCTCATCTGGTTAACGTCAAGTGGTCGGTGTTGTGCAAGGGTCATTGTTCCTTGTTTCTCACCAAAACTACCTGGTTAGGTTTATAAAAAGATTGCTGGTTTCACACTTTTGGTTTCACTTGGGTCTCAAACTCTGGTCTCCTAGGAGAGAGTCCTGTGTGTGCCTCACCATTCTACCGCGATGTCTAATACAGCACAGATGGCTTTACATTTCGAGTGTGTGTCTCATACTAATGCCAAAGGATATCATGTGTGTCTGTATGAGACGCCAAGGGGCATGATAAAGCAACAGTACTACTACTGTAAATGTGACCGGGCTGTGTATGATGTTTACACAAAGTAAAATTTTCAAAAACAATGACTCCTTAATTTTATGGTTGCATCATTCAGCCAAACAAATATTAGATCAGATTTGCATAATTTTTTTTTACAAAATGTCACCTGTTGTTGTCAGTTTCTGGGAATTTTGAGATCTCAGTATGACAGTATGACCAAGCACAAGCGCTGATAAACTGATCATTCAAGTGTCAATTAATGTGTAACACCTACAACGGATATAAAAATATAGAAAAAAAATGCATGAGAGGAACATGAAGACAGATACAGATCAGAGGGCAGAGGAGAAAAACTGTGAGAATGGGAAAATAGATATTGGAAATGGAGATTCAAAGGAGAATAAGTGCTTCATGGTTGTATGAATCAACTAAATAGTCGAGTTGTAGTTCACATTCATGTTTATAGAGAAACACCCATAACTAAAAGAGAGTGTCATCATATGGTGCAATGACAGTCACCTAAAGCTCAATATCAGGTGAACCAATGAGCTTGTGGTGGACCACAGTGCTTCAAATACAGACATTAGTGCTAAGAAGCTATTGATGAACAGATGATTCACTAACATCTTTATCCAGACAACACAGGTATTGTGTACAATCAGTACGGTTTTAAAGGTGGGCACCAAGACCAGTGTCACCCAGTCAGTATCTGACCAAATGTGATATATGGTCACAGTCTCATTCTGATGAGTTATTGTGTTGAATAATGGCCTGGAAAGCGTTTTTGCAGAACAATATGATGTAACAGTGAAGATGACCTTTTAAATCATTCACTTTATCTCTTTATCTGATTACAGATTTGTGACAGTGATTGTAGGTCACGTTGACTTTGATCTATTTTCTTAACTCCAGGCGTTCCTGAGATATCAGGAATGAGATTGTCCATGAAAATGGAAGGACTGACAACCCAAATGCATCATGCCCCTTGCCATGACTGTGGCAAAGGCATGAAAATATTAATTTGACAGATGGAAAGAGAAAAACTACAAGGGACATGAGATAGAAAGTAAGAGAAAAAAATTGTCCGCTTAATTAGCACAAAAACCTGAAAGAACAAAGTTTCCTTCTCAATAAAAACTAAGTATGTTGTAGGTTAATATTTCAGTTTGGGATTCATGTCATCTCCTTAGGAAAATTACACTATTTAGAACCAAATCATTTCTGTTTATTACATTTTATCAGATAAATTACAGGTAACACAATTTGTCCATTTTTGGATGGGCAGCATTTTGAAAAGAGTTTCTCCATTTTTACATCTTGGTTCAGATTCATTTATGAAAAAAAAGGATATTTTCACTCCAGCAGAAAGTAAAGAGTAAGGCAGGAGGAAAGACAGTGAAACAGGTGGGAATAAAAAAAAAAGAAAGAAGAAGAAGGAGCAGGCGAAAACAAGCACAGGATAGCTGGCTGAAAAAGAAAAAGAATCACAGTGACCCCGTTCGATCAGCAGCCCCCTGTCTCTGATAATTGCAGCATCTCCAAAACAACCAAAACAAACCAAATCAGGCCTAATGTATTTTCCTGTCACAACTGCCTGGCGGGAGCCAAATAGCTGCTCCCAGAGAGAAATGTCTTTTTTGAAAAACACCACTGGTAAATATGCCTCTTTGCATGGCAGATAGCAGTCTGCCTCCCTCCACCCCACCCCACCCCCCCCATCTCTCCTCTCATTTGTTCTCTTTCACTTTCCATCTGTTTACTTCCAAGGTAAAGAGGGACGGCACTCTGTGGATGTCAAAATGTGCTTCTCGCAGTCAAACATTCTTTCTGTCTTGGTCCTCATATTGGCTCCCATTTGCTTTTTCTTTCACATTTTCAGAGACATTCACTTTAATTGATGTTTGGCAAAATGCCTGGCCTTTATTTCTTCATTCTTCATATCTTTAAACAACCTTGAACATCATTAAAATGTTACTTAATCACATTAACTGCATTTTTATCGTGGTTTAATTGTTGCCATTTTATCTTATCTTCTATCTTTTTTTTTTTTTGCCTGTAAATTTAAATGCAGACAGAATGTTTAACTGTCATCAAGTCTTTCCAGCATATTTAATATTTTCTTAGGTGCAGAGTTGAAATACCTGACAAAAAAGGGGACATAAAACTGAACAACAATAAATCCATGAAACCAGTTGCTGTTTTTTAAAGGCCAACTGCAAAAAGTTATCTTAGCGGTAAAAGCTGACATTGTCTGCATAGAGACAGAAAAACAGGAAAAACTAAAAATGTTGTTGGTTATCCTTCTGTATCCGTTGTTTATTTGCTTAGTATTAAATTGAGGAGTTTGGGCGGTTAAGAATTTTTTTATTTCAATTCATTTATTTCATTTATGTCAAGTGAAAAAATGGGTAATTAGGGAAATAATAATTTTCCAAAGAGTTAATTAAATCACTATGTATGTCACACTTCAATGCTGGCATCATCTCTTTTTCCTCTTAAGGCTGCCAGCAGCCATCACAGATGAAAAAGAAAGTGTTTTTGCCACTAACATAGGCCTCTAGTTTCTATGTAAAACAAGGACAGCGCCACTTTCAGGTAAGACATTATGTTCAAGGACAAGAGCTTTCCTCTGCTATATAAGATAAAAAGTTTTCTTTTTCCAGAGAGTTTTTTTTTTTTTATCTAAAGCCATCAAGGATTTACTTCAGATTAGTGTAAAATCTACTTGCATCTGGCACTTGGTGGGTTTCTGAACTTGCCCTAATTGTCATCATGCCTGAAGACAAAACACTGTACTTGCAGTGTTGTTTATTTGATTGTCATGATTTTGCAAGTTAATGACATCCTCCTACCGCCACTGTTGTGGCAATAAATTTTTACTATGAAAACACTGGTCTTTCTAATGTCAAGCTAACAAAGGTAAAAGATTATACAAGTTGGTACAAGAAGGTACACGTCAAACAATTCTTGTTTCCTCTGTGTAATAAAATGTCTCTCTGCTCGTATTCTGAATAAAGACCCAAATTAAATGAATGAATGGGTGGATAATGTTTATTACTGCTGGCTATAAAGCAAATTGTCCATCTTTGGGATAATAAAGATACTCTGAACCTGGATCTGAACCTAAACTTGTTCATTTCAAGATATGGAGAATTTAATTGTGTTATGTTAATTGTATGTTTTATCACTAGAGGAAGCTTCCAGAAGAAAACTCAGCAGTAGGTCGAAGGTTATTATACCCATGGTGTTATCAATGTTAACACAATATCACATTAGCTGCTGCCTTTAATACATAGGTCTCCATGTTTTATAGTGCAGCTTTAGCAACTGAAAATGACAAACTCACCTGAGGGGGAAAATCACCCCCCTAATAACAGGCACATGGTTTCACGTAAGTATGTCTGCATGTGTGTTTGAAGGCCTTGTATGTCATAGGAGAGGATTAACAGTATTTTAATGAGGGTTTAATGTTTATGTTCACAGGCAGACAGATATGTGCTACAATCAACCAATGACATGTCTCTCTCTCTCTCTCTCTCTCTCTCTGTCTCTCCCTCTCTCTCTCTCACACACACACACACACACACACACACAGACACACACATACACATGGGCAGACATACAGAGAGACAAACAGATCAGAGTGTTTTAATGCCTCTCAAGCAGTAATGACATGACTAAAGCTTATTAGCGGGTTAGAGGATGTTAGCAAGCCACTCAAACACAGGAATATGTAGTATGAAAGTATATGTGTTGATGTGGCTAATCTAATTACAGAAATGAAACAGAACTCACTGTCACCTCCTTGTACTATAAATGCATTAGCTGTCCATTAGTGATCTGCACATTTCAACTCATCTCATAAAAAAGACTTTAAAAAATGGTATTTTTTGACATAAATTCATCAGTGCATCTTCCACTGACCCTTTCAAGTTTTCATAAATAAACTCTATTAGTGTTATTATTTTCAAATTTTAAATAACTACCACTGTTATCAAATGTTAGCGGTATTTCCAGTTAGTCTATAAAATATCAGTCTTTGTTGTGAGATGCTCAAACTTTGTTTTATTTATTTAGACATTTTTTTTCCATCTTACATTTTTTGTGGGATTTTCTATGATTATTGTTTAATTTTCAATCTGTTCTTTTTAGACTCATTACTATCAATTTTTTTTATTGTGACAATCGGGTTTATTGAAACCATAAAAACAATTAGTATCTGTAGCGCAGATATAACTTATATGAGAACTACAAAAAAAATATAATTGAAGTATTAGAGTCCTTACATGAGCCATTTTAAAGTGTATGTATCTAACTCTGTCCTTAAGTGTGTCTGACTATTTTCAGCCTGTCAGATCAGTAACATGACTGATCAATGTGTTATTTTAATTCATAAAAAGATATTTTCTGTCATGTATTTTAGTCCTATGTATACTTTTTATTGTGTGTGTTATTAATGATCAGCTGTTCAAACCATAACAGCTTGATGTCAGACATTGATAAATTAGAATAAAGCTTCTTTTTCAAGACCTGTTGAAGCACTGATTGATCATTGCTGTGTATGCCACCTGGTGACATTAGTGCTCTGTATTTTGTGTGACCAACAGCAGGGTGCTACTCCTCGACAGCAGCGTCATTAATTTTTTTCCATACTTGGCTGCTACCCTTCTAATCTTATCAGATAGTCAAATAGAGTAGGTCATAGCTTAAAACTGAAAAATGTTTCACAAGTCAACATGTTTAATTCAGCATGTTTGGCTTATGAATAGCGAGTTATGTGTGGTTTTTGTACTTGCTTTAGTCATGTGATGTTAATTTAAACAAAAATGTCAAACTCTCATCTTCTTGATTCATCAGTATTTCACAATTTGCAAATATCTGCTACAAATCTCTACCTCACACAGGTAGAAAATTATTCTTCAGTGTGATACTTGAACTGTTTTTTAGTCAAAATGGTGATAGGCACAGTGCTTGTTGGTGCAAACCATGGGAATCTTTCACATCATTGCCCTCCACATGATTCCCAGCTTTTCCTATGTTGTGTTACTTTGTACCAGAGGAGGATTATTTTGGAGAAACACACCTGGTGGGTATTTTGAACAAATGTTCAAGTTAAGTACTGTCACTGTTTTGGTAATATTACTTTAAAACTGTTTGTCTCTCTGGCTTCCCACCTGACCAGGTAGGTTAATGTGAGCCACGCCTTAGATCAACCTCCTAATGCCTCTCACTCTCTGTCTGCTCTGCAAACTGTTTCCCTGCTGCAAGAGCCAACCTGCCCCTCGCAGTTTGTTTTTCTGTGTGTGTGTGTGTGTGTGAGAAAGCGATGCAGGGTTAGGGCGTTGCTCCGGCTAGTTTACTCTCACAGAGCAAACAAATCTCTGATGTGTTTTTTTAACCCTGATAGCCGCGACTGACACCATGTCAACAAGGGAGAGAAAAAAATATTTCTTCCTCTCCTTCATTCCTTTCTTTTCTCTCTTGTCCATCCCTGTGTGCTCTCATCCCCACTGTCTTTGTCTCTCATTAAGATCTTTCAATTTCAAAGTTCTTTTGTCTTCATTCAAATCGTCCAGTTCCTCCCTAAACTCTCTCTTTCTGTCTGTACGCCGCCTGCGATCCTCCCTTCTCTTTCTTCCTTTGAGGAGACGGAGAAAGCTGTAACCACAGAGAGGTTGTATTTAAAGGAAGTGACTGAGCCCAGCTTTACACAACTGTTTGGTGATCTCTGTTGCCAATTTGTATCTGTAAGTCTTTGAGGATCCTGTTTGTGTGTTTGTTTGAGCCCGGCCAGGTGTGCTGGATGTAAGCCAAGGCAAAGATTAAAACCTCAAATCCCATTTCCTATTATACATATGGCTGTTATAATCATATGCTTTGAAGTATTTTTTTTTCCACTTGAAGTCAAAGTTTAGTTTGCATAGTCATCGAGGTGCTGAGTAAGTTTTGTGGCCCAAGGGTTCATGAAGACCTTTCAAAACAAAACTGCTGCATTCAGTGATGCTGTGTTACATAAAAACCTGGTTAGCTGTGACCACCGCAGCAAGCAACACTACACGTTACACATATGCATGAAAAATGACTTACTTTTTAAGAAACAGGCACTTTTTATGTATCTTTTTTAAAATTACTCTCACTGAAGTAGATTATGATAGAAATGCTCTACATTTTACTGTATTTGCGAAACACCTTAATTTCAACCAACACTGCTAATGCGGATACCACGATGGCAGCAGCTTGTAGGGAAAAGAATCACCACCTTTTACCACGATGTGATGATGATGGAGCAAAACTCCAGAACCAGAGGCAACGACAACACCTGCTCACATCTGGCCACAGTTTTTATAATTAAAGTCTAAAGAAGACAGCAGCTAGATGATGAAATGTGTTTTTTTGCCAGCTGAAACATCACTGAGATCTTCATTTTCAAGGCTCCACCTCTAACCTCCACCAGCACACTGAAGAAAATTGCATAAACAATAAGTGAACATTAGGAAGCTAACATTAGCCTTGTTCATTCACCAACCATGATGACATTAAGTCCTCTTTTAGTGATAGGGAATAAGTTAGACTTCAACAATTGTGAATTTAGATTGTTAGTTAATGATAAATTAACATTAAAATGAAAGTACTTTGCTGTTTGAGTTATTACAATCAATCTGTTTCTTGATTGTTGGTATTAGTGTTTCTTTAATTTAAAACAATGTCCTACATAACATTGTGTCGCTTGCAATAGAAGACTAAAAATAGAGATTACTCACTCAGGCTTATATCATCACAGCGTAAAAGAACTGATAATGAAATATTCAAGCCATGTTGTTTAAGCTTCAACTTTTCTGCCGTGTAACGCAGTGAATATAATGTGATTAAAAAAACAACAACAATGATTTATTTTGCTTGATATGCTGAAAAGAATTTTAAGTTTCAGCGAAACAATTTCAAAATCTCTGTGCTGTGTTATCTAAAGATCAAAGCTCAAGAGAATGTCTGCGGCTATAATTGTGTTTACATTTTCACTCACAGATCGACGGTTTAATTCCAAGAAAATGAAATAGAAATGTAGAAATATTTTTTTTTCCCACAAAGGAGGCTCAATCCCCATAACACCCTCCTCACTCTTAATGCTGGCTGAAACCCTAAATAGTGGTATGTTAAAACCTTGTTTAACTGTTTTGAGTTCTGAATCATACCCTCACTTCTACACACATGCATGCACGCACACACACTGTGGTGTTTTGACTGGTATGTCAGAGTTAAGAGATCAGTGCAGACCACCCCAGAAGCAAGCAAAGGAGAGGAAAAGAAGGGATTTAAAATTTGTGGGTTAAAGAGTAAATTTTATTGTTGTATTTTAGTGCAAAACTTCCTAAAAGGTAGTGAAACCATTTCTTTTTTTCTTTTTTTTAAAAATAAATGTTGATGGAACAAACTCTTCAGAAACAATGTAAAAAAAGTCATCACTGGAAAATGTCACAAAAGTCAAGGTTCTCCTCTCCATGATGAAACTTGAGAGTAACATTTCCTTTCTGACGTTCCTTGCGGTGATAAATGCACCTGCCTGTGTGTTATTAAAATATTGGGTATTAGTAGGTAAAAAGGGGAGTAGAAAAGTACAAAAAAAAAGCAGCAATGAAAGGAGGAATGTTCCCTGACCTTTCTACTTTACAGCAAAAAAGATGAATCAAACAGTTTTGAACTTTTTAAGCATTGTTCTCCGGCTTTAACTTCAGCTGTGAACAGCAGCGGCTACATTAAAAGCTTAATCTGTGACCCAGACTTAGAAAAACTACCTACAGAAACAGACGATGAGCAAAACAGAAGCATTTCTAGAGAAGTTAGAGAAGTTTACTCTCACAAACTTCTAAACACACTGGGTAGCACTGAATGGGATGTAATGTTGGGAGTGTGTTGTTCGAGTCCAGTCAGTCAAGTATGCGTCACATTTCACCTGGAGCTTTGCTAAGCCTCTCTCTCTCTGCGTACCTGTGCTCCCTCCTGTTTAGTCTCAGGGCAGAGACGCCCTCACTCTGGACAAATACCTTCCGGAAAACTTACACCCCTCTCCAAAACCACTTCTATCACTTGCCCAGACAATAAACACCCACAAAGGGCTTGCAAAGGCCGGGGCCACACGCAAGCACAGGACACAGGAGTGCACGTGTGCAGAACTTGCTGTAAACATGAACAGGTAGAAATTTAAATTATGGTTACTGGTACAAAGCTGTGATCACCTTTCAAATACTTTGGCTTTTAACTTGGGAGATGCTTGTACATTTCAGAATAACGGTTATATATAAAGCACCTCACGGCACCTCACCTGATAATCCAGACGGACTTTTTTTCAAATGCGATTTTATTGGATGCTCAGAGTTGCGGCTGAAGGTGGAGGGTCTGTGGTGTGAGGGACCTCAACACTACAGAACAAATACTTAGAGAAATGCAAGAAGTCAAAGATTTCCTTGTCCTTACCATGTTGCATGAAAATATATTTCCTTTAATTATTTGTTTTAATATTTTTTTGGTTTTATTTGAATTTTTAATACATTTAATTTTTGATTTTATCAAAAATAAATAATTCATTATTTTTGAAAGTTGTTTCAAAAATATTGCAGTCTACATATACTGTAATTATATTTCCATCTCAGATAAACAAATGTATGCATAACAAAGTGTCCTGAAGTATCAGAAGTAAATGTGGTAACTGTCAGGAGTCTCTGTCAGAATTATAAATTACATT
Organism: Acanthurus leucopareius; assembly: GCA_029814765.1. Taxonomy (NCBI): domain Eukaryota; kingdom Metazoa; phylum Chordata; class Actinopteri; order Acanthuriformes; family Acanthuridae; genus Acanthurus; species Acanthurus leucopareius. The sequence goes on along the minus strand of JAQMCX010000045.1, from coordinate 5,845,188 downwards.
AATAAAATAAGAAAAAATTTGGACAGTTTGGGGACTGTCATGCTTTCTGGTCATTTGGTGGATTAAAATCAACAGTCTTAATGAGTTCTGTAAGACTAAAGATTTTTTTTTTAACGTAATATTTCAGAGCTTCTGGATATGACAGAGCTAAGAGTTTTAAATAACAAACATGATATTTTAAAAGTTTAACTCATGTTACATCATCGTTTTCCTCACAACACACACAGTAACTACAGCTGACAGGTAAATACAGCAAAATAAAAAGATGCCGCTCTGAGACCCTGAAACTAATAAAATCTCCCAAAATGGAAAGTCATGTACCATTATTTTCAAATTGCTTTTAGTAAATTTGATTACCTTCATGCTCTCTCTCTCACACACACACACAAACATGCATGCACACACAACCATGCAAACACAGGACAAGCATGGAATGTGTTTACCTGCCTTTACAACTCAATGTTCAAGGTAAACGTGACTGATCTCTACCACACCCCTCGACCACTTGCAATGTGTACACACACACACACACACACATTCATACAGACACTCAGAAACCAGACAGTTTGGAATGAGCCTGGTCCACTGCTGTGTGTTGACAATGAGTCCAGTGACAGACGAGGCTTTGCATTGACATCGATCTCGACTGACAGCTCTGACCTGATCTCTGACCTGATGTATCAAACCTGTTAGTCACATCATGTGCATTTGTCAATGAGCTCATGCTGCTCTATGATCAGTTTACCTGTGACTTGTGTAACCTGGATGTTTCACTTTACTGCAGGTGATTTTAGCAATTCTTCTACATGTGTGCAGACTGAAAAAATAGCATCCAAATCACTATTACTTCATTTAAAAAATGGCTTTTACTTTACACAATGTGGCTGGATCGACCACCTTGTGTAAAAACAAGTGACGTGCTGTGATGTGCATTTTTCAAATTTCATGGTCTTTATTTGTTTTGAACTGCCATACTGAAAGCCACAAACCTGATGAGTGACAGGCATGGTGGGGATATTTCTCATGAATTTTTTATCTTGCCAAAGCAACCAAAGATTAATTTTTGGTTCTCAAGAAATTGTGCCATTCAGCTCCTTTGGCTCATTACATCTCAGTTCCTTCCATTATAACATGCTGTCTGGATTTACTGCCAGCTTCACATATATCTCCAGCTTTGGACCTTTGGAACGGTTGTCAAGGTGCCAAATGTAGCTTCCTGTTTTGCCTCTGAGAGGAATAACTTGAAGTGGTTTATCAACTTCGTGGATTGTTCGATCTGAGGGAGCTGTCAGACGCAGGGAGGGTCAGGATTGGGCGTACTGAAACAGGATTAAAGTTTGAAATAAGACTGAGGGTGAAGGAAAGTATCAGGTAAGTCTGAACCTTCAGAAAAACAATTATCATTTCCTGTCTGGGTTCGGTGGAATATCATTTTGGATGAGTTGACTCGAATGGAATGCACAGTTAGCATAAAGTTTTAAAGCCAGATTTGAATGGAATGCTCTGTTAACCGAAAGGATTAATCAAAGATCTGACTTGAATGGTCGGATGACTTAGAAGAGAGGAAGAGAGTGACTCGTCCGGGAGATTCCTCTGAGGCTAAGCAGAGCTCACACACGAAATGTGCACACATATGTAAGTGCATACACCCAAGTTCCCCATCTCTCTCTCTCACACACACACACACACACGCACGCACACAACCATGACTTCCTACTGTTGTGTGTGTTTTGTCAGTCTAATCTCTGGTTTAATCCTCACACTGCTGCCAGACAGACAGGCCCACCCAGGTGAACGAGTCTGAATTTAGGAATAAGTGTGTATGTGTGTTTGAGAGACATGCAGCTGGTGGATGTCTTAGGTCATGTGACTTAGATGACACAGATGAAGATGTGTGTAACATGGCAACATACAGACACAAACGCAGTAAACACGAGGAAAGAAGGAAGGCCTGTCCATAAATTCATGAAAAGACAGAGTAGAGACCTGAAACACCAGCATTCAATACCAATCAAGCAGACAGAGTCACCAGAATTTGTGGATTTGTTTGTATCAGAAATGAATCCACTTTAATCTTTACAACATAAACCCAACTTTGCATGTACTTTGACCTGAAAATGGACGTTTTGAAGGAATTAAAAGCGAGAAACTCAAGGCCGCTGTCGTAGCCTGTCAGTTGTGCTGCACTGTTGAATCTGATTCAACCTCCTCTGTCAGGCTCTTCAGTTCTCCACACAAGAGTGATGGTTTGCAGACAGTTATGTGAAAGGAGTCCCGGATTCAAATGTGACAGGCTGGCACATCAGCAGGCAGCTTGTAAGGTACAGCAGTCCAGCAACTACCCTGGTCAGGTGCCACTTGTTAGCAAGATTCCAGAATAAAATATTTTGCAAAAACATTCAAATGCACTTATCTGTTAAACTTTCGGGATTTGTTTACACAGGTCCAAAATACAGGAAGGAGTCTCAGAAGTAAGGGTTGATGCAAGACTTTTCTAAATTAAATGATTTCATTATGAGTCTTATTAGATAGGAAACCATATTTTTTAATGTTTTGGACCATTAGTCACAGTTTCTAAAATTCAGAGACACTGCAGCATCACCAAGGCTGAGTGCAGCAGGGGTAAAACTTATCAGATGATGAGCACCTAATTCTTAAAAAATCTCCTGTTCTTTTGAAGCACAAACACAAGCGTATGTTTTTTATGTTTGTCGACAAAAGTTATTTTCGCTTTGTGCATATATCTATAGTTTAAGAAACCTTAGTAACATGGATGATTGAAGTTTTGTCATCACAAACATGAAACATTTCTAAGCCAAAACTTCACAACCAGGGTTGCCAGTCATTCTGTTATACACAGTGAGATTTGAAAGCAGAAGATGTAATCTGTGTTTACCTGACATTGGACCCTCTTTGCTCTGTACTTGTGTGAGTACAGAATACAGAGAGTACATAGAGTAATATCAGCTCAGTGCAATTCAGTGCAAAGAAAAATATCACAGATTAGGTTATTAAGACAGATTGATTTGCAGAAGAAAAACCTTCTTGCTTTTTTATCCCTCAGTCTGCCAGTCATGTCCTGTCATGTTCCACTACCCAAACAAACCTGAAGCATTGATGACTGTCAGTCAGCGGTAGCAAACATCCATTTACTGTTACCACCTTTATTTACATGTAAATGTTGTGGTGTGTTACACAAAATAAAAAATGAGAATTAAAAGAACAGATAAGAATCAGAGGCTGAAAACCACCAACCAGCATGTTGAAGGTTCGATCCCAGTAAAACACTGAGCATCTTGCTTGTTCCTTCTACCTGAAGTCTGCAAAACATACATGTCATCTCTGACATGTTAAGAAAAAACATGTTTTAATAGTAGTGTCATGTGATTATCAGGCTCCTCAGCGCCATAACTCCAAAAAAATAATATTCACCAGACACTATAAAGTGTAACTTTGAAGATTTTCAACAAAAAATTAATCCATGTTCTCACCATTCCAAGCCGACATTAAAAGCTGAATTGCATTTTTTATTCATCTGAGGCATGCTGCAACTATTCTATATATCACATATGACAAACAGCTAATCCTTATTTGCCTTACCAAGCCTGTCACATATTAAGCTGCAGTTGCATTATGGCCAGTGGCAGGTAAAGTACAGTAAGCCTGACTGGATTTGGCAGCACGGACACAGTTGTTAAAGAGTTTCCTCCCAAAATAAAAAGATATCCATGTTTGAAAACTGACACCTTCCTCGCAAAACAATTGGCTTGAAGGTAAAACACATTACAAAGCAGCAGGAAGTCATTAATTATCTTGACATCTTTGTTTATGTCAACGGTGATGCTGCTGATGATGTGATAATCTGTTGTAAAATGTTGATTGATCAGTTCAAGTCATGTCACGTTCAAACATATTGTTGCATGAAGGGGAATTTGGTGAGCAGCCAGAGTTTTAAACACCACCCTGACAAATGGGGATTTAAAGAGATCAGAGATGAGATGATTCAGAATAAAGTGTTAGTACATGTGCAAAAAAACAAGGCAAAAGGGGCACCTTTTTTTTTTAAGTATAAAAACTGTTTCTATGTCCAGCATACTGATACTGAACCACATATGGGAGGACAATTTTCAAACAGCTACAATAGCAGCAGCCTGAAGGCAAGATATTGGAATTTTTAGACAAGATAAATCAAATGGTTGTTGTTGCTTCTTGATGTTTTAATTCAGTGTGCGCAAAGTGCATTCACAGTCCCTCCTCCTAATAAAAGTCACATTAGGAGTGAAAGAGGACTCCCTACACTTGGTGTTCATGACCTTTTTGTTTCATGCACTGCAGCTTAAGAATAAACTTGGCATGCTGTGACTCAGAGGCCAGTGATCTCGTTTTATGAAAGGACGCTTTGCTAGTTTTATCTTTTTTAACATGACGCACAAGTAAACCACAGTCACAGAGGTGACGTGATGCATATTTTGCAAACTCTAGAGGGTGATAATGCAAATGTGTTGGTACTGATACACCAATATTAATCCAAAAATCCATAAACTTTACCACAAATCACTACCTGCATTATTTGGACACTTATTTTGGTTTTCAAATGTCATTAATATTTGAAGGGTTTTTTTTCTTTTGTGCTGTGTAGATTGTCAAACAAACTGCTGGTGGTTTCTTCATTTAAAAAATTAAGTTTGAACTCATCATAATTCCTCATTACTTAACATTTACCCGCAGAGTCCCTTGAGACAATATTTTAATATAAAGTGTTGGTAGCTTTGGCCATCCTTTATAAGTAATATTACTTTCATACTTGTTGTTTTTCTTTCTTGATGGACTTAGTTGCTGTAACGTCTTAAATGGGTAAGTTGAGGAACTGGCTTGTCTATAAAAAATAGAAGAAAAAAAAACAATACATGATGAGTAACACATCTGCTCTGTAACTACCTTCCTGGACGTGCAGAAAATGTGTCTCCTATTCCATTTTGCAGAGAGAAGTTTCTTGTTGAAAGCAGGTTGGACTGAAGCACCGTGAGGCTGATTGCAGGTGAAGAGGCCTCTTGGTATGCTGGGTAATTTACATGACATGATTACTCCAGCAGCCCCCTTTTCTTTGTGTGTGTGCCTGTCTGTGTTTGTGCATGAGTGTGTGTGAAAGAGAGAAAGACACAGAAAGAGAGAGAGAGAGAAAAAAAAATGTAGGGAACAGGGTTTAGTGGTAATATGGTGCTAAACATCTGTGAGCTTGATGACACTCACTTAAAACAACGAGAGGAAAGGTGGGAGGGAGTCATGATTGAAGGAAGAAAAGAGGGAGGATGTGAAGGAGGAAGGGGAAAGATGAGGGGGGATCGAGGGGCGTAGAGAGAACGGGAGAGAAAAAAACACAGCAAAAAAAAAAAAAAAATGGAGGAAGCAGAAAAGAAAGAAGTAGCAAAGATAGAAAAGAGGTGATGGAGAAAGAAGTTGCAGAATTTATAAGACACCTCCCAAGAAAGTGAAGCTAAACATCAAAGACAGAGAAAAAAAAAGTGTGTAAATGTGTGTGTGTGTGTGTGTGTGAGAGAGAGAAGAGGGCAGACAGGGCAGGCAAGCTGCATGGTCTAACTTGCTGTAAAAGCACCTGAAGAAACAACACAAAACTGGCACGATAACATCTACCCTGACTGCCCTTCCAGCTTTGTGTGAGTATGTGTGTGTGTGTGTATTCAAGTGGGTACATTCAGCAGTTTGACACTCAGATATAGTTATTGTTATATCCTACACTATATATAACCTTTTAACCCAGATGTTTTTCTTACATTTTGTTGTAAAAAAAAGCTAAAATAAAACATCAATATGTCTTTTATGACTCTGCCATTACATCAGGTTAAACACTTTAAGCCCCATTTACGTTTTATGCTTCATGCATCTCAGAAAAAAAATCCAGATGTATTTTGCACTTTTATTCATTATTACTATTTTTTATTACCTCATTTACATCTTGCTTTATTGAAGTCAAACTATTCTGATCCAACCCAATAGGTTATTAAGTGTAAATGCAGTCGGAAAACATTCAAGATTCTGTTTCTTCAAACCTCCTACAGAGATGGTTAACAGGGCCATTGCCACATGGCATTGATTATCAGCACTATCTCATCCACACAGATCAGTGGCTCTGCTGATTACTGATCAGATAAAATGTCAAAACAACTCATTTCAATTTCATATGTTTTGAAATCACTGAAGCGGATTTTTTTGTGCTTTAAAGGAGAAAGATTATATATTTTGGTATAAACATGACAAAATGAACTAAAATGATGACTGCATATAAAGTAATAATAGGTTCGACATTATGTCAAAGATGTCTATGTGTTGTGTTGCAGAGAAGTCAACTTAAGGTAGCATGCTAACGAGCTAACAGCAGTTCGTCCTGTCACAACTTAGTCCAACATGAGATGACAAACAAGTAGTGACTCCCAGACGGTTTATTCTAATCTCTTTTAGACATTAATTATATTAATATATTAATATAGATAATTTATTGTATTTTTGCACCTTAAAATATTTGTTATGATGTGTCATTTAGTGACTTTTTAGTGTGTAAGAAAAAAGCTTCACCACCTCACATTCTGTTCTTACTTCACCTCTTGCTCTCACTCTCTTCCTGCCAGAGGTGGATTAGCAGAGTTCTGCTCCGTTTACCTCCACCTGTCAGCGCTGCGAGGCCTCTTGTGTGCAGCTGCATGTGTGTGTGTGTCTGTGTGCATGTGTGTGTGTGTTTGTGTGTGTGTGTGTGGGTGTGCATGTGTGTGTGTTCTGTGCATTCAGCCATGAGAAGCTACCACTAAGACCCTGCATCATGGGTTCTGTGTAGGTGACAGCTAAACAGTTCCACCCAGAACACACACACACACACACACACACACACACACACACACACACACACACACACACACACACACACACACACACACACACTTTAAGTGACGCTTTTAGACAGTTAAGCCAAGTAAATGCTTTGGGTATCAAGTACCATTAGCAGCGATGCACTCAGAATATGAAAACCTGATGTGGCTTTTAAGTTTCTGTTTCTACTTTCAGCAGCTGAGAGGAAAAGATAGAGAGACACAGAGATGGAGAGAGCAAAAAGAAAAGAGAGAGAGAAAGAGAGAGAGAGAGAGAGAGAGAGAGAGAGAGAGAGAGGGAGAGAGAGAAGGTTTGTTGACTTGTTGTGTGGTCCCGTGTGACTGTGAGGGAGCTGCACCTCCACGCCTCGCTGCCATCCCCCCCTCTCCGAGCTCTTAGAGCCTGCTCCGGCCTGTTCGAAGGAAGTGTCCTCCCAGCTGACACACACATACACGCACAACATGAAAATGTTGGCAGAACGCCCTTCATGAGACCACAAAATGCAAACATTTCCTACAAACTTCAGAACTGAAGATGCTCCAGTGTGTTTGAATTCAGTCCTGGAATGAAGCCTAGAGAGCCTGGATGAGGACCAAGTGAGATTTAAACATGTAATTTGTCACAATTCTTCACATTTCACAATGGAAACAGCATCACATTTATCTTTTGCATAACAGTCATAATATGTTTAGGCAACAGAGCAGGTTAATGTTAATCAAAAAACATAATTTTGCTTAAATGTTGATAATTGTGTAATGTTTCTGTTTCAAGTCACATCTGACTTTTTCTGTATTATACCAGAATTATCTGTCTCTAAAGCTGTTATACAATCTATGATTTTATAAATGTTGTTGTTTAATTCCAGCTCAAACCGTATGAGTTAATCGGCCTTGATGTAAAATCAATGCTCATGATTTATGTGCTCATACTGGGAAGACAGCCTGTCAGCTCCTGTTGACCATTGTGGCAATTGACAATTGTCAGTAAAGATTTATTCAAATACACTAGTTCAGGTTTGTTTATTGGCAATGATGCCCTGTGTGCCGAAACCTCTAAAAAGTAGAGGTACAGGCGCAAATGGACATGCAGTTGGCTTGGAAGACGTGGCCAGTATGGCTCATCAATTTTGCAGAAAGAATTGAAAGTAAGCTACTTTTAGCTCTACTTTTAACGTAATTAATTTGATAGCTAACGTTAGCAATGCTAAAGTTCCCTGCTGTGCTTGCTATTATCAACCATGAACCGCACTTTTTTACGTTTTTTAAAATTTTTTTAATCTGCTTTTGTATTCATAGTATGAGACTACATTGGATATCAACTTTTTATGAGATTGATACACTTTTGGTCTTGCAGCCAAAATTTTTACTCTTTTAGTGCGTGTTCATGACCATCACCCGCCCTCCTTGGATACTGGCCAATGAGACTTTATTACATATACACACTTTTTACGTTTTGACAACTTGTTGCTAACGTTAGTTTTTATCAACGTTGTGTCATCATGGTGTTTTCAGACACTCTATTTGTCACCCAGCACAATCGTAGTGAGAAAAAAGCACTAACCCTGAGATATTGACTCATTCCTCTGCTTTTACTGAACTCAAACCAGCAGACCAAAATTTCTGACCTGACAGAAAATCTCCAACCATTTGACGGCTGCTCTGGAGATGATAATCAGGCCCTCTCTCCCCCTTTTACTGCACAGCAAATGATGACCAACAAAGCCAAAAATTCAGCCTGACTCTAAAATGAGTTGTGCAACTCATTAATTGGGTCAAAAATGGGCTAAAATCATACAGTGTGTGTGAGGCTTACCCATGCCCTGTGACCTCTCAACCTATTTGGAACGGTCAAATTTAAATATGTTTTTTTTTTTTTTGTATTTTCATAGTCTGTACATATTTAACAGATTCACTAATTTTCTTTTTTAGTGATAGCATACAAAGAATTCAACTGCAGACAACCATGTTCTGTAAAATGAGCTTGTTTTTGAGTCCATCTGCCCCCTAGTGGTCAAAAATTCTTTTGGCAGCTTTAACGTAAAGTGCATGAGGTAATAGCACTATTTATTATGTCAAACTGTATATCTGTAATAACAATGAGTAATGAAGAAACAATGCAAATAGTACAAACAGTAGATGATTCAACTGCACTGTACCAACAGCCCTTACACTTTTAAAAATCCCATCATATGCTTGTTATGTGACCAAACTCTGATGCTATAAACACAGAACAGCCTACATACTGGAGCCACCAGGTCATGTGAGATATTTATTTATTTTACTGTAACTTTTCCCTTGTGAATTCAGTGACGGCTGGTTTGTCTAAATACCTGAATTAGAGAGAGACATAGAGAAGGGACAGAAAGAGACAGAGAGAGAGGAGGAGAGAGAGGGGTAATTAGAATCCAGTGATTAATGTTCTAATGAGTTTATTCTCCAAGGGGATTAACATGAAGGCTAATAGCAGCTGTGCTAAAAACATCCCAAAAAACCTAAAACACAAGAGACAAAAACACAGGCACAGGATTTACTGGTCCAAGAGAAGAAAAACATTAGTTTGTTGTTTATTTGGTTGGTTTCTAATCAACGTGTGCAACCTTGGAATGACCTTAGCTCAACCGCTAAGAGTTTATCTCCAACTTAGCTGCAGCATTAGGATGTAGATGAAGAGGAGGGTAAACCCAGCAGGGGGTTATTTATGTTTATATGTGTAAAAAGTGGACTCTATGACTCTACAGTATATCTAATGTTACAAAAGTGTTTTCTCAGTTAGTTCTCACGAATTCAAGTCAGTCTGGTGCATGGTCCTGTTGTTTTGGCACATTGTTGTACAGATTGTAGATTGGTAGGAACAAATTTAAGAGTTGAGAGACAGGTGAGAGAAACGCATACGAAGGCAAGCGAAGAGGGAAAAATATATATCCTTGTAACCAGATGGTTTTTTAGAGTGATAGGGAGAGTGACATTCGGGTTGGCTTAGCCCTTTTCTGAAGGAAAAGGAGAGATTAAGACAATCCGTAGCGAGCCACCTTCCCCTACGTCAAGGTGCTTAGGGACCCAGGGAGCAAAGAGGATTGTGGGAGAGAGAGGGGGCTTCTGGGATAGCGACGCAGGGATCTTAGAGGGCATTAGCAGTAACGTATTCTACCTGAGATAGACAGAGAGGAGACCACACTGCCAGCACTGGACCCCTTTGTTGACTGGCTTAATGGTTCAGTCTTACACAAACATGCACACATATATAAAGGCATGGACACACACACACACACGTATAGGTAAACACAGTGTGCAAAGATCCTACACAAAAATGCATCATATTTTAATGAACACAAACAGCCTGCACACACACACACACACTCCACATACTGTACAGGCTAAATATTAAAACACTACAGCTGCATGCAAATACTACCTCTTGAACAAAGGCACTCAAGCAAACTATGTGGACACACACACTGTGTGGTTCCTCTGTAGTTTTGCTAAAATAGGTCAAATCTTACTTAAAATTAAGCCAAAAGACATATGGAAATAGGTCAATTTATTTTAATTAAAAAAACAAGATCCACATGGAAACATGCTGCTTTAAGTCCACCTATCAAGCACTTGTTAGAAGTAAATATAAACATTTAAAAATGGGTATCAACACACTATAATGAAGATGTAAGTCGAAATAAGCACTTATCATGTGCTTGTAAACAGCTTTAGCTCATCTTGTGGACAGTGTAAATACCTTACAAAAAAAAGGCTTTATGACCTATAAACCTACGCCTGAGGCCAGATTAATAAACATGTGTGTGAGCGAAAGTCCATATCAGACTATGAAAACTTAAGTTATTACTTTATAAAGGTTTCATGTGGTTCTTACATAAACAAATCAGAGAATCACACATAATGTAATGCATGACACAATGGAACCGAATAAACATCATTTACATCTGCAAGCAACATGATTGTGGCAACTGTCATCCAGTAATGAAATGATTACTCTCAGATGACCCACTTTTTTCACACTTTCTTGGATGTACTGTTTTAGGGGATGAACTCTTTGTTACCATTATATTTCTAACCTGAGTGATTCTATGATGGAGAGAAATCTCAGTGTTAAACATCAGATTGTTAAACTAGCCTAGATTTGTATTTAAATCCAACAATTTACAGTATATTTTTGCAGTCTGCTATTTTTTTCATTCCATGCAAAAAAATATCACACTACATTCCTGACACTCTGTAATCATGTTGTATTTACACACAAAGCTGATGAAAAAGGTTGACTCAGTTTTTTTTGTTGTTTTTTTTTTAAGCACTGGAAAGTTGTCGAAGTGCAGCCTAAATCTAATCTGGGTTCTGCTGGCTTGTACCTTTGCCAGAGACATTGAGGAATTAAGGAGGGGATTACGGTGTGTGTGGTAATCTGTAGGGATGTGTTGATTTGTAAGGTGGAAACAGGGATAAAAATGATTTTGTGTGTGTGTGTGTGTCTGCATGCGTGTGTGTGTGTGTGTGTGTGTGTGTGTGTGTGTGTGTGAGAGTGTGTACAAATATATACATGTATTTAGAGTTACATAAGTCAGAGTTTGGCTTTTGCAAGTGATTTATTTCTCCTGAGTCAAGTTGTGTTTCTGACTGACACAAACACACACACATACTGTATGTACACATAGAT
>JAQMCX010000045.1:5768990-5823359 GCA_029814765.1 Acanthurus leucopareius | reverse complement strand
CACACACACACACACACACACACACACACACACACACACACACACACACACACACACACACACACACACACATCACAGTACATTTACAGAGCTGGCTGCCTGCCTAAGCTGCTAATTACAGCTCTGTGTGTGAACTCTCACTCTCACTGAGTGAACAACCCAATATTAAACACCAAAGAGAGAGAGAGAACCTCAGGGTAGTTCCTCCATAATCCATATTTAATGGCTTATTATTGTACAGCTTGTGGTTGTGTTCTGCTTGTGTTTTCATTAGGCCGATTAAAGGGATATTTACAGAACCTTCTGTTCTGTAAATATTTTTTTGTGTGTGTGTGTGTGAAGATCCTCTCAAGTGGTAGAGTCTTTGACCTTATTGCCCTTTTCTATGTAACATACAGTCAAGAAGCAAGTTGTGTGCAGCTAAAAGCCCTTAAGCCAGTACAGGAGATTGTAAGAAGGAGCCATTCATACACCTATTTAACCTTTATTTCTACTCAAGAGATCACTGAGGGGAAACTGTCATTCTTCTACAATGACAATGAGTCAACTTCAAAGGTAAAAACAAAGAAAACAACAGAGATTCGCCAAAAAAAGAAAAAATAAACACCATAATTATCTTAGAAAAAGCAATGAAATTTTTCACGTTAAGGAAGATAATTTGATAGATAAATAGACATGAATACACAGTGAATTTAAATATAGTTCAAGCCCTAAAAATAATGTTAGAAACCTTTCAACTTTAAAATCAAAGTAGATGGTTTATGGATTATGCAGAGGGCAGAAAAAATTCAAAGTAATCTCTAATTCTCATAAACAACTATTTATTTATGAGAGGATAGAATCCCTTACAAATCAGAAGCAAAACAGTGTTCTAATTTTTTTTTTTTAAATAAAAGACCTACAATTGTACACCCCCCCTAAGCAGAGGTGAGGCCTTTCTCACAATAAACCACCTTCTGAAGTTATCATTAAATAAAAATAGTAAAAATAATGTTTTGTTAAAAAAAAATTTAAATAAATAAATAAACTCATGTTTTGCTCAGTTATCTTGCACTAAATAAAAAGTGTTGATTTCCTTTTTTATTCGTTTCTCTTCTGTTTGCCGGGGGGGTGGGGGGGGGTGGGGGATGATGTGCACAACATCGATGCCTCTAAATGACTAGACCTTGTACACGCTGAGTTACCTCCTCAGATTCTTCTGACTGTCAGTAATTCAACATCCTTTCCATCTAGCCTCTGCGACCTCCATTGTGAAAACAGGCTTTCATGAGGAGTCATAAGAAGATGGGCAGATGCTGAAAACAGATGAGATAGAAAGGAATGTGGAGTAATTAAGCGCTGAGCAACAGAGAGGTTTGTCCTTGAATTCTGGACACAAAAGCTACTTGTGCCTATTGTGACACATCAGTGCTCAGTAGACATTATGCCTTTAGCTGATGCAGGACTAAACTGATCTGTTCAGTTATGGATTTTTTTTTTCAGTTTTTTATTTCGTTTTTTTTTTGGTTAAATGTGCCAAATTAAAACCTGAAGCGTGTGATGTTGCACTGCAGTTTTTTTTTTTTTTTTTTTTACAACAATTCAGGTCCCAGTGAAAGAGTTAAACCAAATGTCAAATTCATGATAACAATCAGCCAACCAAACCAATTGCTTTGACTAGGCTGGTTTTGATGAAAATTTATAAGAATTTCTCAAAATCCATTTTTGCTTGATTTACTGGTTGTATTGTTCCGATTCAGACATTAATATAACCTGAACTCTAGGTGCCTTATTAACAAAAACATCCAAAGGCTAAATGCAGCCCCTAACTTGTTGATATGAGAGTAACTTTTAAAATACTTGAAGTAACTTTTACATTATGTTCTGTGACCTACAAGATGTCAACAAATACCATTTTTTCTTGAAGTTTACAATATGGCTATATAGGTCTATGGAAGATGTCAGACACATTTGAGGTTAACATGGATGTTAAACACTATCACCCGAACACGGTCATAACTCGAACACATAATCTACTCACTAATCTGCCTTTCCAGCCTCATTGTGTTTATACCTGCGCTTTTATAACCTACCCTGACTTAATCTTTCCAACTTCAAGATTCATATGATATCATATTAGGTATGTAAAGTGTAGGAATAACACTGATAGCGATAAAGCTGAAGTCACATGACCACGGTGGTGTTTATTTATTGCTTAATATTAGCATTTAGCCTCTGGTTAATAAATGAATGCTTTAAAAATCATAAAAATGATGATCATTATGTACAAGATCTACTGTATCTTGTTAAACGAAATGTAAAGTTCTCTAAACTTCTGTTTGCGTAATTTGGTTTTGCTCACTTTCTGCAATTATCCAAAAGTCCAAAATCTCATTGGCTTTTTGTTGAGAGAACCAGGGCCATTCCAACTCCCAGTCAGGCCTTCAAAAACATCTCATTCCTGCAGAGCTCTGTGTTAATTTAGTCTGGTTTTCAGGCTCAAAGTCATGTTCCAAAATCTTGAGAAAAAGAGAATAAAATCATAATTTCTTAGTTTATCTATGATTTCGCAGTGCTGTAACGGACTGATGCTATTCAAGATACATTTGATCAGACTGTCTTTGAAGACTGAAAAAAAATGATACTTTGTTCACACAGACATCCAGTGACTTCACACAGCAAGCAGGCACCACTTACCAGTCGCACTCACTGTGAAAATAAAAATACATGATCTCATCAGCAACTTTCAAAAGATGCTTTTCTTTCTGTAGTCTTCTTTGTAAAGGTCGGACGGCTTTCAATGGCTCTAATCAACCTATAATCCATGTGTAACATCAATAAGTATAAAAAGTATCAACAAAATCTGATTATTCATTACGTTTAAAAAAAAATCAAATGTGGTCAAATCTAAGGTGTTAGACCTTTCACACAGCAGCCAATTTTCCATGGATGATTTGACTTCCAGTAACTTTTTGAAGCAAAAATTAAGTTTTTGAGTTTGCGCTTTACGCATGGCTAATATGTACGTTTGAGGGAATGGTGGCCTTTACGCAGCATGGTTTTCCCTTTGCGCATGCTGTTATGTCACACATAAGTACAGTATTGTGCAAATGCTCCTATGACGAAGAGCACACCTTCAGTTTGACTCCATGCTGTTTATCCACCCTGAGTGGAAACTTCAGTTCAAAGTAGTTCACTAACTCACTCCAGTATTTCCTAAGAAGTTAGTCAACACTCAAGTTGGTATCTGCACACATGCCTTAGTGCGTGTATCTGTGAGGGTGTGTGTGTGTGTGCATGTGTATGTGTGTGTGTGTGTGTGTGTGTGTGTGTGTGTGTGCATGTCTTGCTGTGCCTTGGTGAGCTGGTTAAGCCTTCACTTTGCCTAAGACATGTGTGGAATTTTCCCTCCTCATGAAAAATAGTCCTGAAGAAAACTGAACTTAGAGGAGGTGTCTCTCTGTTGGATATGTGGATGGGGGGGTGGGGGTGGGGGCAGAAAACTGTTGAAAATTGTCTTCCTTAGAGTTAAATTGTATCTATTTAATTACAATTGTCACATAAGGCCTTTGCATTAGATATTTATCTAATCATGTCTTTGAAGCTATGTGAGGTGCAGTGTCGAAACCACAGAGAATCATCACACAGAGTCTTCCATCCCTTCAGCTTGTTGTTTTGTTTTTCTGCCCACCAACTTTCCTATCTCACTTCACTCTCACTGCTTTATTCACGCGAGTAATTGTCTCATAAATCCATTTTATGCTCTGCGCTCGGAATCAAACAGCAGACAAAGTTAGAAACTTACATTGATATCAAAGTTAATATCAAAAGAAAACTAAAATGAAAGTGAATATGGAACTTCCATTTGCCATATTTGTAGTTAATTGTAGTTCATTTGTCGTTCAGAAGTGGGTAAAAAAAATCTAATTATGCAAGCATGAACATTTTAGAAGTCAAAAAACTTGCTCCTTGTTTGATAATTCACCAGTGTTGTTTGTGGCTTCTTGTCACTGCCAGGTTAGCTAACAGAAGTTGCATCAGAACTTTCTGTTTACACTTTCTGTTAAATCTTTACTCACAGTCATCCTCTAACCTAACCATAACCTTATCCTTAACCCTTACCTTACTCAGTTTTACAATTCCAGGAGCCAGGAATCAAATTATTTTGCTTATATGTTTCCTAAAGGTGCTGAAGATGACTGATTACATCTATGACTCCATCGATGGCTCTAGTAGATGGGGGAGCTTGCACTCCTCAGCAGTGTTCAGCAGTGATTTAATCAGGTATTACATAAAGATGTTGCATTGTGCAATATTTTTCATGATTTGCCTCCACCAAGAAAGCTTTCGAGTTCATCTTATTTACATTTCATCTGCCTCATAAATCAACAGTACAGTGATTAAACAACAGCTGTGATGAAACGTCCACAGCCGCAAACAGAAAACAGCTTCTTGAGGTTTCATGTTTACTTCAGTCTCCTTGGGAATGGTTATTTCAACATAAAGATTTTCTGTTTTAACATTGCTCAGACACACATATTAAAGAATTACTATCAAATTTCATGTGAGTCTACATAGCTGTATTCACAGAGACGGAAAAGCGGAATAATAACAAAGTGTTTTAGTGTGTATGAGTGTGTGTGTTCACAAACTGTGTGAAGGCGGATGTGTCCTCCTTGTGTCTGATGCTTCAGCCTTTGTGTGTGCAAGCATGCATGTCCCCCAATCATGCCCCCTGTGTCTGTTTACGTGTGTGAGTGTGTCTGCATGTGGGCGTGTGTGTGCCCACAATGCTGTTAGGTTGAGGTGATGACAGAGGAGGAAGGTAACAGTCGCAGACTTTTCCAGATGAGTGAAAACGCTGATGTGTCAGGCTGATATAATATTGTAATAACTAGACAAAACGGACCAGTGTTTGCAGTGTTATCTGTGGTTAGGACGAAGGTAACAAAACTCTGCACAAAAATCCACCATTTTAGCCATAAAAAATTCTGATGATTTGAAAGAGATTTGTAAGAGAATTTTTTAGGAAGCATCCTGGCACTATAGGAAAATTCTCAGATGCAAAATTCAATATGAACGTTTGACTGACTGCTCTGTGTCTTTGGCAGTATTTCCACTTATTACTCACTTAATTAACCTTGTCTTTTTTTTAAAAATTATTTTATTCAAATCCATACTGTTGTTCGTTTCATCCACCTAATGCTTGACTGTATTTTGTTCTGCACTGATTATTAATTTAAAACTAAGTTGTTATTTTGTAAGAAAACTCTCCAACGAGCTCCACCCATCTTGTCATCTGAGCCGAGCTGTTTTTTTCCTCTTTTCTTACAAAGATTTTAACACACAAATTGCAGAAAAAATCTTTAAGCAGATTGATTTGATGAATGTTCAATGATATAATTTGTGTCCTGTTGGATTTTAGGGGTTTTCCAGAGACATTCTTCAAATTATGACTCAGATATCTATAGTTTTTTTTTCAAACATCTCACCTATTATATTTATTTTTACAAATTCGTTCTCTCCTCTCTTCCTATATCTCTCTGATAGTGTTGAACATATTGCTTGAATGTTTGATCCTTTTTTTCTCTTGTAAAATGCATTGTGATTTGTTTTAAACAGTTTAATGCTGCATTTACTAGTTTATTCAATTTGTGGTTCTTTTTCTACCGTCAGCAGTAATTAGTCTGTGCATGTTGGTGATAATTATTAGAGCTTGACATGTTTTAATAATCTTAAGGGCTGATCTGAAGAGTTTGCCTCAGTCAAACGTGAGAAGCTGCCTTATTTACGTGTCACAACTTGTCATCTAGCAGGTCTATCCAGGAATAATCTCTGTGACAGCGCAAAACAACTTCTCTAATGACTGCAGGACCTCTGAGGTACTGCTCTAATTTGATACTGCTCCAGACCACCACAGCATCATTTTTTTAATATTTACATTAGTTAAAAACACTTGACTCAATATGTACATGAGCAAGCTTCAGCAAGTTTTTCCTAAGAGGAGAGTAAACTCTGTTGTACTGTAAACACACAAAGTGCAAAACATGTCTGTGTCACAGGAATTTTCCAACTTTTCCTGGTGTAACCTGCCAATTAAGGATTGAACCTCTTGTGTCAAGCCTGGACCAGCTGCTGCCAGTGTGTATACATGTGTGTGTGTACATGAGGAAGTGGTGAGGATGAAGCTCTGTCAGCAGGCGGGATTAGACCCAGTGCAGCTTCAACAAGAAGAACCTTTTCAGTACATCTCTTCAAAGAACCTCAACAAACACACATACACACACGTACACACACACACAACCAATCTTCTGGCGCTGTTTCACACTCTGTGCGAGCAAATCAGTGTTCACACTGGGTACAACACACCTGTTGGCATGTGTGTGTGTGTGTGTGAGTGTCTGCGTCTGTGTAAACCCTCCTTCAAGCAGCAGGGTTTTAGCGAGTGCATTTAGAGATCAGAGGTTTCTCAGGGTGATAATACAGAACACTCCACTCCCTCCCTCCCAACCAAACCAAACCAAATACACCTGAAAACACTCACACAGGTGTGCGTGTTTGCGTGTGTGTGTGTGGTGTGTATGTGTGCCCGACAGGGGGTGGCGGGCAAGAGGAGGAGAAGGGGTGTGGAGGGGAGGGTGAACACACAAGCACTTGCTCTGATATACCGTGTGTGTTCAAGAGCTCTAGACAATATTAAACCCCTCCCAGCCTCTCTCTCTCTCTCACACACTCATTCTCGCACACACACACACACACACACACACACACACACACACACACACACACACACACACACATTGATCCAGGGCTGGCAGGCAAAGGATTACAGCTCTGTGGTGCAGCTTAGCTCCAATGTGAAATGTGAGGAGGCCTTGGATTGAACTTTCAGACTAATTCAATAATTACAGCTGTTGTGAGCAAGAAGGCTAACCAACTTGTCTGTCTGTCGCTGGACCCGTACCTGTCTGTCTGACAAACCTGTCTAGCATCAACTTTTCCATGCCTGTATGACTGACCTGTATGTCTGACGTAACTGTCCGTCTTACCTGTATAACTGTCTTTGTACCTGTCTGTCTGAACATCCTGTCAAACACATGGCAGCCTTACTCTTTTGACCTGTCTGTCTCTCTTCCTTTCTGATCTACCTGTCCATGTGTCTCTGCACCTGTCTGTTGCTATAACTGTTTGACACTGTACCCTTCTGTCTCTAAACAGCTTGTCCCTGAACTGTCTGTCTGACTGTTGTCTTCATCTCTATACGTGTCTGTCTTTATCTAACCCACCAGTTTGACTTTATATCTGTCAGTCTCTGTCTATCTGACCTACCTGTCTGACTTTGTACCTGTCTGACTGGTCTATCTAGTGTCCATGTCCCTGTCTATATGTAACTGTCTGTCTTTAAACATGCCTGTCTCTGTACTTGCCTATCTGACCTTCCTCTGTGTCTTTATACTGGTCTGTGTCTGCCTTTGTCTTTTTGAGCTACTTATCTGACTTTAAATGTGTGTCTCTCTATCTGTCTGCTTGTTTTTAGTGTTTGTCTGTATTAGTGAGACCTACATGTCTGCCTATGTTTTTGTCTGTCTTAAAAAGCTGTCCATCTGACTATTTGTCCATCAGCTTGTTTTTTTTTATCTTCTAGCTATTCAGTAAGAAGTATTGAGTTCTTATTCACCAGAAAGTGTGCAGACAGTAGTTTGATCACAATATACAGTGTCAGTGATCACCTGTCTGTCCTAACCTACCTGTCTAATCTCTGTTTTATTAGTTATCATCTAAGTTAGTCTGTGTATTTGTGTGTGTTTGTAAAAGAGTCAGTGCAGGTCCCCACAAAGACAAATGTACAGGTTTGTGTGTGTGTGTCTGTGTGTGTCTGCGTGTGTTTGACTAAGTAATTATCAGGTCACGCAGGGTTTAGCTGTTGACTGCTAGAATGATTGTACAGTAGTTACCATGGTAACATAACATGTATAGTTGAAGCTCCGCCTCCTGTACACCTCACCTGGTTTAATACTCTGACAGCTTTGCATGGGGATTTCTGTCCAACAAGGTTCAAATGACATTTACGAACGCCTTTTATGGTTTCGTAACACCATGGTCATTTACTTCACACACACACACACACACAGCACAATCCAAGAAAGTCTCAGCCTTTTGAGGATTGATTGATGTCTTTCTTAAACTTACCTGTTACAGTAAAAGTCACTAACCTGGTGCCATTAGGGTAGATGTCAGTTCTTCAAGTGTCTGAAAATTTTACTCTAAAGAATAAAAGATTAATATACACTAAGTAAACTATTCCAGAGGTAATTATTATTATGTTATACATTTCCTTTCTGTTTCATTGTGTTCCTGCTATAAAACTGACATACAGGAAAAATAACAAAAACGTCAAGAAAATCATTTCTATCAAAAATGATATCAATAATAGTATTGTAATACAATAAGTAGTACTGAACGACACAAGCTTGCTGAACATGTTTGTCACAGAAAAAAAAAGAACTAAAATAATACAAACCTGGTAAATAATTAAGTTTCAGATACCCAGTCAATCAGTATCAGTCTGTGTCTTTACATATTTAGAGGAGCCCTGCTGGTAATTTGTAACAGTCAGTTTGTAACACAGGCTTTCTGTTATAAAAATACAGTACACGGTTTTCACACCCAAGCCCAGATAACCCTGATGACATCATCTGTGTTATTTTCAAAGGCATGACAAAGCTCCTCCAGAGCCACAGAGGTCATTATACAACAGACTAAGTACCAATCCTCATGACTGGTAAACTGTAATGTGTCAAATCAGTGGAGGTCCCCTTTAATATTCAAATGAATCCCAAACATGCAGTTAAATGTACCTGCAAATGAATGTTATTAAATGTGAATAAAGTTAAATTAAGATTAATTAAAAAGAAATTAATTTGAAAATTAATTATAGCAGCTATTATTTGGCCTGATTTTGTTTAATGAATTTACATTTTTACATCTAGGCAATAAGCTAATGCTCTAATCCTGGGTGATTTGCAGTCATTGCAGCAGTCTAACCACACTGTCATTACAAGTAACCAACAGTAAGGCAGAGTAGTTATAGCAGAATGGGTGTCTGAATGAGTTATTCTTATGATTATTATAATCTTTTTGATTTTTGCAGAAAGTAAAGAACAAGAAAAAAATCTGAAGACAGAAGTCAAAATTTACTGTCAAGGTTGCTCATTAGTGATTGCAAAAAAAGTCAGTTTTCCTGGTTGCATAAAAAATGTGTTTTTCCTCGCATGAATTAAGAAGACAACAGGCTGTAACTTGATGAGACAAAACTCTAATGTAAGGTGTCCTATCTGGTCATGTCTATTTGAAAGAAATCTGATTTAAGGACAAGACTAAATATATAAACAGTAGTTATTTAAAGTGGGAAGCCCCACTGTTATGAATGAAAGTGTGAGTGAAACAGTGAGTGCACATTTACACCAGGATCTCCAGGATCAGAGCCTCCATTCACTGTATTACTGCACACCAAAACAGTGGTTGTTGCAACTTGAACTGAGGTCATGGAAAACCTTGAACATAAACAACAACAAAAGTCTGATTGAGCTCACATTGTTTGTGTAACCACAGCAGGTCTGTAGTCAGTGTGTGTGTCTTTATGTGAGTGATTTCATGTATCCGTGGTTGACTGTGTGTTCATGAATCGACTACATCTTTGTTTAGTAAAATGCATGGAAATGTGTACATGAGGGTGCTGTGTTTGTGCAGAGTGTGTGTGTGTGTGTGTGTGTGTGTTTGTTTGTTTGTGTGTGTCTAGCTGTGTGTATTGTGCATTGTTTGGAACTGTTTACATATAAAAAAACTTCATGACTAAATTACAAATTAAATGTAACTGCAATCAGTTGCACAACTACATAGACTCCATTCATTGGGTGACTTTCTCTTAAGTTTTAGGTAGTGTTTTTAATTGGTTGTCTTATTTGAATATGCATCACCCCTCCCCTGCCAATAAAATCAATTCCCATTGCTTTAGACAACCTTAGTCTACCATGCCTGTACCTAGCTGACCACGTCAAGGCGGGTAGCCATGTTGTTTGCCAGACAAGAACACCTTTCAGTGCTGCAAATCCAACAATGTTTCCACCATCCTTTCTTTCAAATCAGAAAGTGGCTCTAAAATAACTGTAAAGTTAAACGCTTTTTTACTATCAGTAAAAAATGCTACTGACATCGAAATCAGTCACTGTCAAATCTGAGGAAACTTCTAGAGGAATTAAAAATAAACATTACAGGTAAAAAAAAAAAAAGTTAAAATCCAGTTTAAACATTTCTTAGAAGAGCAATCAAAAAGTAATAAAAAAAAAAATATGAGCCACATTACTTTGATTAATTCATTAAAACAGTTAAATTACTCGTTGCTGTAAATTTTAAGACAGTCGCCAGTATTCCATAATCGATTACAGTTTAAAAGTAACCTTCCAAACACTGTGTGTGTGTGTAGGTGTGTGTGTTTGAAATCAGATGAGCTCATTGTAACACTATGAATGGTAATCATACAGCCCCCTCTCGGCAGCCGTGTGTAACCCACTGAAACCCAAACAAGAGATGAAGTGTGATAATACACACACAAACACACACACACATACACACACACACACACACACATACATACACACGCACACACACATACACACACAGTATGATGGGAGATGCAGGGCTATTGTGGAACTTGAACCTTCATGTCTCACTGCCAGGTGAGCTCATGTTTTGGCCCAAATAAGAGAGAGAAGAGGGGGGGTGTTAACAGAAGGAGGCAGGGAAAAGGGACAGTAATAAATACACCAGCAGTGATACTGTAATATGATATCTGCACTTGCTGTTAAGAGTGTACTTTCACAAACCTTTGGTTCATTGATTACTGTCAGTTAAGCTGTTGATTAGCTGGAACAAACATATTTTTGTGATTGTTATCATGGACAAACTGTTATGATGCTGATAACATGTTATGACTCAAACTCTAATGCAACTCCAAAATTAATCAGTTAATGTTTTCAAATGAAAAGAAACAGAGAAAATGCTCAAGTATAAGTTGAACACAAACCCTGCACATATAACTTTTATTATTTAAGGAGACCTGTGATGGTTTACTTATGTGTCAGACATGAATTGTAACAATGACAGATGCTTATATCAAACATGGCCAGAGTGTTAACTTGTGAGATAAACATATGAAAAAGGAATCATTGTGAGTAAAAAACACAGGCTTTTGACTGATCTTATTTCAGCAGGTTTTTCTACTGTCCTCAAGGTCTGATGTTCTTTATTTTATGAAATGGTCATTTTCTCTCCATGCAGCATGCCCATGGGGTATGGAGACACACTCATCTACCCCCGAGTCATACCAAGTTGATTTCACAGTGGCTTTAACCAGGACTCTGATCCTGATCATATTTGAAGAAAATAGAAGAAAAATATTTACCTGTTTTATTATACTTCAGCTGCTCTGCCCAGACTATCTGTGATTTGCAGAGTTTCATAAAGGTCAGATAGTTTTCCTTGTTGTTGTAGCAGCTAATAACTGCTTAATGTCACTTAGCTGACCACTCAGTCAACTGTGCATCTGCTGACTTGCTCAGACTGGGAGCTCGAGGCACCTGAATAGTGTTTGTGTTTATATTTTAGTATAGAAGCTTTTGACAGCCGAGAGGTTTTTTTTTAGGAGGCAGAGGACAGTTGCTGTATGGTTGGCTGAGTTAGCTAGCTTAGGGCAGAGAGGAGGAGGTTTTTAGGCCCAGGAATTGTCAGCTGATGGCGCTACTAACACTGTGCTGCATCCCCTTTATCAAAAATCGCTCCATCAGGACTCTATGCAAACCACCAAGCTAGTCTCCCCAAAAATATGATCCAATTTTACCAAAATCTATGAATTAAGTTATTAAGTTATGTCTTTTATAATCCTGTTGGGCATGTATGTAGCCCTGATCAGTAGTAATGCCGAGCTAAACATTTTGGGCCTCAGCAGTTCACATTACATAGCTGGTTTGTCATTTGCAAATGAGCTACATGTGTGTTTGTGACCAATGGTACGCACACAACTGTGATTTTCCAGACTCCTGAGCTGAGGCAGCACCATGTTTGCGTCTGTGAGAATCACTTATTCAGATTTACATATTTTGCCTCGTAGATCTTTTCTAAGGCTGCTTTGTTTAACATGTTTTTCTTTCTCTTCTCTAGTTACTCCTGTTAAACCTGTTAAGGCTGGACAAGTTACACCTAAATAATTATTTTGGAACTTTAACTTGGGTAAAACCCATCTTAGCTCTGTCCGGCCTTTAAAAAGTTTAAGACTTAAAACTTCTGATACAGTGTTTATGTGAAAAATGAATATATGCAATTCTGTAAAATAGCTCAAATTAAAGCCAATTTCTCATAAGGGAAAAGTATCTGGTGCTCCATGTGACAAAAGCCAAGTCACGTTTTTTTCTTACGTAATACCACCTCCTCTAACAACTCCTTAAACTACACACATACACACACAGACACATCAAGACCCCCTGCGAGCCCCCACAACCCCTCATGTTCCCCGCTAACCCTTGCCCTCTGACCTTAGGCTGTAAACAGGTGGAAGCTGAAGAACTGGCAGAGGTGGGGGGGGTATTATGTACTCTAATTAGTTTGGTGACCTGGAAAAAACAGACTTCTCCTCCTTCACTTCTTTATTAAGTGCCTCATAGTATTAAAACTATTCAAACAAGATAGTAGTTTGTTTGTTTTTAAGTTCCCTCATTATTCTCAGCACTTTCAAAATTTGATGTCTCCTTTAAAACGTGAAATTAAAAGATCCGAAAGCTGTACTGGGAAGATTTTCTGGTATGAAACACACAAAGCTAAGAGTGGTATTTTTTGCGAATCAATAATTTTCTGGTTGTTTGTTTTTTTTTCCATTGGTGTCACACAGGTCAAACAGGTTTTCACACACCAAAAAAGTGCCAATGTCACAGCAGTGCAAAAAGTTCCCATCAGATTTCTCACGCTCATCATAATTCAAGTGTATTAAACCAAATCATGCAAATTAGTCAGACTTCTTAAGTAAGTGGTAATTTAATGCCACATAACGAAACAATAATTGTTTTTCATATTCAATGTTTCTCTTACTGTAACCACTACCAACTGTGACACTAATTTCAACCATGCTTGAGTTCCCAACGCATCTATTGCGCATGCACTCTTCTTTTCGACTTTAGAACTGAATGTTCAGAGGTTTGCAGACATTTTCACTGTCAATAATGTATCTTGTGATTGGTTTGCAATTTTTTTCGGCCACTATAGTGATGCATTTTAAAAGTCTCAGTCTGAATACATCTTAATGGGTATTCTTAAATATATTTTGCTATGGCTTTGATGGTATTTCAGACTTGGTAGAGAATAATGAAAACATTTTCATAGTTGGCTGAACTGTTTCTTTAAGGAGAAAGAGAGAGCTACTGGGGTGAGAGGGACGGAGGAGGGAAGACAGGAGAAAAACGAGGGAGCCAGGGCAGTAGGGATGGATGGAGGGAGCGATGGAGGCCAGTCACCTGTGGTGTGGGAATAGAGCAGTGCTCTCCGCAGGGGTTGGTGGTTTCTCCTGCTCCCCACTTCTCACCCTATTCCCCTCACACACCCCTCTTACCTCATCCCCCCTTTCACCTCCTCCTCTCTTTTGGATGCAGCTGTGGGAGGGGATGTGTGGGTGTGTGGGGGTACATGGGAAGGGTGGATAGGTGCACAGTGAGGGGGATAAAATGACAGAAAAGACAGAGGCCAAGATGGATGTGTGGATCAAAGGTGAAGCAGGTGAAAGAGACAAACTACAATGAATGTGTGCGGTGGTGTGTTTTAGAATAATATGCCTTATATTGTGCATCAACAAACATTAAGACACACATTACAAGCCAAACATAGATTGGTAGAATAAAATTTATCTTGTTATAAATATTAGAGTAAAATAATGATTACTCAAAATTGGTTGCAGTTTAAATTTTCGACTACATTACATACATTTAACAGCTACACTTATGCATTAGTCTTGCAGGAGTGTCACTGCTAACTTTTATGCTCTATGTTTGTTTGCACAAAGGATATCTGCTAATATGTTTTAAGACAATTAAACCCCAAACATGATCACACTGTGTCAAATTTGGGGAAATTAGCCCTCATTACACTATGCAAGTACACATCCAGTTAACAATGTTTTTTTTCTTGTAAAATACCTGAAATCACATTTTAAAATCAGCACCAGAATTATTTATTTATTTTACAATTATTTAAACTTTTACAGTAGAGCATCTCCTTAGCCATTTAATTTGCCTAAATACGTTGTCTGTCACTTAGAATTTGCTGCAAAACTGTCAATTGAAATTTTTACAGCATATCAAACTGTACATGATGACATACTTATAAATGTGTGCCTGTGTGTGTGTGTGCTGCCCTCTGTCCCCCAGGCAGCTGCTTCCAGATGACCCCCAGTAGCGAGCTGTCACTGGACATCTGCATCACACACACACACAAGTTAGTGTGCCTGTGCGTGTACTTGTGAGAGTGGTGGCCTCTTTTCTGCTTGGTTGGGATTCTGTCACAAGTATTTGAAGTGTCTCTCAGCCACACACACTGACAATCACTGACACTAACCGCAGGAGACGGACAGGCAGATGTAAGTGTGTACATGTGTGTGTGTTGCTGATGTTAATGATGAGAGAAAGAGTCGTGTTACTACAGTGCCGCCGAAATCACGGCCCATGACCCCAGCAGACACGTGCATGCAAACGCACACATTAGGGACCTCCGGTAAGTACATAAAAAAAAAAAAAAATTGTACTTTTTTTTTTACTTCTCTTGCTGCAACAACTGATGTACATTTGAGATCTGATTGTGTCAGCAGTATCAAAAGTAAGTATCAAAAGCTGATAATCAAAAAAAAAAAATAGATAATTCACTTGTGAGATTCATGACTGATATTATTATATTCAAATTAAGAGTAATCTTTGTTCTGCAGCTAGGAACTTACACAAATTGGAGCTTTTTAGTTGAAAATGAATTGTCTGCCTACATAAATACAACATACTCTACGGCTGATACTTCTGATTTTGGGGGCCATTCTATGTCATTTGCAAACTTCCCATCAGGAAAATTGCGGCCTCTACTCCGGTCTGTTGATTACATTAAATACATGCTTTCAATCACCATCATATTTGATTTTCAACAAGACTAAAAAAAAAAACCCAAAAAAGAGATACCAGGATTAAAGAAATGTGATGTTTCAAGATAAATATGAGAAATTTTAAGTGGATATGAAAAAAAATAATTACAGTTAAAAGAAGTGAATATAAAAGTGGGAATCACTTTCTCTCCAATCTTGTAATTTAGATAATATGTACTTGCTGACTGTGAGTGTGTTTGTCAGTTTTAAGTGGAAAAAAAGACACTTTGATTAATTTTGTGATGTCAAGCAACACGACTTCATCAACTTTATGATTGAAACTCTGACTCCTACTTTGTTCTCATTATGAATACATTTACATAAAAAATAGTATATTTAAATTAAATGAAAAGCACATCTAACTCTTAAGGTATTGAAGCCATGATGGCTAACGGCTCGTCTTCTCTATTGTTAACAAGCTGATGTCAAATAGCAATACAGAGTTTCGAAAAAAAACAACATTTATCTTATCACTTAAAATAGAAAGCGTAACTGACTCATGAAAGTTATTTACAGCTCCTTTGATATCAAATTAATTTTCAACATGAGAAAGCTGTCAAGGAGAAAATAGGAGTGGGACTGAGACACTGACAGACAGACAGACAGACAGACAGAGACGAACAGGAAGTGGGAACTTTTCTTCCCAGTCGTTTCTAACTCCTTCTGCTGTGCACACAAGCTGCACGTCTGACAGAGTTTTCCAGCAATCTTCTCTAATCTGTTGAAACAATGTGCTGAGGTGTGTGAGTGTGAGTCTGTGTGAGTTGGGTGAGGTAGGGTGGGGTCCCACACCACTGTGATTGGGGTCAGGGGTCGTCAGGGAACCAGGGAGCTGTCATGCTCCATTACACTGTGCCTTGGGATAGAACTAAAACCAGAGTGAGGCACCCTGAAAACTTTTTTGAGTCCACTTAACAAGCCCATTTTACACTCATCTGGACACTTACAGGTTTTGCATGACCACACATGCACACGTACACACACACATGCCCATACTGTATTTGAAGTAATCATTCGTTAATGACAAAATAGGTCATATGGTGATTACGGAGCCTCCCTTTCACATTCATTAGGCTCTCTGTAATCATTAGATGCAGATGCATCCTTTTGTATTCTTCTTAACATCTGTTCATCAATATGTATTTTTATAGTAAGCAAATGCATCATGGGTTGTTTTTAAGTTTGCCCGCATGGTTATAAATTAATTTGG
Source organism: Acanthurus leucopareius (assembly GCA_029814765.1). Lineage (NCBI taxonomy): Eukaryota > Metazoa > Chordata > Actinopteri > Acanthuriformes > Acanthuridae > Acanthurus > Acanthurus leucopareius. The sequence continues at coordinate 5,806,950 of JAQMCX010000045.1, read as the reverse complement.
TCAGAGTCAATGGCAATAATGGGAAGTAAAGGAAAGCAATGTGGGTTAAAAAAATCTCATGTCACACTATGTATGTACTGTGAAATTAACATGTAATATGAAACTTTTAAAAGCTCTATATGAATTTTAAAGATAACTAACCAAATTCAAATGCTTGTTTTGGCTAATCCAGAGAATTTAATACCTGACTAGTTAAGGTAATTTGCCAAAGTGATGTGAAAATGTTGTTATTATTGCCAAACAGTTCTGCTCATAAATCGGAAACATTGCTCACTGAGACTTGGTGTAACCATAGATACAAAGTGACTTAGGGCGACCAGATGTCTGAAAATAATCGGGAACAGTTGTACTGGAACCCTGAATTCTGCTGTGTTTTTTCCAAACAAATCTGACTTAAACTAAATTATGATTATTATGGCCTTTTAAATCCTACATTTGTGGCCAACACAAATTATTGCTGCTTTAGTTTATTTTGTATTAGTGGACAGTCGTGTTGCAAAGAATATGAAACCTACATAAAAACAGCCACTTTTTTCCCAAAATACTACTGGTTCTGTGGTTTTAGATTTCAAATCATATACCTTCAATGTACCATATGGGCATTCGTGATTGTCCTCATTCTGATTTAAAATACCTTTGGTCTAAATATGGTAACTTGTTTTTTGCAGATTTGTAATTGTAATTACTTTATTTGTCATGTTTACTGAACTACTGTTTCAAAGCTTCACAATTACATCCAGTAAAAAAAAGATTTAAAGCCAAGTCCCCATCTTCAACCGAGTCTTTTTCTTGTCCAGTTGCTTGTGATACAAATGAATTCATAATCTCAGTGAAAGAGTCAGCAGGGGTATCCAAACTTTCTTGGTGACATTCTTGGCCTCGGCCTTATCTTACATCTTATCTAGGTAAATTTCTTTGAGAATAAGTGATAAAGTATCATGGAAGCTGTAGCACTGGGGTTGAAACTAGATAAAAACACACCAACAACTTCCTGGACTGTAAATACCTGTAGCCTGTTGATTTGTCACCAGACCATTCTGATGAAAATCATATTAGAATACTTACGAGGAATTTCGGAATTCCTCTCTGACATCCTCTCTTTTGGGCATGTATGACTGTACCTTGAAATGACAACTGCAGAATGTTGATTTTCAAAGGTTGTAATGGGTTTTTCCTTTCTATTCTGGGGCAACTTTCCACCTTCTACGTACATAGTCTGACAGAAGGTGCTCTCAGCTGTCCACAGCCTATTCATCACTCCAACAGGCCGGCTGACTTAATGTCTGCTAGCTCTGCAGGGAGAGACGCATGCGATGATGGAGCACACGGTTGGCTCGGACAGCAGGTGTGTAGGTGCGTGTGTGTGTGTTTGTGAGAGAGAGAGAGAGAAGAGACACAAACAGAGGCAGTCTTTTATCTTTCATGCTGCTGGTCAGGTTAAGATATGATCGATGCAAAAAGTAGGAGTGGTGTTTTTTTTCACAGCTAAAACTGGTTCTTTCCTCTGCTTCACTAACTTCTGATACGATAAAGCTTCCACTTTAAACAAGAAGTCCTCGACCGTCCCTCTGTGTGACATCATCACTAGAGTAACTAATAATATCGTACATGTGGCTTCTCTAATTTATGAGACGCTATGGTGTAGTTGATTCTGCTTAGTGATATTATTGTTTGTTAACGAGTAACATTTGCTTTAAACATTGCAGTCATATCTCTGCATATATAAACACAACCAACAGTTGCTTAGCTTAGCTTAGCGTAACGTAAAGGTTAGACACAGCTGGGCTCTGTTAAACAGCGGCATGACAAACTTACCAGCCCCTCTGAAGCTTACTCACACATTATAACTGTTAAACAGGGTCAGGATAAGAGGTGTTATGTATCTGTCTACTTCCTGGCTTAGTGCATTAACCAGGTAAACAGTTCATTACCTATAGCGACTTGCGGTGAGCCTATCAAGAACTGTACTTCTCCTGGAAGACCTTAAAACAGCTCTGCCAGACTCAGATACATCATCTAATGGCCTTATTACTATGCGCCATACTTGCTGCTTTTGTGGTGCATTTCTGTCTGTAAATAAAATGCAGCCTAAAATAGAACGAGTCTCCTTCCTGAACTTTATCATTCCGAACGCTAGCTTTTTCCACTATTTTACTTGCAACATCCACATACCTTCGCACCCTTGAACAACACTGCCCTGTTGAGAAACTTTTGCTGGCCGATAAGGGGACACAAAGGTGAGCTGTCGTTGAGATGTTGGGATTTCCAGCAGGTCTGTGTGAACTGGGTGGTGATGGTGCAAGCTGCTCCTAAGCAAGCAGCTCGTGTTTAGTCCAAGTCTAGTGGAAAAAAACCTGCTTAACCTGTCCCAGTACTCCCTGATATGTCAGAGTGTGTGTGGGCTACTTACCTCACTGGGTGCTGCAGGAAAAACATCCGAACATTCACCAAAACAGCAAAGCACAGATGAAGATAAGACTGTTTTGTTTTTGTATGACAAGTTTGTTTTTGAGTGTGTGTTCCCTTCAGAGGAGAGAGAGGGGTTTCTCCTTGTGTGTGTATGTGTGTGTGCCAGAGAGGGAGGCAGCGTTTTGGGAGACATAAGACAGGACATAGAGACAAAGAGCAGGCTACAACTAGTTTTGAAGCCATATGCTGCCACCAAGTCAAATATCTGTCTTTGATTGGAGCTTTCTTGATGGCCAGATAAGAAAGGTCTCAGCAGTGCTGTGTGTACGTCGTTTTCAAGCTTTCAAGGCATCTCGTTTACTCCTGAAGATAACACACATTACAGGTTGGTACAATCTGAGCTCCTTTAAGAGCAGCGTAGGTGGTCAAAGCACCTACAGGAGCCAAAATAAGGCAACATGTCCTTTAAACAAGATGCTTAAAAACATATGACAAAAAAAGCGTCTTTAAAGTGAGGCAAATTGTGGTCTGCGGGTTCAAAGTCTCATGTTGCATGTTTTTAATGTGTAAGTTTTCACCCCAGAATCCCTTACAAGAGCTATTGTGGCAGTATTAGCACATCACTGTTCTTGTGTCTTTGTTACTTATTTTCAACAAGAGGTTTGCTTGTTTGGAAAAAAATGTAATTATAGGTCAGTTTAGTATTCAAACAAACAATCCATACTGTATTTTGGTATGAACATCTAAAATATACAGTGTATGGTATATGCTTCAAAAAAATAATTATCAAACAGAAGTCCTGAATAGAATACTGGTCATAAGCAATCACAGAAATAATAAAAAAATATTTTAAAAGAGATAGATCCTGATAAGTTTCTGATAATGTTTTTAAAATGGGCCAGAAGTTAGCTTTTTTTCATTTGATTAGTAATTCATGCAGAGTAACAGAGTAACAGGGTATTTTATTTTATACAATACATTTTAACAGTTCCCACCTCTGCAGTAATTTGATGCTTATGTGTGTGTACAAATTACACTTTCATGTGCCTACATAAGCAAAGAAGACTCCTATCAGCTGCTACGCTTCGGAGAAAAGGTTCACTTTTCACACTCACTAAGAGATGTAGGAGCCCATTTCCTTCGTTCCATCCCAACAAATCGAATCAACCTTGTCCCTCTGGGCTTCCGTAACAATGCGGATGCGGGTGTTGAAGCAAGTGCCCTGACAATTTAACCTGTCATAATTTCTCCACAATCTTGCTAAGCATATCAACATGAATAGAAGTTTAGCTCCTCCTCAACAATCACAAGCAAATCTACTCTGCCTATGTTGGCAGAGTGTTTCTAGCCAAGGAATAACATTTAGTGAAGTGTGAGGGGGATTTTACTTATCCAAATGAAGCCTTCTGTTCTTTTTCATTTTAAAAAGCTAAACTTATATAAGTGAGAGTGTTAACATGTTTGATGAGGGATGGGCTCTTGACTTTAAAGTGTTTAAGGTCCCCCCCCCCCAAGTCTTTCATCTCTCCCTCCCAGAGACATTTTAATATGTTGCACATTAACTCTACAGATGGTGTCGGAGGCGACAGACCAACGTGTGCGTGGCAGAGGCGTGTAATTGTGCCGTCGCTCGACTCGGCGGTTTGTTTTCCGAGCTGAGAGATGATTGGAGCTGATAAGACGAACCTCTAAATATAAAGTTGTGGAATCATTAAAACCATGTAAATATTCCCCTCCAATCCCTTTACTCTAATCCTGACCGTGACCAATGAAACTATTCATTAGAAAATCATCAGCTTTGCAACATTCCAGGATTTTTGACTTTGTGCATATGTGTGTTTGTGTGCGTGTGTATGTGTGTAGACTTTACGCATGTGTGTGTATACATGTGCATGCAAGCATACGAGTGACAGAGCTTGTGTACTGAGTATGTTTCATGTAGTCCATTTCTGTGAGTGTGTGTGTATTCTGGGTGTGTAGTGCTGATTTATGCAAATCACTGTGCCATTTTCGTTTAGGTTTAACTGACAACATTAGGTCTAATCCTGAGTAGAAAATGTCAGACATTGTTCCTGGTCTATTTAGAAGATGGGTAATGAGAATCGTTACCTTGCTAACATTTTTTGGCCCACCATCTAGATTAAATAACTATTTGATCTTTGAAATTCAACAACCACATGTTATTAATATCTGTTTTGAGTTTTGGTGTGCAGCTCTCCAGCTGTATTAAGATTGAAGCTTCTAATCAACTTTAAACATCCTGATAGGCAACTTGTCTATGAAAGTTTTAATGAGTTTATCAAGTGGCTCCTATTACCCTTCTTGGACTTTAGCATACAGCTTGATGATTAATACAATTTACCCAGCTTTATCCTAAAAATTTGGATAGCAGAGAATTGTAGTAATCAATTATTAGTAGACCTGTTCTTAAATAATGTGTTGAATGTTACCTGTTTCATTTACAAAAACAAAAGCGGCCAACTGTTGATTTTTGATTTGTTTGAGTAGATGCAGAGAATAAGATATCTGTCTTCAAAGGCAGCCCGTAGAATATATATATCCTGCCAAGAATCAAAGGGGCAGACAGACAAAGTTAGCAGCCAGCTGATCAACATAATGTGGTTAGCATTTAGCAGAGGAAGAGCCATATTTTTTTTCTCAGGAGGTAGTTAAGATCCAGTCTGACTCACAGGATGTAGACTGTGCGCACAGGCCTTCGAATAGGTGACAGTTTCAGTCAATATGTTAAAATAATAACCCGTCTGCCATTTACGATTTATGATTTTAGTTATTATTTTGCGAGGGCATAGATATACTGCATCCCAGACTTCCTGCTGTCAAAGATAACTGTGATTGGTTTACAGAAATACAGACAAGCAAGAAATTTCCCCCTATAGCAGGATAATAATGTTACAGCAAGATCTTTCTCCATCGCAGCACTGTGGAGATAAGACTGGCTTTGTGATACTACTTTGGATCTTAACAGAATATAAGACTAAAATGCAGTGTCCTCTATGCAAAATTTAGTTTCTTTGCGTAGTTGCACTTGTTTTTTGCCTCTTGTTGACTACTAAATCCTAAGGTAAAACATGTGTACTGGGAAGTTAAAGCTCAGTAAATTCTTTACTTCCTTAATCCTAATGTGTTTCCTGTTGAAACCTGATGATATCATTGTAAACAAAAGGCTGAAAAGCACTATCATCAATCAGGGTATACTTTGTAGTAATTCAAGCAGAGAAATGCATGTTTGTTCAAACATTAAAAGGTTTATTGTGGTTTTAATGGTTACGGTTTTGTTCTTGCTATTTTCCAGGAAGTGATAGTTTCTTCATGAAGCATGTTTCATGGTTCTTTAAATGAATCGACACTAGTTTTGAGTTTAAGGTGAATCTACTTCCACAACAAGTGATCACAAACTCTGAAACACATATGAGCCGCCAGCAAGATGGAGGGTCCGCCTCCATTTCAGGCCATGAAGTGGGTATCAGTGAACCTTTCCTCAGGTGTGTGTGTTTGTGTGTGTGTCTATGTGTGTGTCTCTGTCTGTATGAGTAAGAGAGAGAGAGCTGAGGCACCCTCCTTGGCAGCCAGTTTGAGGAAAGATTATCTTGACAAATTGGATAAACATCTTGTGTGTGACAGGATGCTGATGGAGGGTCCGCCTGCCCACACACACGCACACACGCGCGCACACACACACACACACACAAACATACATCCTATATACAGAGTCACACACAGCTGGGAGCTGGGGTTGCTGGTTTGTTTAGCCACGGACCGTGTGTGTATTTGCGTGTATGTGTGTGTGTGTGAACCCAGCCTAAAGGCAGGTAACAACAGGTCTCCCTCCTCAAACAGAGCATGCAGGTTCTCAGGTGTGTCTGCCTGCTCTGCTTCAAATACCCTGCCTCTTTACTCTGGCATGTTTGTGTGTGTGTGGTATGTGTGTGTGAGTGTGTGTAGAGCAAGAGGAACTATATACAGAGTTAAAAGTGATCTCATTGGCTTTTTCATCTTGAATAAGTTCTATAAAACACTTCTATACTATTGACAGGAAGTTCTGTGTGTCATTGTCACCCACCACAACGCTGTGTTGATTTGTGTTTCTTTTTTGCCTCCAATAAAGTATCTGTGTTATTTCTTTTTTTTAATATTCTTACACACAACTGGTGTTGCGTGGCTGTAAGCATCAATTATTAGAGAATATACATTCATCTTATCTTGGTATTTCTCCGGGCTTTTAATGCCAGGGGCCACATGCAGATAAAGTGTACAGCCTTTTGCTTTTAAACTTAAGCATAACTCTATGTAAGATGACTACAGACACACCAAACACTTTGTGATTTCATTTTCGAGCAAGCTGTTTTTTCAATTTATTCTCTTAGATGTCCTAAAGTTAAAGGATGTTAAATCTTACCTAAACACTTGCATGTACTTGCAGTATTTACACACAGACACTTGAGTCATTGGGAGGTCAATTTCTCCACTCCAGCCCTATTTGAGTCCCACTCTGATGGGGCCATCTCTTTTTAAACCCAGGATCTGGCGGGCTGTTATCGCTCTTGCTCTTTTCCTCTATTTTCTGTCGTTCTCTGCTCCGCAGGGGGTTTGGAATTCTCACATTTGCAGGATTTTCAAAGCTACTTTTGTCTTTATTAAAAGCTACTGCCGGCTTCACCAGAAGAACAGAAAGATGACTGTGGTTCACAGAAGGACTCTGTTTGAACAAATATATGTGAGTGTGTGTGTGTGTGTGTGTGCGGATGTGGGTGTATGGGTGGCACAGAGAGGTCACCAGCTTTACTGTTAGCAGAGCAGTGCCATGCTTTAAATCACACTTTCCCTTTGAGGCATTTAGCCAACTCTCTTATCCAGAGTGACATAAACTAAATACAAGTCCGCATTACATCTTGCCATCACAAGTATTAAAATACTACAAAACAACATATGACTGGAACAACCAGCAGGGCTTTAACTGGGGTGAAATCATCACTCCGGGAGGAAAGCTGCGACTCACACAGCAGTGTTCAAATGGGTACAGTGTAGTGCTGCTGAATTGTTTTTGGCCTGCATGTCTGAATGTGCTTTTTAGTGAGGAGGATTAGGTGAAATGAGCTATGTAAGCTATATAAAAACCTATATAAGTAGCTGTACAAAATCCTTAAAGGTAGGACAGAAGGCAGTAAGAAACAGGCTACGGTGAGAACGTCTTCATACCCGCTGACTTCTTCATTGCAGCTGGTTGTTTTAATCAGCAAAGCTTGAATTGAGATGTTTATTTGTCTCATATTTTACTATATTTTACTCAAATTGGCAGTGGATTCTACCAGACCTTTCTCCAGAGCAGGCATACTGCAAATCTAAGGTCAATCCAGAAGATGTAGAATTGTAGTTAATGCATCTACTCTCTGGTAGTTCATAGCTAAGAAAAAAGTGTCCTTAAAATCATCAGCCCCATCAATAGCAGTTTATTTGAATATACATGGTAGTTTTAACAGCCACAGTCTCCACATCTGAACAGACAAACAATCTCAGGAACTCAATCTGTAATAACAAAAAATCTATTAAGATGTGCCAGAGCTGTTTTGATAAGGTTTTTAGTTTGGTTAAGACATGACTGTCTGACTCATAAGCCTGTGGTGCACGCATGTGGATGAGCCACGAGAGCAACAGTGGACACGAGGAGTTGACAGTCATGACGGGTTGAATTGTTTTAAACTGTTGTTTTGATTGCACAACAATTTGGACCTTTGCCACCAAAACGTTTGCCCATAAAATAAAGCCTAAGCTGCCAACATCACGAGCAGAGTGGGTTGGTCACAGCTACAAGAGGCCGACTGACTAGAATGGCCAGTGTCACCTGTAAACAGCTTCATTAGGAGACATGCAGGGACAGGCTTTCAGGCACATTAGCTGCAACGCAGGCCATGCTTTTGAAAAATTTCATTCAAATGGTAAGTAGGTGCTTCATGGGATGTGTCTTATATCTGAGTCGTCATGATGTTACCGAGAATAAATCTCAGTTTAAAGTCAATATGAGATGCCTTGTATAAGTCAAATACAGAAAGTTGTTTTAGTCACACTCACTCGTGTGTTTGAGTGTAAGCGGTGTGGAAAGTCAGTGGAGCAGTGGGGAGGTTACAGAGTGGTGCTGATAGTGACTACAGGCCACAGAAAGAAATGCTGTTCACTGAAATACAGTGATTACTATTAGGGTTTTGGCATACAGTGGTCAGTGCAGACCCTCAACCTCTCTCTCTCACACACACATACACACACATACAGTACACTCTCTAAATAAAATCACTGTTGTCAAAACCTACTCAATACAATGTTGCCACTCTGTGTTTTGCTAAAAATACTCCAAGCAAACAACCCAGTCTGTCTATTGTGTGTGGTGATGTGTATGTGTGTGTGTGTGTAGAGCAAGTGAAAGAGGCCACTAATCAACTAACAAAGAGCTTGTGGAAGAGAGAGGAGAAAAGATAGCGAGAGAAGAGAAAAATTGTGATAGAGAAAGGGCAAAGAGAGACAGAGAGGGTAAATGAACAGATAAAAGGCTGGAAAGACCAAAGGCATGACGGAGTAGAATAAAGTCATTTGAAATGCAACTTTTTTTACTATGTTTATATGTACTAAAGTCTTTTAATAAGATTTTATTTTGCCAACTGGTCAAAATACAATGTTTTCTTCAAATGTCTAACCAAAGATGGAGAACTGTTGTGTTTCAGCTTTAATTAATATTTTTTTACACACAGCAACACACTCATATTGATACTGAGGTGGACTGCAGCATGTTAAGTCCCAGTTAAGGTTAGTCTCTTTGCTTTTCAGATGGATTAAGTCCTGTGGTTTTATTCACCATTCAGCTATCAGCTACTTACCGGGATTTACAAACGTCCTTATTTGGTAGACAAGCTGTATACATTGATACTAAAGGAAATGTGTGCTTAAGTCCAACATGGCTTATATCTACCCAAAAAGACATGTACTCTGAACTGTAGCTTCACTTGCTGCTTGTTAATATTTGAAATTTGAAAACAATTTGAAATTTGTTGCTGACTTAAACAGAATTATTATTGTAAGTTTGGAAAAATGTAAATGTGTTTTTTTAATTACTGTCTCAAATTTGGATACTTGATTGTGTAGTCTATTCATACCTAAAAGCCATGAAACACTTGCAAGCAATGCATGCTCCAATTATGTGCATGTGGAATGTGCCTGGGCTTGTGATGGTGTGACAAATCATAGCTGATCTAAAAAAATTGCATTAACAGGGCAAGTCATTTAAGTTCGTGAAAAGTCAACTGACTTGCTCAAACTGAAACATTTACTCTCTTTAATTCTGACAGACTGACACCAAATCTAGATGTTTTCCATTTATGTTTGGAATTTCTGAAACATCTTCTGCCTCCAAACATCAGTTATCTCACAGCAGCAATGATATGACCATAGATTTGTACAATACAAAATGCAGAGTTTAAAAAACAGTATTTCATTGAGAAAATTCGATCAAATTTTAGTACTACTGGCATTGATGGCTCATGAGCCTTAGGTGTGAGTATATTTGAAGAGATCTGTATGTCGAGTTCAGCAGGACTGTGGCATTGGGTCTGTTTTCCCCTGTGGAATTGCAGGGCTAATTTACAGCTTACAGACAGGAAATGACCATAATCCCCTGAGCCTCCCTTAATCTGCAAACTCTTTCTGTTCTTCATGCTCCAAATGGTCGGGCAACACACTCACACACACCTACACACTCACAGAGTCCTGAGCTGTTCAGTGGTCAATGCTAAAGGAGATCCTGTTTAAGGTGATTAATTCTTCTCTTCAAGACAACAAAGAAATGATCCAGAACTCTCTGACATTACGCCCACTGGGACAGACTGATATTTTATTGACTGAACAGCTTCTGTTTATCCTTTGTGCTGTAAGTGAAGAAGCTAGAGGGGTCATAATATGTATCTTAATGTTACTCTTTTTGATTTTTGACATTACCAGGAAATGTCTCTTCAGCTCAGCTACCAACTGCAGAGGAGCCAGTTTGTGTTTCTTTATTCTTGTTTTCGAGGAGTGGAGGAGGGTTCTTCCTGTTGATGAGGTAGTACTAATGAGGTTATGGCCTAGGGTAGAAGGAGATGAATTCTACAGCTCCGATTACATACATGTGCAGCTTAACTCTTTGAGAAATTATGAAGAAAGTTTAAAGTGAACAACTTTTGTGGTATTTCTTTTTCAGGTAGTTAAAGAGTGCAAGTCAGCACTGACTGAGAAAATGGACAACATCAACCTTTATGCACTAATTTCTTTGACACGTTTGAACTTAGCATCCTACTTTGTGTGCTTTTATGCTGTGAGAGGGGGAACTTCTTCTATTGTTGCCTACACATCCTCATAGACCTTTCTCTGAGAGTCCTTGAGACAGAGGTGGCAGATGACTGTACAAAGACTGACATTGTCCATTTTCTCAGACATGACATGCACTGTTTCGATTCCCTTAAGCAGAAATATCAACAAAGTTATGTACTTCAAATTTTCTGCATAACTGCATGTATATGTAACACAAGTACAACTCATCTCCCTCTACTTAAGGCCCTTAAATTAGGCTGCAGTGGAGCTATAGGTTAAAAAATATATTTGATTTGATTTGACTTTGAGTGACATCCTGAGATCCCGAAGCAAACTGCACACTGGTGTGTCCATTCCAGTGGATATCTCAGATGAAGGCAGTCTCACCTTGGTGATGATATGGAGGATGCTGTTTGGGCCAATAACACTTAGCTTTGAGTGCTGCCAAGGTACGCGGTGTCCTCCTGTGAAATGCCTTTCGGCCCATTTCAAAGTGGTTAATGTGGTTTCTGTTGCCAAGGCAACACAGCACCCACCAAAATGATGTTTCAGGTTTTTGGCAGCACATAACATCCATTTTGACAAAGAAAAGTGTAAACATGTACACAAATATTTTCAGAGAAGCACTTAGATTTGCCACACGGACACCCCCGTTGAGTTGTGAGACCGTAACACACACCTCGCTGTTATAGATAGTGATGAGATACCAGCATTAGGTATTAATGCCATTACAGCTTTTCCACACAAACCTTTATTCTTCATGCATAATTGTGTTTTTACATTACAATGAATACCTACTGGCCTTTTTTTGTGTACTGACATGCAAACCCTCTGGTGTCCTGTGATGTAGCATGGGTGAGGTAAGCAGAGGCTGTGTGACTTGAGAACTACACAGTGGCACTCTGTCATGTGCCATTTAATTATTTCCCCTTCCTCTATCCAGGTTTGTTCCTTAATGTTTGGCTAAGAGAGGTCAAACATGATTTGCTTCCTGTTGGTTTGTTTGAAAAAGATCATCATAAGAGTATAATGTGATGTGATGGTTTTCCTTCAGCACAGAGGCCTGCAGAGATACAGTATATTCACGCTGGGTGATTCTGTATCTCACAATTTACATTTAATGCCCACCTTTACTGCCAATGCAGGAAGAAGTGTGAACTTTCAGTAGCAAGGTGGAGAGAAAAAGTGGTAAGATGGAACTGGATTAGTCTGTAGTGTCAGACTTTTATGTAGGAAAATGGAGGTTGCACCCTTTCCTTCACCTTTACCAAGTGTTTTTTTCATCTAACCTGAAGCATACTTTAAAGATTGACTAAACACCTGGCTGAGTGTTTCACTGCCCTCTCTGGTAGAAAGTTTCAGTCCTGTTTCACCCCGGGGTCCTGGAGTAACACCTGTACATCACTGCGGTAAGGTGCAAGTTAAACCACTATATATAAGCAAAAACAAGATTTCAAGGGTTGTTAACTTACTCTTTAACCATTTTTTATTGCAGTGATCTCACCCTAACCTTTACAATCTTGGTATTTGTAGGCAGAAGTTGTGCACAAACTGGTTTCCCAGTTTTTATGGTCATTAAACGAAACATGGTGTTTTAGTGAATTAATTTCTTTTTGTAAGCATATTAGTTTTTATTGTGCATTCCAAGGGTAGGCCTATACAATTTTTCCAATTCTTTAAGTGATCTGATGATGTTTGGAATATACACACATTTGTAAAAGCAGAAGGTCATTAAGAAAAGAGATGGGTGCAACCACAATTTAAGTAAAGAACTTAAAACTTAGGTTTAGTGCTGGGAGAAAACAGTTCACAGTTTATTATGTGCTTGGTGTTCAGAAAATGCTCAAGTCCCTCTCCAGCCTTTGATTGAACCCATACAAAGTCACCTCTGTTTAAGTTCAAAGTATGTCTCTGCCATCTTTTTTGAATATGGAAACTAAGATTGCAAAATACTGATTTGTAGCTACACCTGGCTTTCTGTCTGATACCCCTTGTTTTACTGTATCCCCATGCAGTAAGTTAAAAGGACTGGCTCCTTAGGGACGGTGGTGTATTTAACCGCAGCTTTAAGGTAGAACTGTTCTGTTATGGTGCTTTTTCTGTGTTGCTCCTGATATGTCTTGAAGAATATAAAATTACACTGGATACATTAACAAGGGTCAAAACTTGACTGTCAATGAAGATATTTTTAAGCTGAAAGAAGAAGAATAAAAAAAAGAATAGATAAAACATGTAAAGGCAGAGAAATGTCACACAGTGAAATTTCTCCAAAATATTAATGAAAAAAACAATAATTAGATTAGATAAGAGCATCAGCACTGCATACTGTAGTTCTGATTTGCATATTGATTTAATTATAAAACCTGGAAACAATGAGCCTTACATGTACATACCATGCTTTCGAGAAGAGATAGCAGGACACAGGAGGAAACAGAGAGAAGCAAACAGACATGTCCATGAATTCTTTCTTGTTGCGATGAGCAGAAAAGAGTCTTGTCTGCTGTTGCTTCTCACACTAAGACTGTATTGTTTTTTGTTTGTGGCAATTGATACCATCAACCAGAGTGTCTGCCTGCACTTCATTAGGACTCTGTTCTGCAGCTCATTCAGCAAGGAATGAAGCTCCTTGCTGAATGAGACGGTTTGATTGCACTGCATTATTTCAAATTTTATTAACAAAAGGCAGGAAAAGAAGTAACATGAAGTTGTTCAGTGGATGAAATAAGTTGAAACAAATGATTCAAAAGAAGAATGTGCAGTTAGACAGAATAAAATTGAAAGAGGAGAAGAAAGATGAGAAGGAGATGGGAGGTGAGGAAATAAATTCAGATTCAAAGGATTAAAGGCCGGGAAACTCCAAGCCAACAGTCAGTTGTTAGGGGTGCTCCAATCTGGATTTCTGGGCCCAATCCCGATCCCGATCACTGTTTTTTTTCCCTCAGGATTGGCTTATACCAATACTGATTTTTAAAAAAGAAGAAAATGTTCACCCTTTGCTACTACTGTGTCAGTATCGCCTGCCTCTTCTTAGAATGGTCTTACCTATACCATATTAATGACACTGTATTTATAGACTTGAGGCTTGGATTACAGTTGCCTATTATTAAACACTCATTAAACTCTTGAACAGGCCCTCCCTATATTATTCAGTATACATCGACTCAATCTGAGATCAATCGGCAATCAAGCACCACTATCAGCCGTACCTCCTCATAGAGCTATCTGTGAGCGTTGGTGACCTGAGTCTCTCGCATCGTTAGCACTAGTTGAACCCCCTTTGGTGAGCTTTTGGCTGATTTGGCTGTTGGCAACAAATGATCACCCTGACTGGTGGTTCAGCTAACGAATCAGCCCAAGAAGAGAAACATAAGTGACAAAGGTAAAGAAACAACATGGTAGAGCAGAGAACACACATAGAGGGCTCTCCTCGTTCTTTCACACCAGCGCCTTCATCGCAATAATTAGATATTTTTCAAAATTACCTGTCTATTTTGAACGACTACACTGAAGGCCAGCTGATTAACAACGGTATATACTTTGTTATTACACAGTCACTTTGTATTCACGCAGTTTTACGTTTTCCCTTTTTTGAACAACAGTTACAGATTACTGCCGTCTGCTGGTATAGAGTGTTATCAACTCTCGCAGAGGCATACCAGTTTGTAGTTGGCCTTTGTTGTTGCCACCGTGTGTTCGGGGGCTGCTTTTTGGCCTGAGTGGCTCAACATGGCCGACGTGAGGCAACGCAACAGTTTGCCCATGTTCTCTGATTTCGGCTGACGTCAGCTTGGTGTGTGCCTTAAGACTGTTCAACACAAAATATTTAAACATAACTCATAAATTTCTACTTTTAGGGGTCATTATTTTACTTCTTTCATTATTGTCAGTTTACTAAGGTTCAATTTATCTTAAAAAAAATTATGACTTGATTGTTTTTAATGAGGCTGAGCCATTATTGGAAGGTGACATGAAAACCCAATTTACCATAAGACTTTATTCTAAAATTTGGCTCATACATCATACTGCCCATCATTTTGTCATTACCTGCCCAGGGACAACAGTTAAAACTTAGCTCCTTTGCTAACTCTGGCACATAACACAGATGTAAAACTACACTGTTGATTAATGTACCTTGTCTGGGTTAAATAAATAGAATAAAATAAATTAAATTGTCAGGAAGTGTGTGTTGTTATTCCTTCAGACTTTCTGTGACATTTTGCTTCAAATATCATAAGCTTTACAGAGTCCACAGTGTATGCATGCTTGTATGCAGAAAAAAAAAAGAGATGTGTGACATCATTGTCTGAAGACACAGGCGTGTTATTTGGAGAACTGGAGGCACCAATTCACTCTGTGTCTGCTGGGCTATTCAGCCTTTTTCAAAGGAGAAACTGATGACTTACACACACTCTTACACATTTATCTGCCAAGTGAGGAGGCACAATTGTCTGTTTTTATATGTTTGTGAGAGGGAAGAAGTGCGGGAAAGCCTAGAGTGGAAATCTGACAATTATTTGTGTTTCACTAAAACTTCATTGTAACAAACTCAATTTACTGTACTTACCATTAAGCATCAGAGACATCATATTTAAAGTGCTAACATTTTTCCTCAATCTTTGCTGGGTTTAGGGAGTACAATGTTAAAAGTCTAGAAGCCAGATATGAACTGTTAGAAACTGAGCCACGAGATGATGGAGTTGTAGTTTAAACCTAGACTAGTCCTTTAACAACATACACTGTGTGATTAAAACATTGTTTCAGTCCAAAGAACTGTATATTATTGTAGCCTAGAGTAAGATCAGAGTGCAAAATGCATGTCCCTTGGGGTCCTTAACTTCTTAAGTAACTGAAACCTGCAAATATCTTTCTTTTTACAATGCTGTAAAAATTCTTTAATCCTTTACTTTTTTAAAAGTAGCAATACAACACTGTTTACGTACTCCATTACAAGTGAATGCACTGCATTAAAAATAATACACAAGTAAAAGCAAGTAAGTATATTTTAAAAAAATGTAGCTTATCAAAAGTAAAAATACTTCAAAAGACAAAAAATGACCCCTGTGAATTTGTTTACTGCTATTTATAAAACGAATAGAACACATCAAACAATCTGGTGGTTGTTAACCTTTGTATAATAGAATGGTGAACACACCTAATGCCTTTAAACAATTTTGCATCACCCACTAGCACCAGGACAACTCAGCCAAGGGGACTCACAATTTCCACTGTTACAATTTAATCACAATACACAACAGCCTACTGTGAGATTTATTATTATTATTTTTTAAGCATACACAAAATGCGGGAGAGAAAGAGGGGGAATGACATGCAGCAAAGGACCGCTGGGCAGAATAGAAACTGCACCGATGCAGCAAGACACAGCCTCTTTATATGGGACGCCCGCTCTAGGCTATGGAGTGCCCTTGCTTAAATATTATATTATTGGAACAATATTCAGATTAATTTGCTTCCAACTGTTTACATACTGCTAGGAAGTTTTATTAACAATTGTGCTCATCAAAGGGCTTGTTTGTAAAATTTTTATCTCCAAAGTAACTGAATGTGTCAAATTAATGCAGTTAAGTGTAAGTTACAACATCTTCCTCTGATATTTAGTGGACTATAAATAGTTCAATACATATGTAAATGCACTAACATACCACCACCATCTTTTTATCTACACTGCAGTTTGTTTTTATGCTCAAATGGTCAGAGGTGAGGAGCAGAAAAAAAATGTGACTGATGGAGAACAGCTGACAGGTGTCGCAGCATCACCTGTTTATTAATCAAACTGCCAGGTAAATACACTAACTAACCGACTGCGTCTTGCTTCTTCCTCTTGAGCTGAGGTTGTAATCTCCACACCTCTGCTG
Source organism: Acanthurus leucopareius (assembly GCA_029814765.1). NCBI lineage: Eukaryota > Metazoa > Chordata > Actinopteri > Acanthuriformes > Acanthuridae > Acanthurus > Acanthurus leucopareius. The sequence continues at coordinate 5,790,319 of JAQMCX010000045.1, read as the reverse complement.
TTCTCCATATTGAAAAGTCTAATTTTTTCTATGTACAAACTAGAATTATTCAGGATACATGTCCCTCACTTCTTGAAACAGACTGGTTAAAAACAAGTCTGGATCATTTTACTTGAGATGGGTAAAAGAGAAGAGATTGTTTCTCTGCATAACTGTAACCTGTCCGTCTGTCTGTCTGTCTGTCTGTCTGTATTTCTATCCTCCTGTCTTCCCACCAATCTATCAGATAATTAGCAGGAGTCTCCTTCAAGGGTAAAATCGACTTTTTGGTTTTACTCTTAGGCAGCTAGACAGAGTCAGAGAGGTAAGGAGTGAGAGAGACAGATGCCTTCTCACTGACCTTACAGCTCAACTGTAATAATATTAAACCATTTTTCTTTTGCTTTCTCATTCGACTGTGTGTGTGTGTGCGTGTGTATGTGTGTGTGAGAAAGAGAGAGAGAGAGGGAGGGAGGTGAGAAGAGAGGGCTTAAGGGCATTTCACAATGTTAAAGGGGTAGGTTTTCAATTACAGTGTGTGTGTCTGTGTGTGTGTGTCCATGTGTGTGCACATGCTCTATGATGAGCCACCTACACCTCTCTGCCACTAGCTACCAGCAGGCAGTAACACACATTTTATGATACCAAACTGACAGGATAATATACTACACTGTTTGTTTTGTCATTTAAGCTCTACAAGAGACATGAGACTGTTTGAGCCATCATTTTGATTACAGCACACGCAGGAGATACTGCTTTCTGTTTCACGTTTCACGTTCTGTGTCACCAGCTTTTATACGGTAAAAAAATCTGATGTGCAACAGAAAACAACAATGTATGTTTTTTTACCTAAATTATCTCATATTAAGTGTTTGATTGCGCCATAGAAGACTGCAGTTTGAATCCCATATCCTACCAACATCCTGCCAGCTTGTGTTTTTTCTACTTACCATAACCGCAACCATTACCTAAACTTGCAAACAAAATCCAAACCATGGTGGTGGCAGATGAGAACACTGTGATTTGAATCTTTTATGTTAAGGCCATTTGTTTAGCAAGTTTAACACATTTTCTTGTTTTGCTGAGTTATGTTTGGTCATTTGGTAAATGCTTTTTGTATGCTTATTTGTTTTTTTTCTGGGTTCACCAAACTAATAACAAGTCAGCAATAATATGTGGGGTGTCATCAGTCCTACCACATTGATGATCTTTTTCAGTGAAGAGGAGGGAAGAGGTAAGTTCCAACTCCAGTGATGAATTAGTCAGGTCTGTGGTTGGCCCGCCACCTCATCCTTCAAGGAGGGAATCTGAGTATTCAACATCCAAGGAGTCTCAGGAGGTACCAAATACTTAGCCTGTATAAAAATACAACTCTTATTGTATCCAGTAGTGAAATTATAATAATCTATGGCTATTGCTCAGATAACGTTTACTTTTTCTACTATGCCCTCAAAGTACAACAAAACAGCAAGTACATTTATTCATTTGGCATATTATACATTCAAAATGTATACTATTTATTTAATATGGAATGTTTTAGCCCATAGTAGATGACTCAAGAATTTTTTTTTCTCTCTGTCAAAATTCATCAGATTTATATTTAAATCATAGAAGGGTAATTATGTGCCAAACTGAACAATACAAAATACAACTCACATTTCAGAATTTTCAGTTTTCTTTATGTGTAACATAAAAAAATAACATAATAACTCATGACAGTGAAACAATATTTGCAGCTTGCATATTAGCAAGGAAAACACACACTTCAGTGACAGCACCTGTCACCAAACAACACACATTGCCATAGTTAGCTAAATTAGCTTAAATGAAATTTACTCACCAAGATTATTTATAAGCAATTACTACTTGTTTAACAGGTGTCCAGTTGCCTCGGTCACTACTTCCATCACTTACAACAAAATTTAGAGATTACAACAGATTGTATCTGCCCTGACTTAGTTTATTTTTCCTCCACTCGTTGTACGTTGCGTGTTTTTCCTACTTAGTCCCATGGATGTATTCGATGTATCCGATTCGTCCGCTACGCGAAACCGCGCTTGATACCGGAAGTAATTATACTTTCGTCTTCCTTCCGCTGAGAATGTCACACACAGTCAATGGTCACACAGCGTATTTTAAAAGGGTTTTAATAAAATATCCTGATATACATTCATACAGTAAAATTTAACCCCGTGATATGTGAACAAAATAAAACGTTGATGAAATTGCAAATGTGAATTTGTACATTTCACAGCACTTCTGTCTGTAAATAATTATTTATGTAGAAATTAAATGTATGCTATGCAACTTTACTAACAGTTGGTAAATTCAGTCAGAGATAATGAGATTTAAATGTTCCATCATCAAGAATATGAGATACTATTTTTGATAAGTTCATATATAATCACGTGTTATAATTATGATTGATAATATAGAATATTTGTTATCTTGTGAATAAATTTTACACCAAGAAGTTATTCTGATCAGATTTTGTGAGTGAGAAGAAATGAATATTGAGTGCATTGTGCTTCGCCCTGATGTCAACATCAGCACAAGCGAAATTCTCATAGTTACTCATAAGACGCTAGGATACAGGAACTGAATTTTTCCTTACAAGTTAAAGACTATCTAGGAGATGCAGCATATATTCTACATCTCGTATTTTTTCCCAGAACTTTTTATTTCTAGATCAAGCAAGTTCAGCAAATGTTTGGTCCCTGTTTTGTCAGTATTGGATTCTGACTTGAGGTGATCGACCAGGGTCAGGCTGGTGCAGGTGTCTTGTTACTGACAAGTTCTTAAAAATAGTGTGACTGATTGTTCACCGGGCTAATACTGATAAAATATATCACTAATGCAGGGAATGGATCCATTAACCATTCAGCATAAGACTTAATAATACAGAGAAAAGAGGCATTGATTGGTTTAAAATGAATTGATCTTAAGTGTGAATGTGTTGCCATAGATGAGCTTACTTTTGACACTGCCCATCACTTCTTTATCAAGGTTAACACTCCTCGTCTCTCTTGCAGTGAAGTTGCCATCTGACGTTATGCATGAATCACCATCATCTTTCTTTCTTTTGACCAGTGGCGATGTTCTTGACTGTCTTTGTTGGCATTACATCCAGACTTCCACTTCTTTTCCTTTATGGATAGTGGGGTGGTTTCAGACTTCAGAGTAAAAAATCATGAATTTAGACACACACCACAGCCAATACTCATAAATTTACAGCTAAAACTGACTTGCATTGATTTGATTGTCAAATCAAATCAAAAAGTTCTGTCAGGATCCATCAATCGTTTAGTGCTTTAGCCTTAAAATTAAGTTGAAACCATAAACTAAGTAAACTTGTGCATAGACTATAAAAAGGCCTTAAGACATTAAATCTTAACTGATTACTCACAATGACTAAATTTACTCCCTTTGATTTGATATTTTCCTGCATTTTGTTGTATTTGTCTTCTCATCATTTCATTATAAGTCTTTTTAATCCACATCATATTATTTTGGTAAATGAAAAAAATAACTCAGCAAAACTACATTAAACAGCTGATTTTATTTTAGAAACATTTATGCTGTTGATTCTGAAACAAAAATGACTTTTTAATTCACTTTAGCCCATATTCTCTCTATGTGCTTCACTTCACCACGTTTACTGATTAATCTGTCATCCATCAATATCAACTCATCTCCGCCCTGCAAACAGAGATATCAGTGATGGATCAGCCTGATTTGTATCAAGAGACATGACCTGATCAATAAGGTTAAACACACTAATGGGGTTCTAGAGCTAGGGCAAACAAATGTGTGTGTGTGTGTGTGTGTGTGTGTGTGTGAATGATTGGAGGAAAAAAGTGGGATGGGGGATGTTAGTCTGATGTAACAGAGTCAGTTTCATCACCCGGGGCATCAAGAAGGAGGAGGACGAAGAGAAGAGACAGACGGGAAGGGAAGCGACATGAAGAGTCTAAAATGACTCACACACACACAACACACACACACATACACACACACACCCATATACTCACAGCCAGGGACCGAGATGTTGGGTGTCAGCTTCCATCAGTAGCCTGTATGGCTGTGAGTTATGACCACAGATATGCGATCATTTACACTCACTGTTGCAGATAGCCCGAGGCTACTGTTCTCTCTGAGTTAGTGGCTGTTTGCAGAGATTTTGTGTGTCAATTCACAGAGCTTGCTCGAGTGTGTTGTTGTGTTTGAAGCACTAGGCTGTTAATGAACTCAAATATTAACTGTTTTTCTGCACATTTTTTCACATTCTAGACACGTAAAAAAATAAAGACAAATGTTGTCAGAACTTCCCTCAGACTCAAACTTTATTTGATCTTTATTGAATGTACTTTATATAAAAGACAAGGTGCTTCATTGTAACTAAAGTTCAACAATAAAAACATATTTTGCTAGGACTCAGCCTCAGAAACATGTTTTAGCTTCTCATGGTAAACCTTTTGCGGAAAAAAACTGTATAAAACAAAAACAGTGTTAATACAAACCTAAAGGACCTAAAGGTCAATGTTTTCATTAACTGCTTTTGTTTAAAATATTCAATATCCTTTTTCAATGCTGCAGAAACAAGTTGTGAAGACAACTTGTTAACATATCATCCTTTAAAAGCAACATTATGTTACTTAAATTCACATTTAAAAATCTTTTTTGATGGTACTGCGACTTATGATAAGGTAAATGGTGTCTCTGTGTCAGTCACTCTGCTGCACTAGCGGGTAGGAAAACCTGCATAATTCTTAACAACTACCTCTATGGACATCATGACAGAGGCAAAGAGACAGGATAGGACAGAAGAGTGAGGGGCACAAGTGACCAGACAGGGGCTGGGACGAGATAAATGTCAGACTGGCTTACAGCCATCAGTGACAGCTTTGCAAATTAAAGGCGACAGTCTTCGTGGACTTTTTGCGGTTTGACTAGCAAGTTATATCGGCAAGCTTGCTAAGTTATGTGGCCTGTGCTGTTTCACTTGTTCAATGTTCGACTGTGTTCGCAAAGTTGCTGACTTGCTTGTCTTTTTGTCACAAGCCATGTCAGTCAATTTTTTGAGTTTAGGCAGGTGAATGTTATGGCCAGGTGTTGGCAGCATGCAGGTGTTAGTGGTGTACCATCACTACAAATATTTTATTTTTTGCTCTTAGTTTTTTAACTAAACTGAAAATGTAATTTTTTTTTTTAAGTAAATAAATGTTATGATAGTTCCACAACTAAAGCACAGCATTCATTCCAGACTCTCTGTAACAGATGCTTCTTCAAATTTAGCCAAGTGTGAAATTGAGTGAGGAGCTTAAAACTGACCATCTTAACACTCAGAAGTTACACTGATAAAAGCAGGTGTTATACATCCCAAAATTTCTGTTAAATTTATCTTAAATTTTCTAGTTTTCCCTACTTTTCTTCTGACCAAGGGCACAAGGCTCTTTATACCAAATCACCTAAAACAGAGCTCCAGCTCAGGCCTTTAGAAAGAAACAGAAACAATCCTAAATAATCACCGTGTTTATAAGAAATTAAGAAAATAGGACAACATGCAAAAGGGAAGCTGTCGTTACACAGTGACAAAATTCATGGTTGATGTCATGTCATAGCAGAGAATGTAAACATGAATAAACACCATATGCTAAAAGTAAAGCACAGGAAATCTTGCAAGGAAACCCCTCGAAAAAACAGCATGCATGAATCACAGAATGCAGTCTTCTTCTGTGTTATTTCAAGGTATTTCTTTGAACATTTTTTCCCCAAAACCTCAGAGGGCTGTGTGTCCTGTCCAGCTGGAGCTTTCCTTTCAGTTCAGGGGATTCCAGTTCAGATCCGTTCAGCTTGATTCACTTTAATTCAGTTTGCTTCACCTGGAAATGGCTTGCACTACTGACAGCAAGCTCTCATTTGCTCTCCATTGCCTGTATTCCTGCTGGCTTGATGTTACACCATCAGTGTCACCTACAGGGAGACAGAGAAGCAACATTGGTGTGTTTGTACTCAAGAAAAAGACACATGGGACGGATAAGACTCGGGTGAGAGTAAATGTGACAACTCCTTCTTCCTCTCAATTTCTCCAGTGTAATTGAGCTCCTGTAATTTGATAATCTTGCATCTCCAGGTGAGTCTACTTCCATGGAGTAATTAGGACAAAACGGTGCTGTTTTGTTTTAAAAAAAACAACAGTTTTTGTTAATTCATGGGCACATCAGGAATTCTTTGTTCATCCAATGACAGAAATACATTACAAACTGATGTAGACACAGCAAAGGCATGAGGCTTCTGTCTTCGTCAAGTCATACCAACGCCCTCACACACTCTCACAGACACGCACGCACACACATAGAAAATTCAATCATGTCTCTGCTGCAGCCTGGGGGAAACACAGTGTGGAAGCCTCACTATAGTGGAAAATCATCTTTTCCATGTTATTTTACACAGCAGCACCTACGCTACACACACACATGCACAGTCTGGCTGCATTTACACGAGGAACCAAGAGATCTGATTTTTTTTAACTCTTTGTGGTGCAGATCTCACACGGTCATGGCTTTTTTCCTGCCAGAAGAGTCAGTGAGGAATGTGATTTTTATACAAGCGTGAAAAAAATCTGTGCCTCAAAGAACTAATGTGATCTTACAGCAATAGCAAGTTTGATGCTTTCTCAGTGTTAGTTGTATCATTATAATTCCTGACTGGATTTCCAACACATCTACTTGAAAAAATTTAATCAATATGAAGCACATTTTCTTTAAATACTCAGTCTAGATGGTCTTTTAACAGCAACCTTTGTTATGTTTGAATGTGGCATTACAATTTATTGATATACAGGTACAGTAGAGTTCATTTGGAAGCCACTGGCCATCACCTGACATTGTGATGGCCAATGTGTCAGGTCTTCTTGTGTAGCCAGCAGATACGTGGATAGCATTAAACAGATATCAAGGCTATGACTTCCTCCTCCATATGACATTTTTCTACAGTCTCATTAGCAACTTGACTTTCAGACATGACGTCAACTTGACATTCTGGCCATTCTGTAAAGAGGTATTTTCACCTCTTTTCGCAAATTAATGAATAAAAATTCTCATTTTAAAACTAAATCCATGTCAAATGTTAGTCAAAAGGTTCTGAGATTGTTTTTGTTAAATGTAGATTTGGTAAATGTTGCTTTTCAAAAAACTTTCCCCAGCTGTTAGAAGAAGTGTATGTGTTCGCTTTGCTTTTGGGGTTTAGTATAGCTTGTTTGTTGTTTCATATTATAATATTGTTGTTTTTGAGATTTGAGATTTTGGATAGCTTTTTTGTGTATCTTTCTTATTGATTTCTGCCCTGGTGGACACCTCTGCACGCAGCATCTGTGTGTTCTTCAGTCAAGTGATTTATAATGACTACAATGGTAAGGTGTTGAAGGAGGAGGAAAAGTTTTTTGACTGCTAATGACCTGGATTTTCCTCCCATAAATTGCTTTTTTTGTTTCCTGTATTGAATAAATTTCAATTTACAATCAAGTTTTGAACATTTTTGTGGTTGGTTAATGAATTAAATTTTTTTTTAAGTGACACAGAGTTTTGGGGGGGTTTTTGGGTGAGTGAGTCAAAGCCTGCCCCACCCCCCGAGCCAACTGTCTATTTTGGAAGATCCAAGTGATACTTATGATAATTTATTTTAATTTGATTTCTTTCTGATTTATTTGCACAGGCAGCTTGGCAATATCCTACTTTTATGTTTAAGATTTCAATGAAACTTATTGCAAGGCTGAATTATTTGCAACTAAGTTTGACAAGTGTTAGTCAAAATAACGGAATATTTCACGTTGAATCAGAATAATAACGTCATAACATGTTGAACATGAATCTTTTTTCCTCCAAAGAAACCAACGCCGATAGTTAAAAGTAATCAACATGCATTGAAAGCATTTTACATTATGTGTTTTTATTCATCTGTCTACCTTCTATGTAATGTGTACGTCAGTCGATATTCCAAAAAAGACAGCATATTACTGTTTCAGAGGATCAGCTCACTGCTGGGAAAATATCACACAAAACTGACTGAGACATTAAGTAGCAGTGAGTTGGGACTTGTGTTTTGTTACTGCTACAGTTATATCAGAGGTTTGTGGTGTGATTCAAAGTGTCAAAGAGGAGCAAAATAATGCGTTGAGCATCTCGTCAAATCGCTGTGGCTTAAACGGCCTCTCTCCAGAGTGTATTTAGGAAATTAAAGGGCAGGGATTTTTTTCATAATTGTCTATTTTATCATTTTATTACAGCTAGCTTTCCTCTGATGGGCTTCCTTTATGATTTATAAAATACAATTACTGCGTGACTTATTTCAGGAGCCTCTCTAATGTTGAGGACCATTAATGTGTGTGTGTGTGTGTGTGTGTGTGTGTGAGAGAGAGAGAGAGAGGGAGAGAGGGAGAGAGAGAGAGAGAGAGAGAGAGAGAGAGAGAGAGAGTAAGAGCTCTGGTGTATTTAAATAGCATTAAGTAATTGGAAAAACAGGAAAAGAGGCAGAAAAGCTAAATTGTCTTTGTGGATTTACACCCCCACCCCACCCCCCCTCTCTGATGCTCATTGTAAATTTCCAGAAGCCTCTATTTTAATGGTAAAATAAGAGGAAATCGTGTTTTAACTGATAAAGAGAAACTCATTTGAAATAGTTTCACTTCTCTGTTGCTCAGATATTTCTTCAGGAAGGAATAAAAAAGACAGAGAGAGAGACACAGAGAGAGAGAGAGACTGAGGTTAATTCCATACCTTCAGCTCCCTGTTAATGAAGTGTAGGTGGCGTCCCGGTCAGTGCAGCTAATTGAACAGTGGAGATTACAGCAGCCGCTGCTCCTCTGTAAAAAGAAGGCCGTGTTCATTAGTCGTAGCCATATAATATTCATTCTCTGTAGAAATGTGTAGATAGTAATCTATGCAAAGAGCCACTGGGATGATTTTTAAAGCTCTCAACATGTACTGTGGTAGAAATAACTCAAACAATTATCATTTGAAAAATTACGGGTGTCGGGCTGCGCTCCTGCCTGTGTTCATCATCTTTAATTTCCTGCATTTATCATATCAGTAGTTTTTTGCTCATAGTGAGCTTGGTGCGTTTATCCTTTGATGCTAAATTATTTTATCTGTAAAATTTTACAGGCTCAAACTACTTCCTCTATACGACACAACCCCAACAGTACTGAATGAATAAAAGGGCTCCAGATTAAGCTCACATCATTGGCTTTCCTCACACAGACTAGCGATCTTGCACCTTAAGCAAACATGTAGAACTGATATACACATCCAAAAATACAACTTTAATAATATTTTATGAATGGAAGTATTTTATGAGGAAATTTTTGCTAAATATCTTTTTCTATGGAATATGAGTTTACACAAATCTGAGACATATGAGATGGTACAGGAAACATTTCTAAATAAATAAATGCACTGCAATGTGAGCAAAGACATATCATCTATACATTTCATGTCATTTTCTCATTGGCTGGTTTGTAAACTTGGGTCACGGCTGCAGTCGCGCTGATTTTTGAAGCAGTTGTGGAAAAAAAAAAATTCTGGTTGTCAGTCAGAAATTTGGTCATCTCACTGTGCCACATCTCTTCTGATTGTTGATTTCTGTCTGTGACAGCACAGCACTGATCCAAATCACACAGTATAAAAAGGCTGATTTTCTCCGTGTCAAAATCTTGCCAAGTTATCTTTATATTCAATTATATTATTGTCTCTTCAGTTCATTTATATTCTATTGTGTCCATACAATGGTGATTGTGGAAATAAAAAGATTGCAACTGTGACTGTTGATCCTATTTAAAATGTATACAAAGCCAGCTGACTCAATGATGAGTCAGAGCACATAGAGCCGCGTGAACTAGAATGGGTCAGTATTTCAATAAACAAACAGATGCAATGTAAATCATAGGGTATGTTTTCATTCAAATGTGGTACCAGTTTTGGGGAAATGAGTGTGTGAAACAGGATTACATAATTAAAAGAAGCACCTGTGGCCCTGAAACAGTGTTGTCTCTGGCATTTCATGAATTCATTTTGTAATTTCCAACCTCACATGAGTTAGCTGCCCTTTTTGTCGTATTTGGACTTTTTTTTTCTATCTGAGGTTTTTGTGATGAAGTACAGACATAATATGAAAATATTAAAGCAGCTATTATGGTATCTTTTACTCAAAATAAATGCAAAATAACTGCCTACACATCTTCTTTCTATCAGTTCACTGGATTTTAAAACCTAGTTGAGAATGCAGAGTTTTTAATGCAGTATTTTTTTTATGTTTGGGGTTTCTAAATTTAAAAGTGCTTCAGAACAGGTGGATGGTCCAACAGAACAGGCAGCCATGATGGTTTTCGGATGCTGCATATAGAGCTGAACAGAAACCCAGCACGTCTTTATCAGGACAAAAACAAAACTCCTCTCTGCCTCTGTCACTTTTCTAACCCCACCGAACCCTCTTCTCTCCCCTCCTATTCTCCCCCCACTTCGTTTGGCCGTCAAGCTCGGTGGGACCCTCTCTCTCTCTCTCTCTCTCTCTCCATGTCTCTCACTGCCTCTCTGCCTCTCTCGCCCCCTCCCTCAGGGCAGAAGTAAACCACGCCTTGAGGCCCTGCTCCCATTGTGTGTCCTCTGCTACTTCTGTTTGGGGCCTTTGTGCGCCGCTAATCAGCCGTGGGGCCATGCTCAGCCCCGAGTGTGTGTCTGCAAGTGTGTGTGTGTGTGTGTGTGTGTGTGTGTGTGTATGTGTGTGTCTGTGTCCCTTGCCCTCATTACGTAGCCACACTGGGAGGCCAGCATGGGAAGTTTCTGCTGCACTATACACCTCCCTCCATCTCTCCATCCCCCCTTCTCTCTTTCACTCCCTCTAGCTGTCCATCACTCCCTTCACGCCCCCCCTCCTCTCTCAACACCCCAAGACTTAAAGCTACATTGCCATGATTTTTAAATAAAACTGCCCATTTTAGCCTCAACTGAACAGCTTTCTTCCTTTTCTAAATATCTCGTAATATCATCAGTTTGATTTTGGTGTTTGAATACTCGCTGACTTGAAACTTGAAACTTCCCAATGTGAATTGATACTCACTGCAATTTAAAAAAACCTGCTCCTAAACAGCATGTAGTGAACACTATGAAGAGAAAGCTGCACCCCCTTTCTCAACACACAGTAAGAGGGTAATTAGCTCACAGGATTGCTGGTTATTGACATTAGCAAAAGTAAAAGTTACTTCTTGTTGACATTTTGGGCTGCCAGTTTGTACTCGGCTAGCAGAGCTTTATAAATAGTATTTACCTTGGTGGATCATTTTCACTGTTGTCATAATCCACCATTAACTGCTTATTTGCTTAAAACAAGCAGTCGATTGTAGATGATGCACTAAAGGCACATTATCATTTGTGTATCTTTATTTATTCTGTGCATGAAGATATTTGTATATGTAATATATATGACAACAGACCAGATCCCACCTGCTGATGAAGGCCATTGAATGAAACAGAAAACTGTGAAAATGTTAAATGCGGTCCTTCTGAAAATCATTTGGCTCTATTTTTATTCCCAAAAATGAACCTTTACACAGAACTTTTTACTACATTTACCAAAATGTTATCTTTCAGTATCTCCAATTATAGTAGACTCTATTTCTTTCCCTGTATTTAAAAAACCCCATTAATTAACATTAATACATTATATATCTAATTGAAAATTGTCTTTTAAAATGTTAAAGACATGACAATATGTATTGTATATTTAAGCATCAATAATTGCTGCAGACGTATAAAAGTAATTGAAAGGTTTGGTATAATAAGTATGGAACTAAAAGTGTAATTTGAGGGCAAGAAGGTGATTTGAGGCGCTTTATCAAATTCGGCTCATTTCAAAGAGTCCTTTTGGAGAGTTTGAGCTTCTCTCTCAAAGGTGGACTGGGTCCAACAGGAAATTCTTTTGTCTCTTATGCCACCAAGTTTTTACACGCTCAGGATGAGTCAACTGATGATGAGTGGTTTTCCATAAAAATTTGGTTGATGGAAAACAATGATGTTATTGTTATTTGTTGTAACTGATGTGCATTGTTTTATAAGGGCTTGTGTGATGGGTCTAAGTTCATGTTTTATATATTTACTACTGGATGTTTCTTTATTTATTATGTTTGTTAGTTGGTGGGGTTTTTGAGTTTTAACTAGCTGCAAGACTAGTTTCCCCCTTGCAACAATAAATCGGAAGTTAAACTGCAAATATTTCCCATTGACATGCAGGACACCAGGCTCACTATGACTAACAGACAATCAGGGTTATACGATTGTAACACAATTACTGCACACGTGTTTGTTTGGTAGGTGAGTTTTACAGAAGTTTAACAGTGATGAGGCTCGATGCAACAATGGAAAGTGAAGGGAAACTGAAAGAACATCTGTTATTGTTTAATCACTTTTACAGATAAATAAAAGGCATAAGCTGGACTAAGTGAACTGTCCGTTGCTCTTTATTGCTCCCCTCTGTCACCCGCTGGGTGCCCCCTCACCCTGCTGTTCCTCCGCCACCCCTCTTCCACTTCACCTCCCTCTCATCTGTCCATCCCTTCTTTTCACTCTCTCTTTCTCCAGTTTCCCCTCCTCCTTCTCACATACATGATGTATCACCTGTCCGTGTGTGTGTGTGTGTGTGTGTGTGTGTCTATCAGCCTTGGTGCCTGATGGGGTTTTTAGCCATTGGAGCTCCTTGACTTGAGGACAAGCATTGCCTGTTTATACCTCATCTAAACACACACACAGATACTCTCTCTCTCTCTCTCTCTCTCTCTCTCTCTCTCTCACACTCTCTCACTGTCTCTCTCTCTCTCTCTCTCTCTCTCTCTCTCTCTCCTGTCTCAAATTTCAGTGTGTTACCGAGAACATCTCTTTTTCTTTCTCTCCACTCTTTTAGCTCATATCTTCCTTCCTCTGAATTATCTCACATGGCTTACACATCTTGACTTCTCTTCTCACGTCCAACAACTTGGCTCCATGTCATCGGGTTCATCCACTGACTGACCCATATTCATGTCACACAACATAAAGAGGTTGTTACTTTCTGAGTGATTATTATCATTTCTGACTCTCACTCTCTCTCAGGAGAGAGACTATTTGACTGGGAAGATTTCTACACTTATTATTTCCATCTACTGTCCATCATGTATCAGGTGAAAGAAGATAAGGTCAAGTCATAAGTGATTCTTTCAATTAGAAAGCTCGGGTCAAATTACTAGACCGGTGAGACATTAGGACAATGGAAGTAGAGGAAGTGTATCACTGCCCTTTAAGATTTACTGTTAAAGTGCCTTTGAACAAGGCTCCAGTTCTTCAAAACAAAAAAAAAACAAGTTAACAAATGCTTAAAAATACAGATAGCTTCAATGTAAATATCTGCCTTTAGAAACAGAGTTGGAGCCAAAGAAAGTAATGACTACCTGCCCCATAAACCACTGCTATGAGGGATTTCCACTGGCTAAAGCTGACAAAACTGCCATGAGCTTAAAATATCTATTAAATCTCTTGAGTTTGGTGCAGGGAGGCCAACTTGGGAACGCTGTGTGTGTATGTGTGAGTAAGAGAGAGAGAGAGAGACGTAGATGATAATTAGTGGTGACTCAAGGCTTCCCTGACCATAAGCCCCTGAACAATCTACACTCATACAGAGGCTCACAAAAATTACTAACAAAGGGAGGAGGAGGAGAGGTGGGGACTAGAGTAATATTAGTAGTATTAAATAACAGTTAAACCTCTTCTTTTTCACTTTATGCTTGATAAATAACACTCTTTTTAATTACCGTCTCCGCTGGGCAGGAATTGTTGTGATGTGTGCAGCTTTCCAATAACACAGGAAAACTATATGTGGAAATAATGGTTCATCTACACCTCAGTCAGACTTGAAGTGTATCATGTGTCATTTACATTAACATCTGCTTCACTGATGCTTTATAGAGCGAGGTCAACAGCACTAGCAACATGTAGCTTATGCATAACAATAACTGAAAAAAAACAGTGGACTTATTGCTCTCATACGACTGCCTCTGTATGTTTACAGCACACAACGGAGAAAAACATTTCAAAAGCTGCCTACTTGTGCCAAGACATGCTCTTGGAAATGGTAATAGAGTTTTGAATTAGTGTGCGGCTAATTACACCTGTGTGACTCCCTCTGCCGAACCTTTTGTATTCGTACGTGTATCGGTTTCAATAAGTCCCGATATTGTGTACAGTAGATCCAGTATGTGTCACTGTGGTATTGTGCAGACCTCATCCTCTGATCTCCTGAATGGTTAGCACACCACAGAGCTCTGAATGGGGGCTTTCGCAGCTTCTGTTAGTTTAAATTATAGTGTAGAATCTACATCAGTCAGTCCACTAGCATACTTCCGTGCTAAAACTCAGCTATTATATGATTCTGCTGGAAGTGAGTGAGACATTACCAGGCAGATTGGCAAAGTTTTAGTATGGTTATCCACTATCGATATCTATTACTTGTCCTGATGATTTTGGTGATCATGTCAAACTTTCATCTTAGTTCCAAGCACACTCATTCTCCACAGAGAATGAATCTTCTTGCCAAAAGCCAAACTATCTTGGCTCTTGCACACAATAGATCTCATATCCTAATAATTTGCAGGTTATCATGAAATTTCCTCAGTGTCCAAGGGGAACACACACCTCCATAAGTGCTTCTAGCTGCTGCAGAAAGTGGACACCAAAAAGGAAAAATTGTCTGCTCTCTTTTAAGATGGTGCAAAAAACAAGATAGAGATGTGAAAGTGACTTTCTTTTTTGCGGGGGTCAAATAAGGTAAACTTGATTTAAAAATTCCTGTTTTTACTGTTGGGCCACCTTTTGGAAAAACTATCTTTTTTTTCTACTTCATTTCAGGTAACACAGTTTGGTGTTGATGAGCCTTGATAGCTTGGGTGCTTTGCAGGTGCATTTCAAAATCAAAATCAAGTCATGTTTAAAAGATTCAGTGAGTATACATCAAATAAAAAAGGGTCTTGTTCACCGTTTTCATTTCAGATTTGGAGTTTCACTAAGGCACATTAAGGTGGTGACCAGCAGCCAGTATACTGTATAATTGGTGAACTCTGAAATGTAGCACATAACTTTTTTGAATCTGTCAGGTTGTTCATACAATACAAATTAGTACAAATGACCTGTACTGCTCCTATAAAGTGCCATTATGGGAACCATTGTAAAAACTTCTTCAATAACTATGTGTTAAATTATTTTCAAATCATGTTCATCTTTAGAATCTTTGATATCAGTTTAAAAGTGCAGAGTAAGAACAGAATTTTTTTGACTTGTGTTCCTGTTTTTTTCTTAACTTTTAGGGTATTAAACACTCCATTCTTTTCCAACAGTATGTCCTAAATACCAATGCTTTGATTTATGGGTGCAAGTTATAATCAAAATGCAGATAAAGTAAATTCTTTAATTTTCCTCCAAGACAAAGGAAACACTGCATCATCAGTGGTAAGTATATGGTACCATGTCATTGGTAGATCTCATGCATGTTGCCATTAGAGCAACACTTTTTCTTGTTACACACTGTGGAGGAGTGGAGAGAGTTTTGGTGGAGATGGAGGAAGGTGAAGGAGGCACGCTGAAGTGACTAGAGAGAGGGGGAAAAAAAGGGAGAAGACTTGAGTCTCTTGCTTCATTCCCTCCAAACTTGTAATGGAGGTTTGATTAGCAGGCATGTAATGTACTTTACCCCCACGGATGGACACAGAGGGGGTGTGGGGGGGTTGAAAAGAGGAGAGGGATGAGACGAGAGGTATAGCAGGAAGGAGGAGGAGTGTATATAGGCTGCGCTCTCAGCAGGTCTCCTCATCTCCCCTCCTCCCTCTACTTTATTCCTCAACTCCTTCAGACCAGGACACAAGTTTCTCCCCCCCTGCCCCAAAACCTCACCTCCTCTGCCTACACACACACACACACACACACACAAAAACCTAACTCCATTTCTCCACCACCTCCTCCCCACTAGTGCTACACCATGCTGTGTAAGCGGTGGGTGTGGGTGGGGTAGGATGGGGTTGGAGGTCAGAAGCAGGAAGAGTTTTTTTTTTTTTTCTTTGGGGTCGCCCGCCCCCATTAACAAGCTGCACGTCTGCATGCAGGAAGTTGTTTGTGCACAGACACAATGCAAGTTTATTTGAATCCAGCAGGGAAACGTCGGCTGTGTTGTCACTCAGCCGGTTTTGGGGTTAAAGGCTAAAGAAAATGTTGAGGTAGCATCCATCGGTGGGTTGCTTTTACTGGCAGAAAGAATCAGAAACTAAAAGTCATCAGGAAGGAAGAAAAACCTCACAAATGCAAAAAAAAAAAAACCTACTGATAATCTGATTTTTCATGTTCTTGCATTTTTATCTAAAAGCTTTTTTTTTCTCTTTTACCTTTCTGGAAGATGGTGTATTATTAAAAGTTTTTTAACAAATCAAACCATCAACATATTTTTCTGTATAACACTAAAATTCCAGTTTCTTTCTAAGAATAAGTTTTGAATTACAGTGGCCCTGCTTGTGGTTTAGTAAGAAGAATCTAAAATTTTTGATCTTTCTGCATAGTGAAAAAAGCCTTTTCTTTCACATTTTTTGCACAACTTTAAGCACTCCGATTCTTTTGTTACATTATGTCCCAACTTTTTCAGACACTTTGAATTATGAAGGCGAGATATAATCTAAATGCATTTAAAGTAAGCCCCTAATTCAAAATGAGTCCCCGGTCATGTTTTCTGTAAGACAAAAGAAACAAGATACAACACTGTCAATGGTCATTTAACCTCTTAAACATCACTGATAACCTACTGAATTTGAGGGACTCTCCTAAGTGTCAGACAAATCCTCTTAAACGTAATAATAAAAAAAAGAAAATTCAAAGAAAACTTCCTTTCAAACCTTATTTAATGTAAGAACAATACATGTTTCTCTCCATCCTTCTGTGCCTCCCACCATGCCAGATCAGTGTTTCTCTTTCCCCCTCTGCCTCGCTGTGCTGTCGACTCAGGGTGTGAGCAGAACAACGTTAATGTGTGGAGACACCTGACAAGCCCACTGGCCTTTAGGGCTCAGCCTAATCACTCTGGACCCAAACCCATCGGGAATTAAACCTGCAAAACCAAACAGTCACTGTGGGAGCTGGCTGGCATCTGCTGGGGCCATTCGAATGGCTGCCGAGGGAAAGGGCGAATGAAGTGGCATGTCGCTGAAGATACATTTTTTTTTTTTTAGGAGAACAAAATCCAAGCATTTTCAGCAGATTTTTATGCAAACCTCCATTCTACTAAATTAGGTGTGAGACATAAGTTTTATTTTTGTTGAAATGCATGGGTTTTCCAAACAAATTAGAGCACTGGAAACCATGAAAATAAGTAAATCTGTCCAGGATTTGATGGTTCATTTCACTCTTCAGCCATATGCAAATGACAAAGGCCAATTTATTTGCAGCTTGCTGAATTGCTAATTATTTGGTTTTAATGAAGCAGAATTCATCACAAGGAACTTTGACATCTCCTGCTACTGCTAACTCTGTAGGTAATTCAATAGAAGACATTGATTTTTGGCTGTAACGGTAAATCTGAAAACATTAAGGTCTCAAAGGTTGAATCCTGCACTCGTGCAAAAACATATTCATGTGCTGTTATATTAAAAAATGTCTAGAAAATTATAATTCTGTATGACCAGGCGGTCTGATAAATGCTGGCTTATGAAAACATAAAGGCAGTTTGACGGCTAGAGGCCAAAAGTCAATCTGAAGATGTCGCTGAAATGTGTTTGAACTAACATTAAAGCCTCTTTTCCACCATTCAGAGTACAGTAGTGCGTTAACTTTAAAATTAATGGGGATTTTCCAGTGTTTAAAGTACAGTAGCTTGTTAACTCCGGTATCTGTTAAGCCACGCAGGGCCCCTCTCCACTCTCTCCCTCTCTCCAGATGCCCTCATTAATTTTAGATTGGCTCTAAATGAGTCTCCTTCATCGCGGCCGAGGTTTTCTAAATTAGATTCATTTATATTTAAATTGTGAAACAGGAGTGGTTAATGAGAGAATCATTATTTTTGGGGTTATTTCAGATGGGCTGATAGCTGGGCAGCTCAGTGCTGTGTGAAGTCAAGCCACCAGAGGAGGCTCACATGTGAACAGCACAGCATTTTGGCTTTCAAATTGCCTGACTTACACTGAGAATCAGCAATGCACAGGATTTCAAAATAAAGGCATTCTTGGTGGACACGGACAGATCACTTGTTAGTACTAGAGGGCGATATGGCCTTAAGATATTGTGTTATTCAGGGTGTTTCAGCAATAAGGATATTCTTGATAAAATACAACATAAATGGGGGTTAGAACTCATGATAGCTGTTGAGCTGTTCCTGCAGGATTTCTCGATCTCATTGTAGTTAACTAGGTGCTTCTGATTTATGAGGTACAATAAATTTGTTGTACTTATATGTCCTTATTCTATTGTCTCGCACTTCTTGAATTTCTTATTTATTCCTGGTTTGTTGTACATGTAATCTTCACCTGTGCTTTTCAGTTCTGTGTGAAACAGTAGAACCACAGCATCAACAAGTCTTAATTTTTTAACAAAATTACGATGTGGACTTTTTTTTATCATGTTAAAAATGGTACAGATATTATTGGGAGCAGTATAAAACACATCCCTGCTCATCGAGGCCATGTTAGCAGAACGTGCACTTTGGTTGGCAAATTTAAATCAGTAAATGGGGAACAAATGACAATCCAGTGATAGTCGAGTTTTTTCTGAAAGTTTCTGTACTTAGATGCTGTTTTATGTAAAAACAAACAAACGAAAATTGTTTGTCTCTCAGGGTTAAAAGATAAAATCTTTTAATGGACGAAAGATTTTGTTTTAATGTGTTTTCTGCATCTTGTAAAGGATAGTGGAATAAATCACATGGAATTGGCGCAACATATCTTTGTTTGTTTCCTTTGTTAACACCTAATTTAACACTCTTAAAACTAATGTGCTGTTTTCAGCGCATCCGTGTAGTTTTCAGCAGCACATGTGCCAAAAACGATTTACAAGACACACATGTTGACTTTAAAGGTGCCTCTCTCGACACACGACATCCTGACAAAGCAGCGGGACGCCTCTCCACCTAAACTGTTGAAATTGGAGTGTTAGAAATGTCACATCCAGGGTAAAGGAGGACGTGAGATGGAACAACAGAGCTTCTCTCCTTCCCCACAAATCCATCCATCCCTCTCATAAAAAACACAAATCACACGGCGCTTTACAGCTGTACGTCTCCTTACAAGGTGTCTCACAGCTCTCGGCGTCCTATAGCAACCCCCGGCTTCTCCCCGCCAGGAATTTGACTGTTAGGAATCTAAGTGCCAGGCGTTTAAAACCTGAGGAATGCTATTGTTCTGGTCACAGCTGCACTAGCACTGGCCTGGCTACTGCTGCCACTGTGTGTGGGTGTGTGTGTGTGTTTGTGAGTGAATGTGAGTGTGGGGAAGAGGGGGGAGGTGGATGAAGGAGGGTGGGAGGAGTTGAAGGTGTGAAAAAGGTAACTTTATGTGTTTCCAGCACTCTGTGGTCTCATGACAAAGCAGCACATAGTTGACAGCGAGTTGACACATTCCTCAGGCCTGGACGGCTGCAGAGCTCCCTCCACCTTCTCTCCCTTTGTCTGTTTGTCTTGTCCAGCATTAAATGTTCCACTTTATGTCCGTTTCCCTCTTCATATCAGGTAAATGCACACAACTCACATGCTCAGAACTTCAGAAAACACAGATGCATAAATGAAAAAGAAAAAAGCTTATGGATTTAACCATCAGAAACTTCAGCTGGAGCGTGTGTGTTCATCTGAAGTGTGCTGTAGCTGAGGATGAGGCTCTTTGGGTAAAAATATATATTGAGGATTTTATGAGCTAGTTAAATCTACTGAAATAGATTGCATGAAAGATGCTCTTCCTCCATCTGTCTTGATTATTAACACAGCACTAAAAATAAAAAGGAAGAACAATCCTTACTCAGGGTTCACATACAAGCCTATTCTAGATCTTTCTAATATCACAGTCTCATTTAGCAGACTTGGCTCTGTTTTCATTGAGAAAAATGCAGTTGTGTTGTTTGTTTAGACCACGTTTCCATTTAGAAGTTTTTGTTACAGAAATGGCTGTTGGAAACAGCAAAGTGATCCCCGGTTTGATACCCAGCTGCTCTGGTTTTTCTGTCAGAGTTTCCTTTAGCAACCTACTGAACCCAAAATTGTTCTTGTTGGCTGTTCCTTTAGTGTATGAATGTGTGTGTGCATGATTCCCTGATTAGCAGGTTGGCACTTTGTAGAGAAGCCACCTGCTGTAAGTGTGTAAATGTGCAAATGCTGCCTTGTGTTGTAAAGTGCTTTGAGCAGTCAAAAGACTAGAAAAGTGTTTTATAAATACAGTCAATTTACCAAAATTCAAAATAAACTTCCCTAATTTCGGAATTTTTTTTCTTTGCTTGTGATGGCTTTTGCTTTTTTTGGTGTATGTGTGTGTGTGTGTGTTTGGGGGGGTGAAAACATGTTTTCTGAGTAGGTTCTAATGTAGGGAACAACATGACTGATCAGCTTCTGCGGTTCTGAGAGAAGCTGTTGACAAGTAAAACTTGTCAAATTGGAAAAATGACCTTTCTTCATTTTGTTTCTCTCTTCTGGTCAAGGTGACTGTTTATTTATTTGTTATTTTATTTTTACCATCTTCTTCTCTGAGGTTTATAGTTTCCGATCTCTACTTCTCTCCTGTGTATCTGAATCAGTTTCACAATTTGATACAAACATTGATGCTGAATCTCCATTAAAAGTGCGCAAACTTTACTTGATGAGGTAGAAACCATGTAACTGAAACCCAAGAAAAGCGAGAAAGACTATTTTTGCAATATTTATTTTACTTTTGTTTTTGGTCAAGTTACTTTTCATTGTGTTGGTATTTAACATCTTTCTTTTCATGAAGCATGTCTTTTTTTCCTCCTGAAATTAAATGTGTTTTTTTAATGAGAACAAAGTTCTGCTTGACTGCTTTTACTTTTGTGTGTAGCCAAAGGTCTTTTTGTGCTTTTAACTCTTTTTTCCCTTTTCCTGTACGATAATTCTTGATATTTTCTCTTTAAAAACAATTTTTTTGAAATATTTTCCCACTGTGACTGACTGAAGCTGTAGTGTCATATCCCTTCGATGAGCCACTGGGCGACTACTGATATAAATATATATAGGTGGATGGATGGATGCATAGATAGATAGATAGATAGATAGATAGATAGATAGATAGATAGATAGATAGATAGATAGAT
>JAQMCX010000045.1:5740107-5756891 GCA_029814765.1 Acanthurus leucopareius | reverse complement strand
TGTGGACAGAGAGAGAGAGAGAGAGACACACACACACACACACACACACACACACACACACACACACACACAAACCGGTAAAGAGAGGGGGGTGGGGTGGGGGTGGGGGTGGGGGAGGGCAGTCAGGCAGAAAGTGAGAGTTGCTGCTTTTGCATCTCTGTGTTTTTCATGAGTAGACAGTTTACTGGGAGATTATTCACAGTCTGGTATTTAGCCTTATTAGGCCACTGCTCCCAATACAGACTTCCCCTCCCATCATCCACCGCCTCACTGAGGCTGTTGCTGTTGTTTGTTTGTTTCGACATTTTATTTTCCTACATCATCCCCATCTCTTTTAACAGCATTTATACAACTTTCACTCTCGTTCGCAGCGTCCTCTCTGCTGTTAGCTTACGATAGATTTGGGAGAAAAGTGATTTTGGTCTTCCCGAGATGTGGAAGCACAAGTCCTGTTTGTTTTCTGCTCAACTGATGTTGATGATCTGCAGTTGGAGTAGTTTTTGGATTACCATTTATTAACAGTCCTGGTTGTATCATGACTGCCAAAGATGAGCAAGTGTGTTTGAAATAATCATTTTGTTTGATTAGTTATCTTTGATTAATAGTTAAAGGTGTTAAGACAGAAACTTCTCATCACTGAACTTGAAATTTAGCTGTACACGCTGCTAATGATGAGCTGAAACTCATAAAAATGCTTATAGTTTAAATAAGTTAACACTAGAGGACTTGTTGTCCAGTTTTGGACAACAAGTCCTCTAGTTTATGACATGTTTATTATGCATTTTCTGATCGAACACTGTACTGATTGGGTATTGATTAACACAACACCCCTACTCCCTACTTGAGGTGTTGTTTAGGCACAAAAACAAAATGGATATGGTCAGGAAAGCAGTAAGGTCTGGGTTAAGGGTTTGGTTAAAATAACACAATGTTAAAGTGAGGGGACCTTTGCAGTCATGGTTCAAACAACCACTTGGTTTAAAGACATCACCATTCACTGTGAGTGGAAGGAGTAAAACCATCTTCTAGTTTTTTTGTTAACCCATTCATCAAACCATCTTGACCTCCTTCATCACTGGACTTTGTTGCTTTATAACATCATCACCCTTTTTCCTTTCTTTGCTCCCGCATGACAACAGTCAAGATATCCTCGAAGACGCAGGAGGTCTTTCTTTTTGAAGTAAAAAAATCTTGTCACAAGTTGTTGAAACAACTGATGCCGTCACTTTCTTTGGGACTACATTGCCATTTTGGATGGATTCTGCAAACACGCTGCAGTTTTTGTGTTCTGAATTTACTGCATTTTTGATTTTCACCTCCGATTGGTTTCTTCTCCAAAGCAAACACAACCAAGGTTAATGGGTTTCGGTGTATTTAGAGCTATTTGCTATTCTACCCCACTGACAGGAAATAACATTTTTCAATTTGTAATATCAATAAAACAGGTTGAAATATTTGCAACTGATGACCAAAGGAAAAACCCATTGTAGTGTTATTATTCAGAAGGCACTCAGAATATAAAAGAAAACATTGGAATGGGAATTTTGGGGAAAAAATTAGGAAAACATAGGATCAACCTGAGCTTTACTTGATATTTTCCTCAAATGCACATCTTTAACTTTTTCCACTTTTAAAAAGTGATGATCATAAGATCATTATAAGCTCATTGTTAGCTCTATTTCTTGTCTGAACTGACCAGTTTGAATCTTTTCAGGCTTCCCTTTTTCTTCAGGCTGTAAACTACTCAGTATATGACATTTTATTACTAATAGCTTCCTTTAAGTGCCATAGAAACTCCCCTCCATATCGTGAAATATCCTCAGGCCTGCTAGAAAACATGGCCAGAGGGTCATTCATGCAAGGAGAGATTCACATAACTAGAACTGAGTGTGTGTGTGTGTGTGTGTGTGAGAGACATATACAGAGTGCCAGAGAGAAAGAAAGAAACAAGGTCTATCATCATTGTGCGTATATGCAATTGCGAACGTTTAACTGTGTGTGAGAGCCCTGAGAAGAGCAATTCAGAGAGATCTGACGGAGAGCGACTCAAAATCAATAGTCTCCATGTTTGTGTCCCCAGGCTAGCTGTCACTCACCAGCTCAGAGACTGAGGTGATTGATCCGTCTCTGCTTTAATCTGCGCTCAACAGCCTCACCTGGCTCTTTCCCAAGGCCACACACTCTCCGTACACACAACGGGCCAAAAACTCTCAGTACTGGGACAGTTGGCAGCAGCAAAATGTTGCCAAATGTCCCGTCTGTCCCGGTACTGCCAGTGTTGTTGACTCACCACACATAGGGACACAATACTGAAAGATGAAAAGAAGAGGAAGAAATGTGTCCTTTCCTGTCCAGATTTTTTTCTTGTCCAATCTCCTGTCCAATAATGTCCTGTCCTGTCCTGTCTTATCACATCCTGCTTTCCTGTCCAATAACATTTCGTCCCATCCTATGAACTCCTTTTGGTTTGTCTTGTCCTAACCTGCAGTGCCCTGTTCTGTCTTATCCAACCACATCCAGGCTTGATCTGTCCCCGTCTCGCCCTTTATCCCATCCTGTCTTGTCTTTATCTTTCATATCCTGTCCCGTCCTATTTGCTTGTCCTTTTCCTATCACATGCCACCTCGTTTCACCGTGTTGTGTTCTGTCCCATCCTAACCAATCCTTCCCTGTCCCATAATGTCCCTTTCTATTAAGTCCTGCCTTGAAATGTCATATAATCCTGTCCTGCTCCGTGTTGCCAAGCCTCTTATTTTCTTGCCAAGTCCTTTCCCGTACAATTGAATCAATTTTTCTGGCCTTATCTTGTCTTCACCTATCATAGCCAGCCCTTTCGTTGTGTCCTGCCTGTCCTGTCCTGATCTACCCTGCACTGTCTTGTGGATCATATAATACACTGTTCTGTCCTATTTTGTAAAGTCCCTGATTTGACCAGATTGTTAAGTCCAGTCCGCTCTTGTCCTGTCCGAATCTGTCTTGAACATATAGTCTCGTCCCTAACTTGAATGTTTGCACTTACATTTTAAAAACCAATTTACCTGCAACAGAACAACTTGTGCTCTTAAAATGACGCCTGCTAATAGAATCTTTTATACAAGTTTTTCTCCATCAACAAGAAGCTGAGACTCGACAGGCTGCTGGAGTGTGCTAAGAGCTCCAAACTAAATTTTTCCTTTTCCACATTAACCTTCTCTTCACCTCACTCAAATGATTGAAAAAGTTACTGGCACAGCCTTTAATAAGCTTCTGACACTCTAACATTATTATCTCTGTAAAGACATTTTCAACACATCTTCTGTGTGAAATGGTGAATAAAATCGTTTACATGAAGAGGCACCATTTACACATCTGCCTCTTGTTTTTGCTTTTTTTTCCTGCTGTAAACGGTCACTTTTGTTGTTGTTTTTTATTTCCCTTAATGGTCATTCCTCTTCTCTGTCATATTTAGTTGTTTTAGGTCCAAATATAATTCGAGGTTTAATTTTGCTCAGAGGGGTTTTGACATATATTGTCATGTTTTAATTTATTCTCTTCTGTAGACACCTAATATCAGCTCCATTCGTAACACTTTTTAATGTGATTTTCTACCTCTGAGTGTTGCATTGTTGAGAACAAAATATCATTCAGCCAACCAATATATGTTATGTAAATCAAGTTTTTTAAACAAGTTTGCTGTTTGAAAAATATTTTAAAGGAAAAAAACAGCTTTAACAGTCTGTTTTTTATTTGGTAGTTTTGGCCGTCATTTCTATCCATTACAATACATTTTTACTCACAAATTTAGTTGCTAAAATCTATAATGGAATAAAATGGGATTGTTGTAACCAACAGAAATCATGACCTAAAAATGAGAATACTTATAAATAAAATATATAAGCTGTGTTTAATTTCTCATTTATTTGGTATAAAAACTTGGTCATTACTCCTTTTAATCAAGTTTTTATTCCTAATACTTTTATTTGCCGTCAGTATACAAGTTATTGTCTAGTCTGTCTAAACGTCACAAATGCACAGTGTAATCGAGATGATGATCACTTGGCAGCATCAGCTGTGAACATAAACTGTGGACTGTCCGGGCTAACAGCCCTGAGGCCTCCCTTCAGGGCTACGTCGCACGTTTGAGCTCCATCAGTTGGTAAATCTGTAAATGATCCTGGTTGTCATTTAATCAATATGAACAGGCAGCAGCTGTCACACATCATTGTCTCCCCTGGGGGTCATTGTCAAGAAGCAACATAAAAACGTGTGTGTGTGTTAGCGTGTGTGAACGCGG
Organism: Acanthurus leucopareius; assembly: GCA_029814765.1. Classification (NCBI taxonomy): domain Eukaryota; kingdom Metazoa; phylum Chordata; class Actinopteri; order Acanthuriformes; family Acanthuridae; genus Acanthurus; species Acanthurus leucopareius. Next base: position 5,752,618 of record JAQMCX010000045.1, on the reverse strand, counting down.
GTGTCCTTCAGTGTTGAATTTGATCCATTTTTCATTGGCCTTTATTGCGTCAACCAGGCTAAATGAAAAGCATATCCTGGTTTCCTTTCACATAAGGCCATTTATATTTGACAGGAAGCACTTATTTCATTTAGTGCTCAAACAATCAGTAATAAACCAATTAGTCAATGGACAGGAAATTAATTGCCAATTATTTTGATAATCCATCAATAATTGAAGTCATTTTCCAGTCAAAGAGGCCAAAAATGTGCTGATTCCAGCTTTTCAACTGGGTGGCTTTACTACTTCTGTTCCCTACATCTTTGTTTTATTATCAACATTCACTTTGAAAAATGAAGAAACCTAAAGAATCCTTAGACTCTTTCAGAATTGCGATTTGCATTTTTCAAGATTTTTTAATATCTTATAAAAGAAAAAATGGAAAATTATAAAACAGTGATAATAAAACTTTAGTCCACATTCTGTGTTGTTTAAAGATAAAAATGAAAGGTGTAAGATTAATCCAAGCTCGAAAGAGAATGATGTGCATTTTGTTGTACCCTTGTGCTTAATGTCAGGATCAGAAAAACAGAACACATACGATTTATTCAAAACTTGTGTAAAAAGTCATAACATTATTGTAGACTTTAGACTTTAAACTAATATTGTAGACCACTATTCCATAACATCTGATATCTCCAAACACACACTGTTGTCTTGCAGTAATTCTGACAGACAACAGAGCCAATGACAGGTGGGATGTTATAATAGCACAAGGAGTATTCCTCTCCTCTTTCTCTCCTCTCCTCTCCTTTCCTCACCTCTCCTAACGTGAGACACTGAAATCTCATCCAGCCACTCTGCCTGCCCTTATAGCCAGCAGGGAGGGACATGTCATTTCACTTGTGTGCATGTGTGTGTGTGTGTCCCTAACTGCGCAACACACAATGACGAGAGCGCAGGGAGGAGGCAGGTGGGGGGTTGGGGGGTGACAGGGCTCTGATCTCTCAGATAGGGAGATAGCCACCTGATTCAAATGGCTCGCTTGTTCCCGGCAGTCACTTGATCGGCGTGTGAACTGACTCCTCTCTTATTTACAATCAAATGCTGCTGCACTGACCTGCCCAACCCAACCCAGGCCAGACCCTCTCTCTCTCTCTCTCTCTCTCTCTCTCTCTCTCTCTCTCTCTCTCTTTTTGCCCTATATTTGCCATGTCTCCCTCTTCCTCCCACACACAAACACACACACACGCACACACCCACACACGGGCAGGTGTACTCAGAGACGCCGTGATGGAAACTTCCACAGATGAAGCCGGTTATGATCACACAAATCTTTTAAAACATGAAAGGCCGAGTTGATTTTTATTTTTTTTTTCTCATTAATAAATGTCTGTTTTCAAACCCTTTATCAACATTTCATATCATGTAATATAAATTCAATCAAGAGCCACTTAACCAAATCAGAGCCACTTTGCACTGATTTTCAGAGCAAAGTGGCAACAACAAGAATTAAATCACGTTTTTTTTTTTTTTTTTTAAATGCTCTCAGGGATTGCGATGGAAATTTATTGTCTCAGGAAAAAAGGATGGCAGTTTCATGTAAAGCGGAACTTCAGTAAAAGACAAAGATCTCTGTGTGCAGTTAGGTTCTGCTACATATACCACATTATCAGCTACAAAAAAAGACATGATTGGTGGTTTTCCTGAAAGAAAAAAAAGACTGTTATGTGATTTAGGTGAGATTGAAGATGAAGATTTCTGTTGAGTTTTTCAGAAAAAAAACTACAGCTGATGTTTCAGTGAGACACAGATTGTGTGTTTGGTATGATCGTACCTTTATTTCAACTGTTATGTGAATGAATGAACTGAAACTGATCTGATTTTAACCACAAACTTTTCACTATTTGACATAAGAACTAACTAACCTGCTCTGATAATTTAACATAACTACCATAACTAACTCACTAACTAACTACCTAATTGTGAATTATATGCATGTAAATCTAAATGTTTTGGTCATAATAAGCAAATATTCTTATTTGAACATGATATTTGCTCCTATTTAACATTATTATGCTTCCTTTCCACTGCAGGAACCAAGTTCCTCCCGGGACCAATAAGACTTCTTCTAATCTAATCTAATCTAATCTAATCTAATCTAATCTAATCTAATCTAATCTAATCTAAATTAAGAGGTGTTTTAATGGCTTATGCCTACTCTTTAAGTGATAGCGAGTGAAGATTTTGCCAGAACTCACTTACTGTTCTACACTGATTTACAGATAATATTTCCCACCTCGCTGACGACATTTAAACCCTTCATTGTTGACTTTATGAAGGGAATTTTTTGCACAGTAGCACAATTTTAAAAAGCCCTTATATTCACAACAATTAAGTTATCTTGTCGTTTTAAGTTACTAACAAGCTCAAAGTCCACATTGTACAAAAGTGAATTAGGAACTTGTGGCAAACGACAGAATCGAACCCAAAATTCCTCCAAAAGTGTCTCAGTCTGAGTCAGGGAGAAACAACTTCAGTCTACTGCATCTGTCTGCCTGTCTGTCTGTAACTGTCCTGTCTGATTATCTCTCCCAGTTGGCCCCGAGGGGACACCCACACTGAAAGAGGCCACTCTTCCATCCAACAACAGCTTCTGTCAGGGAGAGGGAGGGAGCCCTCAGAGTCACCAGCTCCAGAATAGCTAGATAGTGACTGATGCAATCAATCGAAATCTACATGACAGTCAACACGATCAACTGGGGAATGAGGTTTTACGCTCAATAAAAGAAAATTGCTCTGCACAGGAGCTGAACAAACCTAGATATGACAGAAGGGACCGTGCAGTCTTCCAAGTCTTCAGGGTTCATTTTTTTAGTAGATTTGAGCCAAACACTGTCAGCTGTGAACATCCTCTAGTTTTTAACATATTCGATTACACACTATTTCCCCACACGTGTAACATAACTACCCGACTCATAATGGCCACAGCTTCTAAACCAGGCAAAAAAACCTGATTTATATTTAGTCTACATGAGCTCCATGTTTGATTATTGATGGGAGATAATATTGAGGGTGACAAGATGTCTGCTTACATTACAGCATGAAATGTGACATTATTATGACATCATTATCATCATCCTAAGCGTTAACAGTGCCTGTAAATCAATCATGTAACACGTTTTACAATGTTAAATAGGTAGTAATTAAGAGGGAAGTCCTTCTTGACCACAACCCACTGTGGGCTCAGCTACTGATATTAATGTAAAGGAGATGCTCCTGAGTGTTAGTGTGGCTTACTCTGTACAGTTCACTTATCTGAAAATGTGTTTATTTGACTTTTTTTTTCAACATCTATTGAAGGAAAATATAGCAAACAGGATTCAACCTGTCAGTAAAATCCTTGTAGTTTTCCTTTTTATTTTGTGATATTGTTTAGAGAAAACCTGTGATCCATACTGTCAAAAAAGGGAAAAAAAATGTTTGTAGAAATGGGGATTCATTCATCCAACAGGGAGAATACAATGTAAGTAAACCGGTGAAGGTCTGCGGGTCGGATGAATAATTCACCACTGAAAGAGATATGACATTTCCACATGGGGAATGTAATCTGGGGTGATGTTCTGTGTGTCAACATGATTTGTTATAACAGCCCAGTATCTCAGCACTGAAGGGGCTAAATTCATCTGCATGTGTCTGTTATTGAGGCCCCTGACTCAGAAACATTTGGCAAATTTGACATTTAGAAGATGCTTTCATCCACTTTTATCTGATGTGCCGATTTTTGAAGGAAGGGAAAATAAGTGCACTCTGAGAAAAAACACAAGTGTGGGGTGTTGTCTAAAGGATGGCCTACATATGTATAGCCTGTGTGTGTGTGTGTGTGTGTGTATGTGTGTGTCTGTGTGTGTGTGTTTGTGTGTGAGGGTGATGCTGCCGTGTTGATCTCGCTGACAAAACCTTTGTACAACTACAGTTTCTCTGTGACACTTTGTAATGTAAGACTACACTTAAAAACCCATGAGCACATTGTCCTGGTTTACCTTGAACACACATTTAGTGTCGACTAATGACATGAAGGAAACGTGATCTCTTCTGAAACACTGACACTTTCACTTCCAAATAAATCAAAATTTGCCCAAATCCTATATTTAGCATATTGGCAACATTGGCTAGCCTTGCACAGCATTAATGATATTAGTCTACAAATGTTAGTCTGTTAAGATACTTCAAATTTTAACAAGTTTAATTGTTTCAAAATGGAAATTTGATGATAAAATAAAGATGATCACATAAAGTTATAGATCAAATATGCAGTTGCATTAAACACAAATTATTACTGGTTAAACTCTTTTATTTGGTGAGAGTGTAAAGACCAATTATTTAAGCACATTTTTTATGTTTTTATAATTATGTCCTCTAGATGAAGTCCAAACTCCTGTGTTTTGTTTGGGATCTTGGACAGTTTGGGTTCTCTTTCACAGCTCAACTTTGCTTAAACATTCACTATCGCTTTGATAGTACTTTTTCAAATTTCACAAGACAAGCTCATAAATATAATTTGTGAGGTAATAACATGTTTCAGGAAATCAGTGAAAACATCATTTTACCACTTTTTTATGATTATTTCTCTGCTTTGAAAGCTCACATTGTTGAAACATAAAGTGTTATCATTTTAATGCTTTTCTATATGTTACAGTTTGTTTTCTTAGCAAGGTAAGATCAGGAGAAAAAACAAAATTTTAAGGAATGAAAATTTGAGTTTGCTTTTATTATCATTGTTATTATTTTCTATTATTATTCCAAATACAACACTGTCAGTGAGGTGAAGCAGATGTCAACAACCACCTCATTACTGTTTTCTATTATTTACAAATACAGATTTTACACAACCTGATTCGTCATTTTACATTGTCTAGGCCATCAATATGTGGAAATTCTCAATATTATATACCAAGTGTGAAAATTCACAGCTGTTCAATTGTTCAAAAACCTGATAGATAGATAGATAGATAGATAGATAGATAGATAGATAGATAGATAGATAGAGTGTTATACTGAAGACATAATCATTTACACATACACATACACACACACATACAGTTTCTCCAGCATCCATTCAGAAAGCTCGCGCATGTCCCCGAGGGCTATAGGCACGCGGGCTGTGCCCCCCCCCCCCCCTTTTTTTGTCCCAGCTCCACACGATTTCTAAAGGTTTTATTCTGAAAAAGCAAACTATGGTACATGTGTGTACATATCTATTTTTATGCCTGTCATGAATAACAACCACGAGTTTGAAATTAAAATGAGGACAATTCATTATTATTATTATTATTATTATTATTAGATATTTAAAAGAGTTGAGTTTTATTGTGAAATAGCGTGGTCGTTTTCTTGTTTCAACTTATTTGAACAACTTATATTAATCCCATTCACACGGTAAAACTCTCAGTTCGTGTAAAACGCTGACAGCCACGGGCACTTGTTTCTCTTCCATTTCTGGATGTGTGATATTCTAAAATAGGACAACCCTCCGCCGTCCCCCTCCCCGTTTAATGTGCGAATGGAGTTGTTGGTCAACAGTTGGGTCGGGGGAGGGGTCGGGGCTGGGGTGCAGGCGGAGGGAGAGAGGGTCTGGAACAATGGACGGTGCTGTTGTGTGCTGGAGTCGGTGGTGGAGTGAGAGAGAGAGAGAGAGAGAGAGAGAGAGAGAGACTCGGGCTGATGACAGAGTGAAAGAGGTTAGTGTCTATGCTGGGAAACGAGACCAGAGGAGGGGGCTCCAGTGTCTGTTGGCTTGTTAATGATGATTCAGTCCCATCAGCTCAACAGCCTTCTCTATCAAGGAATCTCTGAATGCCTCCAGCTCAGCGGTGCCAAAAGACATATTTAAGATTATAAACGTTTTTACGTCACCAGCGCACTGTGATACGCTGAAATGTAGCCAGCTAAAATAACGCATAAGGTATAAATGTAGAAACCGATATACAAAATTCCTCCAATCGGCCAGTTTCTTGTTAACAAAAAATAATAATAATGAAAATTTCGTTTCTCGACAGTTCAGTAAAGATAAAACTCTCTGAGCATGTGCCTTTTATCATTAATGTATTGGCCTAAAAATTCATAACAGAGCAACAAACAATTCTCACTCGTTTTTTTTCCTCCATGTTTTAGACAATAAACTGTTGAGCGTTACAGCTTCTGAGTGTAGGCTATCCTGTGTCGTTGGCAGACTTTTGTGCAACGAAAAACAGCATTATTTGTCCATCCGGAAGCAGAGAAATTGAGACCTGAATCGTCTTGATTCAACAGGTGACTGTGCCGGAAATCAAAGCTGTGAGCAACACCTCAGCCAGCTGGATTACAATCCTCAAAAAAAAAAAAAAAAAAGCCAGTTATTCCACCTTTGCTCGAATCTTGCAACAATTTTTGTGTTTGCACCAGACATCCCACCCCTTCTCCTCTCCCTCCCGCTCTCTTCCTCTCCCCTCCCGGGTCTGCCAGGCTCCTTGAGCCGGCCATGGGTGGCAGTCAGCCTGGAAACCCGCTGATATTGTTCCAGACGAGCGATGTGTTGCAAGGAGGCATGGAAATAGTTGTTCTGCTTCAAAGTCTCAAGACAAAACAGTCCTACATTGTGACAAGTGCTGGGTCATTAAGTTAATTAAATTTTGGGGTATTTTCATCATAAATGTCTTATTAAATTTTGGGACGTTTTAACTATATCTTAGCCTTTCTTTCATAATGTGGTCAATCTTAAATTCATACGGACTAAATTGAATCAAAGAGTTGCTGGATTTGGTCTTTTGCTTAAGCTTACACTGTGGGTGTAGATTATTATACCCCCGCCTTTACTTTATTCCCCCCCTTCCCAAACCCTTCCCCAGGCCTGAAATTTCCGGACAACAAAGGACCAGCAGACCGTGCACCACTTTCACTTGTAGCTGCAATGATGGGCCGGTCCCATCCAGTCACCTGTTGCTTCAAGCTGCCTTAATGAGCTAAAGAGCTGAAAACCGCCAGGAAATAAGTAAAAAAAAAACAAAAACGAAAAATAGCAATGAAGTAAAATGATATTTGCACTGTTGAACATTGACTTCATTATTTTAAATCTGATTTTGAAACGGTTTGTTTGAAGGAAAAAAAGAAAAAGTAAAATGCCTCACTTTGGCTTTTCACACTCAATCTGTTCACATTTAGCCCGCTGCCCGAAAGCTTGTGTCCTCTGCTCGCTCTGTTTTTTTTTTGCCAGTGACCATATAGCTTGTGAGTTGATCTCCTAAATTGGAGCTGCATTGTCCTCCTTCCAACAGCAGCCAGCAGGCTCAGCCGCCAGCACAGCCAGCCAAGCGTTTGACGTTATTAAATAATAAAGAGATGCTGATCTGGTAGCATTGTTGTGAAGGAAAAAAGGCCAATTAGCGTGCCGTTATACTGTCATCATGGCTGTATTAACTCGAATTAGTTATATGACAATATGCATAAAATGGACTTGCATTTTTCCAGGATTTGCCTATATGGAAATAAATGGTTTGTACATTTAAATAAAAATAACAAAAACAAATACATCATAAATAAATGTGTGATTGTTACATCACTAAATATGTCTGTTTAAAATGTATCACATAAAATTTTATATACATAATGGCTTACCAGGAGGTAATAACCCAATAAATAAATAAATACAATAAAATGAAAAGTATATATGTCAAACAACCATGAGTGTGATCTTTATCTCTTGGGTTAATTTATTTGAACATAACACAGAAATGTTTTCTTGAAAGTTACAAAATAGAGTTTACAATGTAGTAAAATGCATACCAAGTGACCTAAAAGAAGGCGGGGGGGCGGGGGGGGGGAATTAAAATTGGGGAGGAATAGCAGCTTTTGTGTAATGAGCTCAACTGATTTATTAGCAACCCTGTTCTTTTTATGGCAGAGCTCAGATCAGTTTTAGCGCAGGCTGAAGGATTTCCCTGGCAGGCTGTAGCACAACAGGCCTTTTATTGTTGTTTGTCGGCTCTTCTCACAGAAAAATCCCCCTCCAGCCCCCCCACCCCCCCCACCCCCACCCCTCTGTCACTCTCTTCTTTCTCTCCCCTCTCTTGCACTTTCTCCCGACCTATGCTAATCTCTTCAAGAAGCAAAACACGCCTATGAGGACTGAAAACTCGGGCTTAATCAATAAACTCTATTGGAACTTCAGATCTTAACTCAGGCCTGAGGCACACACCGCTTATCCTCCTCTAACTTTATTAAACTAGAATATAAAAACGCTTATTTTCAGGAGATGTTTTTTTTTTTTCATTTTTAATCAATAATCTCATTCGACGGAACCAAAAATGTTGAACAAGTCGATCAAAAGCGAGGGAAGTTTTTTTTTTTTTTTACGTTTTGTTCATCAACGACTCAAACCGATATCACACTTTCTCATGCACTTTACAAGAGCCAATCAGAGCCGAAAGCCTATGACCATATTAATGAGATATGATACGGAGTTGGTAGTTATTGATGGTGACTCCGTTAAAAAAGTGAATGCAAAAACAAAAGAAACAATAAGCAAAGAATAAAAGGTTAAAACGTTTAATCAAAATTGTTTTACATTAATATGTGACCTGCGTTTACGCTTTACAGGTGCAGGTGATGATAAGTTTAATTAACCTGCTATTTTGTAGCCCTAAAGTTTTTTTTTTTTTTTAATTATTTCATAATTAGATATTTACGTTGGATGTCATGTTAAATAAATTTACAAAAAGAAAAAAACAACAACTATGAAGTAACCTAAAACTTCTGAGTTGCGGTGAAGAACAACCTTGACAATAAACTACGTGTATATTTACTGTAGTGACATTAAGAACAAAAAGAGAGACAGAACTGTTGTTGTTTTTCCAAGAGTTGTGATCCGCTGCAAACTGCGCATTCCTTTAATGATGGCGCTCTATAAAGCTGTCAGCATCAATGAGCAGAAATGATAAACGGAGCTCGAGCTGCTGGTGACGTAGTGGTGGTGGTTGTGGTGGTGGGGGCGTTGGGTGGGGTTGGGGGGGGTCGATGGAGGAAGAGGAGGAGAAGGGGGGCGGGATGGGGGGGGGGTTCGCAGAGGCCTCGAGCCTCTGAGAATGCAGGCCGAGAGCAGCGCGAGGCTGATGGCATGCTGGTCTGTGTCAGTGTGTGGTCCTATTCAATGGAAGTGAATATGTGTGTGTGTGTGTGTGTGCGTGCGTGCGTGCGTGCGCGCGAGCGCGTGCGTGTGTGTATGTATTTGTTTGTGTGTGTGCGCGTATGTGTGTGTGTGTGAGTGTCTGTACGTGAGTGAGAGAGTGAATGAGAAAGGGAGAGAGAGAGCCCTCTCAACACACACACACACACACACACACACACACACACAGACACACACACCGCCCGCTTCCCTTCCCTGCACCTGCGCTAGATCAGCAGGCTACTGGCTGCCATTCAGTCCCTCTACGCTCCAAACACACTCACACACTCACACGCACACACACACAAACTCTCTCTCTCACACACACACACGCAGTTGAAACACACGACAGCTCTCTGCTCTGACAGTTTTGCTATTCACCCTTTCTTGAAGCCTTTCTCTGTGGCGAAGGCAGAGACGTCGGGCAGACTTAAAATAAAACTTCTGGGTTGCAGAATACGACAAGAAGAAGAACATTTAAACGCGGTTTGCTTGATTATATTTAGAGGCCTTTTATTTCATTTATTCAGCAGCAATTCTATCTGAAGACTAGAATGACTTGTTTGCACTGACTTACGGAATCATCCTCATAAAACAAACGCCCACATTCATCAGGCACACTGGACCTTACTTGTGTCAGCGAGTGCAAACTATTTTCAGGTCCAGTTCGCACCTCACAGGCCATTCAGGCGCAGGCCCAGCCTTGACTCACATAACGGAATAATCAGTTCAAAATTCGGAAAGTATGGTAAATATTTATCAAAATAATAAAGAGAAAAATACAAGCTTGATTTGATCTTATCTTAACGCGCTTAAAATCTGTAAAAATATTTTTGTTAAAAGAGCTGTCAATCAACAGAGAGTGAAAGCACGATTTAAATTTGACAGTAGGGATTTTGGGAAGGGTCTTTAATGACAAGGATGACATATTGCATGAACAAAACAGTTTGAAAATTTTGAAAATTTTGTTCTGGCCGAGTGATTTCATGAGAACGGAGATGATTATAAAGTCCTGCAGCCCTTTCGGATAGGCTGCTCTTTCGACCTGGTCAAACAGGCTGGAATTGGTTTTAATCATTAAAAAAACTTGGATTAATTTCTACAAAAAAAACAAAACAAAATATGCTAAAGTTAACTAACGGAAACGCGTATACGCACAACCGGACGGCTTCATGTGTGGATGAAGTCATGCCCCCTCCTCCTTATTATCCGCAACGTAGTGAAAAAGGAAAGTGGCTCTAGTTGGATTACAGACCACTAAGCTCGTTTTGTTTGTGCATGTGTATGTGTGTGTGTTGGGGGGGTGGGGGGGTGGGTCATTTGACCCAATTTTTAAAAAATCATATAATCTCAACAACAAACATAGGATTTTGAAATGGGGCCAGAATAAGCTGTAGACTAACACACCTAACTATGTCCTCTGATTAAGAACTAATAGGTTAGTGTTTTCATTTAAAAAAATAAAATTAATAGGCTTAGTAATAATTTATTTATCTTTATCTTTGTATCTGGGGCCTGCGCATTGTCTCTGTCTGGTTTAGGATGCCTCATGACCTGCTGTGACCCAGCGGAATCCAACAATTTTATTTATTTATTTATCTATTCATTTATTTATTTATGTATGTATGTATGTATGTATGTATGTATTGCTACAGTATGACATGTAGTTTAATAACATGTTCTTGTCGACAACTGTAGAAAATGTAGATGGTTACCATCCAGTTACAAAATGTTACACCTCAGTGTTGTGTTAAGAGCCACCTGAAAGCCATACAGTCCGAGCTTAGATAGACACACGCACACACACACACACACACGCGCCAGGTTATCATAGATAACATCTGGGAGGGTTTTTTTTTTTTTTTTTAACCAGGGGCAAAAAAGCAGAGGCGCGCGCTTACCACCTGTTGCAGTCCAAATATCCTCGAGCTGCGACAGCCAGACTCTGCACGCGAGCGACAGAAGGGTAGATGGATGGATGGCTGGGATGGATGAACGGACGGATGGATGGATGGATGAAAGGGATGTAGAGAACACCTTTACCGGGCCTCTTAGCTATTAAAAACACACCTGTTTGCTCTTGTTGAGAATGGATTTTTAAGATTAACATAATCGTCAAAAATATCAGACACTTTTAGGGCGCTTTTTATTTTAACTAGGCAAGATTAGTAGAAAATGTCACGATGGATTTAGCTTCCGTTCCGTCATTATCACCGTATGAAGTGTAACATTTTAGACACTTGATTCTCTGGATCACCGTCAGCGCTGCTGTGCTGCGCAGCGCCTTTATTCGGCCCATTGTTTGAACAGGGCGCACTGAGTTTAAAGCGCCTCTGAGATTAAATCACATTTCGGAAAGCACAGGGGCTAAATGCGGGCTAATATTTTTCTACTGAGATAGGGGCGATAGCAGTGTTTTTTGAGTGAACATTTATCGTGCTCCAGTTTGCGTCTGCTGGCCCCACTCAAGGAAAGGGACTATTTTATAGGTTTAAGACCGAATTAGATTTTTTTTTAAAGGCAGGTTTTGACTAGAAAAAACGGATAAACAGTTGAAAGCCAAAGACCTGACAAAAAAAGAAAACACAGAATAATACAGCATCCCGAGAAACAAAAAGAAGCATTTACATAAAATACCTTTTTTTTCCGTTTTAAAAGCAGCCTGGGCCTTAAGATGATGAACCTGGCAGTGTCAACATGCAGTCTTTACAAGCGTTACAAATCAGCTACAGCTTTTTATGATACTCGACAGAAATTATAAGATGACCATCAAACACATCTCATCATTCAAAGAAGCTTTTCCACCACATCAAAGGTGCAGCGCTCAGCCGGGAAAAAATAATCATTCGCGGGGCCTCCGGGCCTGCAGGGGCCCGGTGTTCATGGAGAGGAGAAAAAAGATAAATCAGACTTAATCTACTCGTCCGACCTTTTAAAAACACTTTGTTTATCACCGGTGTTCTCGACTATTACAGCCAATTCTGCTGCTCTGATCAATAATTACTAAAGCAACCAACGATCCCTTGACCTCTTGAAGGTCCGACTAGGGGTGGGGTGGGGGGGTGAGGGGGTGGGGGGGCAGAGAGAGAAAGAGAGAGAGAGAGAGGGGAGTGGACGGATAAATACCGAGGGGCCTCTTCAAATATTCATCTGCCGGTTAATGTGAGCTCCGCTCCCCCGGGACCCAGTCTGCAAGACACAACGGCCCTAATCTACCTCGCTCTGAGCGCGCGCGCGCGCACACACACACACACACACATACAAACACACAGACTCTCACACATCTAAGAGATCGGGATAAAAAAAGCTCTACTTTATTTACTGTGCTGCTGT
>JAQMCX010000045.1:5698327-5740007 GCA_029814765.1 Acanthurus leucopareius | reverse complement strand
ATATCAACTGCACAAGGCATCACTTGTCCAAAACATGAGGACAGGGAGAGCAAGTGCGATGTCCCCTTAAGCATAAAAAAGTGGCAGCGCTAAGTTCATACTGAGACATGGTTCTTATGTCTACCTCAGTTTTTATACTGACTCATACACGCATGCACACGCACACACACACAGAACACCACCCCACACCCCATCCCAGATTACAAACCGTTAGTTAAATTCAGAGCGAGTAGTTAGCTCATCATAAGGATTATTATTATAGAGGGAGAAAGCAGCCTGGTTGGCTGAGAGATGCATGACAACAATTTGGAACCGGTTCCGTGTTTTTTTTTTGTTGTTGTTGTTTTTTTTTGTTTTTTTTTTTTAAGACAGGAGGGATGAGATGGTGTGGAGACACCGGAGAGCTTGAACCGTGAGAACCGGGGTTAACGGGGGAACAGCAGGGCCCCTTTGATTAAACATTAAATTAAAATGGCTACACTCTATATGGAGCTATTACATCGCGGGGGGAAAAAAAGTGCATGCCGGCAGGTCCCGCTGGCCTGGCTCCTTTCAAGAGGGCTCACCTTCAATTTAGCTATAATTGAACATTTGTGTTGATAAACCAGCTCTACGAGTTGGGGGGGGAGGGGGGGCAGAGAAAGCGTCCAAAAAAGTATAACTCCTTGTTAGATAAAAAACCAAACACCAAGTAGAACTGCAGAGAAGCCCAAAACATTAAAAAAAAAAGTTTCTGAGCTCATGTTATTAGGTTGTTGTTAATTTTCATAAATAACCAACCAGGCTGCTGTCACATTCAAATCTCTTTACAAAAATAGAAATTAATCAATGACAGAATTCTCTCTGCTCACACAAATATAAAATATCAGTAAATGACGGAAATAAATCAAAATTATGTCTGTTAATAAACAAAAATTGGTTTTGACGCTGTGTAATTGTTCCTCCATAAATCTCCTGTCCCATTTATAAGCAGGCCTTAGTCTATAAAATATTTTATAAATATATAATGCAGCGTTAAATAATTTGAAAATAAACTGTAGTTTGATATGTAGGCTAACTTGCCTCTACAGCAGTGCTGATTTTTTTTTTTTTTTTTTTGATTGATTGAGTGATTATAGAAAAGGAGATTCTATACCTGGAAATGTTGGACATTTGGGTTGAAAAATCTTCCCCTTTTTAGGAAACAGGCAACAAACTTTGGCTTGATGGGGCCATCCGCAGGCACTAGAAAATAGAAACGTGGTTAACCACGACGCACAAATTGAATTATTTTAATGAGAGTTCAAGAGGCAAGGTGCCCCTAAAAAACTGTCATATTTAGCTTAAGTCTGACACTTTAAATTTAAATGTAAAGAATCAGTGTAAAAAATTTCCTCAGTTAATAACCAAGAAGGGACAAAAAAAAGTTCAACAGACAGATGACAACCCAACATGTGATGACTGCCTGCAGAAATCAAATGACTGACAGAAATAAAATCAAAACTCATACAATTTGAAGTATCCAAATTTCCAAAATTTATTCATTTCAAACTGCATATTGAAAAAAAATATACTCAGCTGAAATTGTAACTGTTATAAGGATGGTATTAGTTCCGGTATATATATATACATGGAGTGGTTGGCTTCTGCGTACAGGCCACAATTTTTAAAATACAACTACGGGAATGAATTTTGAAATAAAAACTTAAAATATCACAGTAAATATACAGAAATTGTACAAATCAATTAGAAAATAAAGAGCACAAGCGTCATACCTCTAACAGATGAAAAGTGGGAGACGGAAGTATAAATTAACAACCTATATTTTAAGCTGTATGAAAGAAAAAAGTGTCTTATCTTTTTTTTTAAGAAATTAAAATGTTTAGTAATATTGACCTTAAATGAAAAAAAAAACAGTATTACCTGCTTCGTTTTATGTCCCTTTTCTTTCCAATGTTTGCAGTAATAAAGGAGCATAACTGATCGCTCCCATATAAATTGCAGTTCTGCCATTTTCACTTTTAATATTTTCTGCAGAACCGGCATTGCTTTATATATAAAAAAAAGAAAAGAAAAATGCAACCTCTTGCAGCTTAACAAACAATTTCATCTGATTGTAATGTTTCTTTGATAAATACTGTACAAAAGGTGATTGCAATAATAAAACATTTGATTGCGACTCCCACTTTCTAGTCTTCCAAACTTCATCCACCAGTGAAGAGGGGATCTCCTACCGTTCCTCTAGAGCTTCCTCAGAATAAAATGAAAGAAAAAAAGAGTCGTGTGTCCTTTTCCTGGAGACTTCTATACAACTTTTCCCACCCCGAAATTTTTCTGTACAAAAATAGTCCAACGTTAATAGTCCACAGTTTCTCTTATAAAAGTTCTTTTTTTCTCTCTCTTTGCTCTGTGTCTCTTACATGTGTGTTAACGGCAGCGTTCCGTTGATCGTCGTCCCGGGCACGGTGCTCTGATAGTGCCCGGACATGTGTAGCCTGGTCTGGGCGGTCTGCTCGCTGACCTCCGCCCCGGGCAGGTACATGCTGATCATGTCCCTCAGATCTCCGCTTTGGCAGCCCGGGGCGGCGCGGTGGGACGACGAGGTGACAACGGGCGGGCTTGAGCTGCTGGACTCGGACTTCACCACCGAGGAGGGCCCCATGGAGCCCAGGGCGGTCATCCCTGGCGTGGTTTGCTGGGAATAGGACATGGAATATGTCGGGGAGCCGTTCATGTAGCTCTGGGAGCTGGTCATGGTGTTGTACTGCAGGGCGCTCATGTCATAGCGGTGCATGGACTGCATCTGGCTCGGGTTGTGCGCGTTCAGCCCCGGGTGCTGGTAGCTCAGCTGGTCCTGCATCATGCCGTAGCCACCGTTGGTCCAGCCGTTCATGTGCGCCGCATAGCTGTCCATCCGCTGGTTCACCCCACCGCCCAGACCGGCCCCCACCCCTACACCGACCCCAGCTCCCATCCCGTTTCCTCCCGGAGCCAGCAGCCCGCCAGGCAAGGTGTACTTGTCCTTCTTCATGAGGGTCTTGGTTTTCCGCCGGGGCCGATATTTGTAATCCGGATGCTCCTTCATGTGCAGGGCCCGCAGCCTCTTGGCTTCGTCGATGAAAGGTCTCTTCTCGCTTTCCGACAGAAGTTTCCACTCAGCGCCCAGTCTCTTGCTTATCTCCGAGTTGTGCATTTTAGGATTTTCTTGCGCCATCTTCCTCCTCTGGCCCCGGGACCACACCATGAACGCGTTCATTGGTCTCTTGACCCGCTCCGGACTGTTTTTCTGATTGGCGCCGGTGCCGGACGTGTTGGTGTTGCCCGAGCCCCCCGTGTTGGTTTGGGGAGCTGGGGGCTTCAGTTCAGTTTCCATCATGTTATACATCAGGAACAGCTTTTAGTTGGAGCTCCCGAGCAGAGGAAAAAAAAAAACCAGAGACAAACTCCACAAGCCGGAGGCAGGACAGTGAGGAGCGCAGGGCTGCTGTTAAAAGTTACCTGTCGATTTTTCTCTGCAACTTTTTTCTCTGGACAAAAACAACAAGCACCAAGCCGCGTCTCCACACACTCTCCCTCTCTCTCTCTCTCTTTCTCGCCCTCTCACTGAGTGTGTGTCAGAGTGTGTGTGTGAGTGTGTGTGACAAAGAGCCTTCTCCAAATAGGTCCCTGCTATGTTGTGTCCACAAAACTTCTCCCGTCGCTTCTCCGAAAAAGCATCAACAAACTGTACTTTTTCGCCTCTGTCCGCCTGAGCCTTGACAACTCCAGATAGTTTTTGAACAAGTTAATAGACAACCATTCATGTGACGGGGCTGTCAGCGAATAAATGGCTTCGACCTGGCCAATCACAGTCGGCCTGCTCCCCTGACACACCAATGGGAGGCCTTAATTAGCATAAAAGGGCGGGGTCTGCTCTGCCCCGACACACACATACACACACGCACACTGGCTGCTCATATGAGCCAATACAAAGTACATATTTACTATTTCCAAGCTTATAGAGATATTTCTCTGGGAATCTATAAACGGTGGAACTTTATGAACATTTTTTCCAGCATTACACAGGGGGAAGAGGAAGTTACAAAAGCTTGCTGCCTATTGGGAAAATTAGAAAGTAACGCCTCTCTAAAACTTTATGAGTAAAATAGGGGAAAAAAAGTTTCTTTATAATTAAAAAAAAAATCAGAAGAATTACTGTAAAATAAGGACATTCTCCATGCTTTATTTTATATTTTATTTTAATGTGTTGATGATTTCTAACAGCAATTTCAAAAAATGAGAACAGAAGAATGGAATAAGGATAACAATAAATTTTAAAAAGTGCTAAATAAATTCATTAATTGTAGACATTAATTGTGTCAGTATCATCTCATGTTGAGAAAAGGGAGCAGCATTGCTCTGACATTAAACCCGGTCCACGACATTTCTGTTGTTACAAGTCAAAAAGTCGGCCACTTACGGCCCCCAATAACATAACAACACTTAAATAAACTTGGTTAGTTAACTGAAAGCATTCAATAGCGGTGGTGTGTGTGAAAGTGTGTGTGAGTGGGGGAAGCCACTGCTAGTTTTTTAGCGTTGAAAAGAGGAAAGGTAATCCAAGATGTTTCCCTGAGTCCTTTGTTTAGTGAAGTTGAATGCCAACACACAGAAGGCAGACGGGCTCATCTCAGCACAAATAAGCGGTTTTTGTTTGGGATGTTGTCGCTACATCTGTCCGGACAAAGACCCAACTCCACTCCACTTCCACTGCCACAGTGCTGCTGTTGTTGCAAGGGCTTTGTAGTGTGTGCGTGTGTGTGTGCGTGTGTGTGTGTGTGTGTGTGTGGAGGGGGGTGGGGGGTCCACCGGGGGACACGTGGGGAGGAGAAATAAAGGTGAGGAATATTTTAAGATAAAGTGTGTTTGCACAAAAGGCACAGCTCATTCATATAAGCCTGAACAAGCGTGTCAGCCAATTAGTGTGAATGAAAAGCGGCCTCCACCTGCTTCACTTTATTGTGGATCAAACCGACCAGATTGCGATTATTATGAGATAAAAAACCAGCATCATCGCATTTAATGCTAAATAATTCACTCATATGGTTTTAATGCCCAAAACGACTGAAGTTTCTGGAGGTTGGGAGTGTTGGTGCCACTTGTTTTGCTTCTTTCCCCCCCTGAATTTCCATCTAAAGCCAGGCGTCCTGCTGCGTGACACCAGTGCCGCTTACTGGAGAGATTAAGAACTGCACGCACCTCAAAAAAGTACTGACAGGATTTTCTCCAACCAGAGAAAAAGAGGAGACGATGGATGTGTTTAGAAGTTTAGTCAAATATATAGGAAATGTTAATATTTTCAAAAAACACATTTAGTAACCAAACACAGTTAAAAGTACCGAAAAGCACCTGATATATTTAGTCACAACACAGTCACACAGCTGCCTGTCTGGATCTGCAAGCCAGACAATCCCAATAATTAAAGATAGATCGAGTACACACACCTGAAATAATTAAATTTAAATGCGTGTCTCTAGATTAAATCATAATTGAAAGTGAATAGATCAAGCCTTATTATTTTGTTTTAGTCATTTGATAATAAATGGAGGTGCGGAGCCCCCGTGCTCTCATTATGCCGGCCCCGGTACCCTTACATAAGATTCATCTTGTGCTTAATAGGCTGCGAGAGGCGACACATGCAGCTCGGTCCATTATAATGCAAGGTTGAAATGGGCCGCTCGGCTGCTATCTGCATCTGAGTGTGTTCCCCGCTACCTCTAATCTGCTTATGATAATAAAGGAACAGCGGGGCCCTGCGGCTCTCTGAAAGCAGGCCTCATCCAGCCGGGAATGGCCCTGCATCCACAATCATCCTGAATTAAAGCCGTTGTTTGACAAAAACCAGGAGAAACTAGCGGGGCGGCTCCCTCGGACCACTTGTAAGCCCCCTGCTTCACCAGGCTGGAATGGATGCAGCAAATATAGCAGGGGGGCACGCTGTGATATCAAAATACTGTTTTGTGGTTGCGCAAATTTAGGCGATAGGACAACTCTAAAAACAAGCGACAAAAAAAGAGCAACAATGTAACTGAAAAATTATTTTAACAACAGCCGCGCAGGGAGGATGTCATTTCTGAACTCCAATTTAAGTTACATTATCCCAAATTTAAATTTCTGAGCTGATAATGTTTTTAGACTTTGTGTCATTTAATCCAGAATAAATGTAAATATAGGCCTTCACACGACGATAGCAATAAATAAATAATTAGGCAATGTCAAAGTGTAAAAAATAACAACTTATACGGGGGAGTGAGAGATTCAGATTTCAGGAGAAATTAAAATAAATGTATCTTTTCTTGCCACTAGGGGCCGTACCAGAGGCTGGAGACGAAGCCAAGAATATACTTTGTGAAAACATTAATAAGTCCTGCTTAAAAAAAAAATGTGGAAAACGTATATAAAAGATAATTACAGAAATAAAAATTGTTCCCAATTTTATGAGGATACTTATGAGTTTTTTTTAGGCAGACAATTAAGTCGTGGTTTATTGTAAAGTTACTAATTTTTTTTCTCTAAAATACAATTAAGGCTTTTTTTGGCTTAGTACCGTGATAAACTAAACATTAATAAATCACATTTTATAGCGACTAATAAAATCGACATTATGCCGTTAAACATATAGACTATAATGAATTTATATGAGAAAGAGATGATACAATTTAAAACATGATATTCCGCAGAGAAAAACAAATTAAATGTCTAAAAGTCTTAAATCCTTATTTAATAATTGGACAACAGCAACAAATTCATACGTATAAATAATCTAGGGCATTCTGTTTGATATTCAATTTAGACCTTGTATTATGGAAAGGAGATATGGAAAGAAATGTGCGTACTTAAAGAGTAAAAATTAATAAATATAATAAAATTAGGCTACATCAAAAAAATAAATCGGAGACTTATCCACTGTAGACATATTGTCTCTGCGCAAATTACTGACTGGAAAACCGCACCGGCCAAGTGCAACTCAGGCAGTCAGTCAAGCTCATGATGCCATGCGGTGTCATTCCACAACACTGCATGTTTTACATACACACCGACTCAAACACACACTAACATACACACCGACACACACACAAACACACAGGGCTTCTCCTCTCCACCGCACTCCAACTTACTGCCAGTTAGGGAGTTGTCTTCCTCTCGTCTTGATTGGCAGAAATTAAACAAGATGCCATTTCGCTCAACCTCCTCCGTATCTCCCTGTCGCGTCTCCCGGCGAGGAAGCCTCAACTTGTCCGGGACAGAGCTCCCGACGCTGGCCGTGAAACGTCCAACCGGCACCCTCCGCATGCCCCCCACCCCTCCCCGGTAGTCCTCGCTGTTTCGATCCGACAGCCGGCGCGCTTTGGCCCGCGTGCAGCCCCATGGAGCCCCCGCTGTCTGTCTGGAGCTCCGCTGTCTTCTTTCCGCGAGCCCTGCAACAAGAAAAGCCGTTTATGGCGACACACAATGTGAAAAGGGGGCCGATTTAAAAAGGAGAAGAATGCAAGCAAGAACAACAAAAGTCAGTTATAGCAAAGTCTATGCCTCTCCTCTCCTATCTTCCACCCCCTAGCTTAGCCCACATAATGAGCAGGAAAAAGCTTTATATTTTGTTCACTGGGTATTCACAGATAATTTGAAGCCATTGTTTCTGCCACAGATGGTTCTTTTTAATACAATAACGGTGCTCTTTGTGAATAGCGAGCCCACAATAAAAATCTAAAGCGTCCTCCTGAATAACCATTTTGTTCTCTCTTGTATAGGCCGAACAAAAGCGCCAGTGAGGTAATGGCCTGCCTTATTGAAAGCCTCAGAATGGGGATTTGATAAAGATTTTTTTCGCTCCTTTTTCCTTTTGCACAAAGTACACGGCAATGTCAAAGAGAAACTGACACGGCATGAAAAGAAAAAAGGCTCGAAAAAGTGCTTGCTGTCGCAGGTTGCAGCTATTTCTCTTATTATTATTATTATTATTATTATTATTATTATTATTATTATTATTATTATTATTATTATTCCTAAACAAAAGTAAGAGTCAGACTTTTGGGCAGAAGTCAGAGGTGAGAGGTTGTTTTTTGGGGCTGCAGCAGAGCAGGTCAGGTGCAGGCGTGTTATGGATTTTACAATGGAGCTTAAATCCAGAATACATTAGCCTGCAAAGGTCTGCTGTGGATTTGGCACAGTCTCATAATTTTGCATAGGGTGAGTCAAGTTGTGCTTGATAGAATTAAGTATTCAGGGTACATACCCTTGGTGTCTTGCGGAAACCTCCTTTTTCTAATTCGAGCCTTTTTCACTGCTATCATGCAGAAAATACTGCATGCCCTTAAAGCGTTGATAAGGCACTGTGAAATGTCATAAATGTATGGATGTTAATAAGCAGGGAGGAAGATACACTAATGTAACCTGCTAAGGTTGAGAGGCATGCCTGCAGGTGTGTGCAGTCAACATGTATTAGCTCCTGCAGGATGGATCCTGTAGCCATGTACAAGCCACCTCCGTCTGCCCACAGTTGATGTAATTTGTAATTAACTCATGGCTAATCAATAAAGCGTTTAACAGAAAGCACAATGGACACGCAGGGGATGATCCCAAGCCAAACATATTGGATGTCACTGATCGTTACAAGGTGAGGACACCCTGTCTATCACAGGAGTGGTGGGGGTGTGTGTGAGGTTTTAAGGGGGAGTGCAGCAGAAGACAGGGGCAACGGACAAGGGGAGACATGGAAGGAGAGAAGGGCAGAGAGGGGATAAAGAGGGAATCATGAAGGACAGAGGAGGTGAGATGAAGATCACAAAGAGTGCTATTTCACCTCATCTGGCATAGATCAGATGGAGTTTTGACACACACATTTAATACACTCACAAATTCAGTTTTCTTCTGTAAACACTATCCCTCAGCTTTACACCAATCATATGTATCAACACTTGCACACACAGTGGATTAAGAACAAGGCCTCACATTTAACAACAGCCTTCACAACGCAGGATGTTTTAAAAAAAATGAGAGACAATTACTTCCGTAATCAGTTATAAAAGAAAAAAAGATTAGAGTTTCAACCGAAGTACCATAAAATATTTGACAAGTCTGCGGGCAATTTATTCCCTGTAAAAAAAAAGAAAGTTTACTTTGCTACACACACCTGACATAACCTCCTAAAATTCCTGAACAAACCCTTGTACATTTGTTTGAACAAATCAGTTTCAGTTTCTCTTCAAATCATTGCAAATAGATAACGTATGGTATACCTGTCTATGCAATATAAAATAGTTATTACAGTTTTTATACAGTAAGTGACAATTGGTTTTATAATGGCCGTGTGCAAAAATATGCATAACTTTCATTTCTAAATACCTATTTTGCTTAATTTCTATCACTTCATAGAGGTTTTTTTTATATTTGCTGCAATAAATATATCAATCACTATGCAGTACTTTTTCCAGAATCCACTGCACATTAAGAGGTGCATTCAGACTAACATTTCTAGAACTAATTAGTTTTCCAGGATGTTGGTCATGATGATATTTAAACCACATAAAATGAGAAAGACGTCCATGGACACTGTGTACCTGGTTCACACATCATTAAGCTTATGAGGAACTACATCCACACTGAAAAAGCCAAAGACAAAGTGTAGTGCAGAAACACCACAACGAAGACCAGACGAGGCTAGTCAGTGAGACAGGTTCGTGAAGAGGACGAGAGGAATAGCGAGAGAATCCGTGAGACTGGAAGATTTAAAGAGTCAGAGACAAACACAAAAGCAGAGAAAGAGAGAGAGAGGATGACAGAGAGACAGGCAGAGAGAGAGAGAGAGAGAGAGAAGGGGGATCAGTGCTCTCAGTGTGAATAGGCTTAGCAGTTAAGAAATATGACTTTGAGTCTTTATCTGATCAATCTGTGCCATATAGCCAAAATCACAGACATACCACTCACATTAGAGAGCTGGAGCACTTTTAATTATAAACCCATCCACAGAGAGAGAGAGAGAGAGAGAGAGAGAGAGAGAGAGAGCTGTGGCGCCATGAGAGCCTTTAGAAAGACCATCATCATCATCATCATCAGGGAATGCTAATGCGTTTTACATAGAATCTGTCTGCTGACACATACACACACACACACACACTCACACACACCCCTGTTAGTATTTCCATATGCATGAGAGTGGACACATTTGCTGTATCTGTTTTGTGTGTTTTCTCGCAGCTCGGCCTGATGGGAGATCCACAGTGGGCTTTTCTCCCTTTGTGTATCTGCATAGTATTGTGTGTGTATGTCTGTGTGTGTGTATGTCTGTGTGTGTGAGAGAGAGAGAGAGAGAGTGAGCGTAATACAGACACACTGACACAGTAATGAGTGAAAAAGGGGGCCCTATTAAAGGAGATGTGGCCAACCACCTGTCAATCATGTCACACACGCAAACATTACCACACACACACACTCACACCCCCCCACACACACACACACTCACACACATATTCATCCATTAACAGTGCTATACTTGCCCTTCAGTAGAAATAGCAACGTTTCAGAATGAATGTTTTGAAGCTCATGCTGGGTCACAACATTACCTAAAGAATGTTCAATATACTGAGTTCAAGTCTGCTTTTCAGGCCCTGCTCCGTCACTCTCACCCACCCTCACTGCCCTGAATGCATGAGCCTTTAGGTTTATCTGGATTTATTTTGCTGAGGGATGTTTTTTATTTAGAATAAGGCACTGAACCTTGCAAGCTCTCCATACGTTTTGTATGTACAAATCCTCAATATTGTAAACAGCACCTTGAGTTGTAGAGATAGTTGTTGTAAAGTGAAAAATATAATATTTCCTCTGATATATACCAGAAGTAGAAAGCAGCATAAAAAAAACAAGTAGTGTGGTACAGTACAAGTGTCTCAAAGTAGTGATGAGGTACAGCTCTTAGTTACATTACAACAGTGATTGACAGATGCCGAGTATTAACAGGATTTAAATGTGATATCTTTGCTCTTTCCCTAAAATTACCAGTAGAGACTTACGGTCTGAGAACCCCAAATCTAATGTTAGTCTTTATTTATTTATTTGTATTGATCTCAATTGAACTAATTAACTTTTTTTAAGTGCCATCAGCCATAACAACACAAATACAAATAGAGAAGCATGTCACATTTTAATACCACAACATCAACATTTACAATATTTTTGACACTTATTTTTCTCAGTAAGCAATGATACAATAATGGTAAAGAATTTTTTTTAAATCATTATAATATATGCCCTAACATGTATCTGTGTATTGTTTATATTATCTGTAAAGTGTGTTATCAGATTGTGATTGTTTTAAATTCTGATTAAATAATGCACCAACTCAGCCAACATCTTTTATTTCATATAGAATACATAATCACATTTCTGAACAGACGATCACAAAGCACAAAAGATCAGTTGTTTAGCTGTTTACTACTAAAAAAGTGATTTTGTTAGTTTAGCAGTTGCAGAACTGTAAACTTGTGTGAGGAACCTGCATTCATAAGCTGCAAATAAATCCTTTTGAATGCCTGTACTTGTCTGAAGACAGTAAAATATTCCATTGTGAACAACAACATTTTTTAATTTGGCTGAATTGCTGAGAATGACATGTGATCATGAAAAACAGCAGGTGACAAAGTGAAGGTTTCACTTGCTCATCTGCAGAGAAAGTGACTGTCCTTCTTTACCAGATGATGTCATTCACAGCCTAATATTGCTTATTACAAGTTTTAACGTGGATGGACATCTTTCCAAAAAGTGACCTGAAAATGCTGGTGTGACATAAATTTTCATAAGTAAACAGCATTTTCAAATTGATCTGCTGTAGTACGGACATGGTCAGACTCTGAAAAGTGCAGGACAGACACTAAAGTTGAGGATTAGAGCTTTAAAGATACTAAAATGCTGACCACCAGCAGGGAGGAGGTTGGTCAGTCCTGAAGCTGTTTGTTCAGGAACCGGGCAGGAAGGAAGACACGCATACACAGCTGTCAGATATTTACTGAACAACACCCTGCACTGGCATCTCATTAATGAAGAATGCAGCATAAACAGTTTGAACAGTTTAAACAGTCAATAGAAAGTGTCTGTTGGTCTGCTCTCTCTAAGTTATGGTTCATGTTAGCAGGTGACTGTGTTTAACAAGTCTGGTGTTGTAGAATGAGTGATAGTGTTGACAGATAAATAACCTTGTAGGCAAAGCAGACGGACCGCTAAGAACTCAAATATGAAGTCTCGTAGGGTCATCTTGAAAAGTTCCGACTGGATTCGTTTGTGTCCAGTCAGAATATGACTGAACCAGGCAGCATCCTTTGAGGAGAAAGAGATGGCAGCTAAGGGCCCGGTTTAGTTTTAGCAAAAGCTAGAAGTGGCTGCAAGTTTGTAAACAGTAGTTTCCGAAGAGATTAGCATAAATGTTGCAATAGATGCATTTTTATCAGAACTGGACAACATTTCCTCATTAAAAGAAGACCAAAGAACAACACTGAAGGCTTTTCTTGATGTTTACATCAAGAGATGATGAACGCTGTAAACACACACATGCTAAACATCAGCATGTTAGCATTGTTGTTCTGAGGCTGTTAGCACGTTGTTGTTAGCCTTACGGAGCTGCCTGTTTACAAACTGATACTGTATCTTATTATAGTCATTTTGTTCCTGTTTTTGTTTGTCAAACATGATATAAATATTTTATTATGAAATCAGAATAATGTTTTTAATAAACAAAACCATCATCATCATTTTCATCCCACTCAGTGTCCTCATCAACTCATCAGCTCTTTCAAAGAAGTGGATAATCAGGAGAATCTTGCACTGTACTTGGACATAAAAAACAGCTAAAGAAAGCCACACAGGCTTTAAGAACTGACACGCAGCTGAGGCAACTGCAGATAAACCACGTTCGGGTTAATCACAGCCATTTTATATACAGCTGCAGCTGAACAGCAGCATGATATGATATGATAGCAACATGTCTATAGCACAAAAGACCTCTCAATAACCCTGCCGCTGATAGAAATGTTTGTTTTTTAAGTTGGACTCGTCTCACCAAACAAACCTTCATCAGAGCACCATGAGAGTGGTGTCAGCTTCCTGTTACACCGATCAAACAATCATCCTCAGGTGTGTGAGGGAGGTACTGATATATGGTAATCAGTAACATGAAGCAGACACATTTCTTAGAGAAATACAATGGTAAGTTTCAACATAAAAAAAAACTGTGTGAGTTAACAAGAAGATATCTGTGCAGCTTCTACTGCAGCAAATATTCTGTATGAATAAAGCCAAAACACCAATTAAAGGACCGTTTAAACATAATTCTGCGGAGAATTACAAACATTTAGCAGATAGGAGTTTAGCTTTAAGATCAAAAATTAAGTTAGGAAGTCACAGACTACTGTCTCTCGATTATCTAGATGATGAGAAAAAAAATGACATCTTTTAGTTCAGCTTTGTATGATGTTTAAATACTTGATTAAAAGCTATCTTGAACCATTTAAGGGCTAGATTATTTGATCAACTACATGACTGACATTATAAACCAACTAATTGCAATAATCATCATCCCTGGATTGATCAAATACCAGATGAACACATGTTAGCTTGATCATCAGATCAGCTAAACATCCCGCTGACATCACATTAAAATGATGATGTACATTAAAGCTAACTTAGTTCATCAGATTGAAAGCTAATAATGATCAAAACCACTAATAACCGATTACTTATGAAATTGATGAGCACCAGAAAATGCGATGGATGGCTAATATGCCGCAGTATTTGGCAGGATTTCAGCGTAGAATTAAGCCAAAAACATCTAAATCGAAACATCAGATCCTCAGATGAGCCAGATGAAGACGCCCACTTCAAAATGACTTATTCACTGAGCTGATTGATGGTTAATAATGATCGAGTCAGATTAGCGGACTGACTGAAAGGACAGCTCTCGTCATTTGAGTGACTTTTAAAAAGTGTGCTGCGGAGCCTGTTGCCAGGGGGCTGCATCCGGCACACTGAAAAGAGCAGAAAATGAAAACATCTGAATCTGGTTCTCAGCCATCTGTCACAGGGGAAGGGCCAAATGATATGATGGACTGACAGTCACTTGATCACACACATAGACACAAACACTAAATCTGATTCACAGAGCACAAAACAGAGCAGCCTCAAGTTTGTGCAGGTAGGGATAAATGCTTAAATGGTCAGTTGTTGAAGGGGTCAGTGACAGGTGACTTCAGATTTTTTGACATCCATGTCTGAAGTTTGTACCTTGAACCCAGCATGACGGAAAAGAATGAAAGTGTGGCTACGGAGCCAACAGCATTGAAAAACTGCTCTCTCCTGCTTTCACACGTCAAAATGTCTGCTGTCATAAAGATATACAAATCTATTTAGAAACAAAAAATTTTTGACGGACTGATTAAGTTTAGGAACCACTGCTCAGGATAAACTACACATCCTATTGGCACACTTTTGACTGAAACTACTTTCAGTAAATTAACAGTCCCCATAAAAACAGCTAACAGTGTGTTGTTCGGGGAAACTGATTCTTTGCTGAATAATTTCAGTGTAATTTGAATGTATAAATGTAAGGCATTGTAATAAATGTGAAAAGGAAAAAAGTTGAATACTTGCACTATGTCAGCAACTTTATTAGAGTTGCACTGGTAAGTTGAACCTAATTAACTTACCTCAACCCTTCAGCAATGGACCGTCAACAGATTCACATGAAGGGTAAACAACTAAAGCGAAAGGCTACAGACGGGAGACGAATGACTCATGACTTATTGATTTAAAATCTTTAAATAAGACAGAAAACACATGGAAAAATCCGAGGGATATGTGATTCAATTTGTAGATATCTTTGAATTAGACAACACTTGTCTAATGTATTTTTGTGATATTTTGAGTACCAAACTTGAAATTCTATTGACTTTCATCACAACGGGGTGGCACCTGACATCTCACAAACAGAGATCTCAAAATGTGGACAAATTTACCAGAATTCCTAATTTGAAATACAACTTCTGCAAGGTCAAACTGCTTCTCCGATGCACACTTTGACCTAGAGATTCTCCTGAGTGTTAAAAACCTACTCTCAGACACACACACACACACACACACACACACACACACACACAAACACAAACTGCACCTATACATCACACATGCAGGCATGCAAGATGTTTCAAATTCACTCCATCGTACACTCATCTCTCTCTCCTCTCCTCTCACATCTCTCTCCCGGCCACCACTGGTTTTGTTTACAGGCCAATTTGAATGAGAATGAATCTCTCTCGGATGTTTCTAGAAAGCGGTCTAATCCACGCAGGCTGCTGCGAGGCCCCAGCTCTTTGTTTGGGATTACTGCAGCTTAGCGCTAGCTAACAATGAGGAGATGAGCAGCTCACCTCATCGCCGCTAATGAAGTGTGGAGAGTCATTTAGCCGCTAGCTAGCTGCTACCGAGCTGGGATGATACCTTCACACACGCCTGCACACACACAGATATATACACACATGGCTGTATTACTATACATGTGAGGACACTGACTCATGGTATTTATTTGCACACTGAACCACTTGAACTCAAGTGTTGCCCTTAAATTTCCTTTTAAGTAGCTTGAAAGGTAGAAAAAGTTCATTTCTGCAGTGTGCAAAACACGGTCTCTTTCATAGTCTCTGTGCTGTTTGCTTTAACACTTCGAACTGTTAACTGTTGTTCTGTTGAGTGAAAAAAACACAGATCCAGGATGTCACTTTTTTTTTCAGCAGCATCTGTCCCATGTAAAGATCCAACAGGATATGTGAATCGTTTTGATACGTTTCTCAGAAAATTAACATTTGGAAATTTGGGTTTTTGGCTAATATTAAGAGCATTTTCATCATCACTTATTTTACATGTGAAATTGGTCACAGGTACTGATGAACCCACAGAAATTTAGCTCAGCTCTTCATCTTTCAGTTTGTTGTTAAGCTATTTTAACATACTGGTTCATTTTCATGCCTCTCATCAGCTTTGCATTTACAAGTGATTATATAGTGAATAGTACAAGTTTTATAGTTCAAGCTATATCTAAGCAATCAGAAGATCTGTTCTTGTAGATTAAAAGCTCTTAAGATTGGTCTGTATTTTTAATGGCCGGCTTGTTAAAGTGTTTGTAGAGTTAAAGAAATAGAAACCTTACTTCTTGCCTCAAGTCTTGACTCTAAACCCAAGAATCAAATTACCATTAAATGTACAAGTTGGACTACAACACAGTTAATTACGACATGGTTCATATTATTTCACAGCTTACCTTGCAGACCAGTTGCCAGCATGACCAAGCAATATGTTTAACACAAACACAACATAGTGTAATTTTCATGCTGAATCCCCACAAACTTGACTGAAAGACAGCACTTTTTGCAAATGGCACAAAAAACACTTGTCAGTATGTGATGTTATCCAGCGAAAGCAAAACTGATGTTTCTCTGAGTGGAAAACACACTCCCTGATGTTCACATTTGCTGGTTTGTATGTGTGTGGGATAGAATATAAGCCGTGGCCACCAGGGTAAAGAGGCACAGGGGCAACAGGAGAAGCAGGAAGATTTAAGCTTGGCACAAATGCACATAGATAGCAGCGGTCCACACTGAGAGTATGTTGGCTCGTCTTCTGACACAGTGACTGAGCCTGGCATCTGATTAGTGAGGACTTATGGACATGTTTCATGAAAAAGTGATTGGCTGCTTTGGGTCCTGGGCTGTTTTTTTGTCTTTGTCAGTGAATTTGTGACAGAAATACTAACAGAGGTATGCTGCCATATCTAAAATAAAGATTTTGAAATAAAATAAAATAGATACCTTGTAGAAAGAATGCTACAACAAACAGCAGAATTATGTCTGAGGACTGATTGTCTAATGCTGACAGATATGATCAGGATAATTTATTCCATTATTTCTCCTCTAATCTCCACTAATCTTTCTAAGTAGTAGAAATTTGGGGACAAACGTACAAGAAATTTGCGTAACCTGTGACTTAAAAAAAAGAGAACTGCAGACAGTTAAATAAATGAAGAAAAAATAACAGAACCTAGAGAGTAGTGCTACACTCTGACGTGCACTCAACACACTTCACCTTTTTCACCATGGTGTCATATTTACTGTAGGGCTTGAGAAACATACACTCTCTGCATACACGTAAATATTTGAGGACTGCCTGTTCCACCTTGTCCTTGTCTATTTGTCAAATGGTTTATCAAACAAGTTTAAACAGTGAATAAAAAAAATTCCTTTAAGAATTCCCCGAGATACTTTGCTGACTGTATGGATGGATGGAACATCATTTGGAACCAAAAGGGTTCAGGAAGTCTGATAATAAGTGATTGCAAAGCACCACAAGTGCCTTACTGAACTGTACTGATTAATCTAAAGCACACTTTCTCACATTATACAGGTTCAGGGTCTTATTTTACCTCACGCGCAAGACAAGTACCCATGATGGGCTCTTTGGACAATAGCTAAATATTCACCTTCATTCAGGTTTTTAAATAAATGTGTTGGACATCTTAGTTCAGACTGGATTTGAACTGTATGAGACACATATTTTTGGTCCAGTCATTTTAAAACTGTGACCAACATAATCTCCTGTAACAATGCATGATGTTTGGATGTTTTGGTAAGCATTCAAGCTCTCCGGCTACGGCAAGGACACCAAGTTATTAAAAAAAGGTTAATTTAATGGCCCAATACAACTTGTACAACACAATTTATAATAAACACAAAGTGACTGATTTGTTGGGAACGTTTGCATTTTTTGTAACGCTTTGCATGTGTTCACACACACACACACACACACAAACAGAGTTATTTCGCTCTACAGTGTCTCCATCAGGCCAACAGGTTGTCTAACAGTCAGAATCACAAAGTCAACAAGCTGTAAAGTGAAGTAGTCATAAAAGTTCAGTGTTTATCTTCAGGCCGAGAAACCTTGCACCTCACTGATAATGTGTGTGTATTTCAGGAAGGCCTCAAAGTCTATGGTCAACACTCCCTGAAAACACACACACACACACACACACACACACACACACGTCTCCATCCTATTTAAACAGCAACTGATGAATTTCACAACCAGCTCATAAAGGACGCAAAAATGCATTGAAGCTCACGGGAAAATAAATCAAAGCTGTTTGCTTGACTCAGTGCATGTGTGTGTGTGTTTGTGTGTGTGTGTGTGTGTGTGTGTGTGTAAAAGTGTGACATTTCAGAGACCCAATAAGAACATTAACTCAAAGGCATAATGTCATGGCTTTATGTGAACATGTGGCCTTTTGCTATATCATGAACACAGCGTTATAAGTAAGAGGACAGAGACTGCAAACATGTTTACATCCATATGTTTTTTGCACGTTTGGAATTTGTACATTTAAATCCTCAATGTGAATGCCAGACATTCTTGCAAAAAAAACAAGACCCAAATACTAAAGAAAAATTCTTATTGGTCACCTCAGAAGGGATGTTAGATAAAGAATGAAGTAAAAGGTGAAAGTTAAAGAGATTTTTCAAGCAAGTAACAACATTTCAGTCCATGCTTTTACTTCAATCAGTCTTTAGGCCTTTTACACAGGACATACATGTTGTCAGTAGAAAAAGCACAGTTGTTATAATATTAATAATGCCTGAAAAGCACATAACTGCTCCAGTGTCAGGAGGCTGGTATTGTGCTTTCTGACTCACAGTCTCACTGTCATGACTTACTGTGACTGTTGAACAGAACTTAGCCATTCTTTATATTATTAAACACAACTGTGCCTGTCCTACCATGACAAATCAAAGTGTCTGTTTGGAAAAAAACCCTATTTTTATGTAGTTAGTTTTCTAGGAACATTTGCTAGTTTTAGTCAAGTTTTTGTGTTTTGGAAAGGTTTGTTTTTTTAAATTTTCAGTTTCAGTTCTTCTTTTGTTTTAGTTTTTTTTTTTTTTAGGGTCGGATATGTGTTAGAAGTAGCTGCATGCATATCTATATATAAAATACACTATAATGTGCTTAAAAAACGTTTATATCTTAAGTATTTGTACGCATGTTCTATGTGGGTGTAGCATGTAAGGGCTTAATAATTATTTTCATCATACAACTCTGATCTGCAAAATACTATCAATTAACCTCATTGCTAAAAACTGAATGAGCCATGAGTTTTTGAAATGAGGTGATCTTCATTTTCACTTTTTATGGTTTTGTGACCAGATAATGTTGTTTCAGTTTAGCTTTTTTTTCTTAAAGAATAGTTTAAAATTTAAAATTTACACGCAAATTCAAATAGAAATACATATACATATACATATTCATAAATAATACATATATATACAGACAAATTAATTTTTTTTTTAAATGTTGTTTTGGTTTACAATTTTTTTTCACTGTGTAATTTTAGTTTCATTTCAGTTTTAGTAAGAATAATAACTAGTCGGGTGTGCGTGCGTGTATGTTTGTGTGTGTGTGTGTGTGTGTGAGTGTCTGTGTCTATGAGCGTTTGTGCTCACCAGTGGATACATATTGCCACAATATGTTCACACTTCTGAGCTACTGCCAGTTGCTTGTATTATTTCTCAAGTGCATTCCAGTGATTATCGTCATGTATGAAAGGGTGTGTGTGTGTGTGTGTGTGTGTGTGTGGGTGTGTGTGTGTGGGGGGGGGTATGTGGGTGTGTGTGTGTTTTCCTTCTACCAAAGAGCTCCAAGCTGTCATGTTTTAGCCTCCTATGGTTAACATCTGCTGTTTTTAGTGCTGCCATGTCGCTTTGTGATACACACACTGTCTAATAGAATCAGAATCACACGCTGCCATGGTTTATCATGTAACACACACACACACACACACACACACACAGGCATACACAAGCTCATCATTCTGTCAGTCAGTGTACCAACCAGTTGCTGGACTATATATCACTTAAACTTGCTCTAAACATGCAAAACTCAAATATTGGACATGAAAAGGAGTGTAGATTTCATATCTACTCTAAATTTGGAGCAAATAACCTTGACATATTCTGCTTGTGTTTTAGATGCAATGCAAAATTTAGAATGACACATTTTCCACTGCCAGCTCAATTTTTTAACATTCACGAATTCATCCTATATCTTTGCATTGTATGTGAATATGGGGGGGACTGTGCGTGAGTCTGTGGCTGCAATGAAAGAAGAAAACATCCACCCTGACCGTGATCACATCCAGATAAAAAAGCTCCACAAAGAGTGGAAAAGTCAAATGAGTTTGGATGTCTTTACTTTTTTTTTGAAAATTTAAGAGTTTCAGACTTAATCACAGCTGGACTCTTTTGGACTGGATACTTCAATCATTTCAAAGTACCTAAAAATCACCCTGCTCTCTCTTTGTCGCATGCAGACGACCATAAAATCCACTCTTCATAACAGCTTCACACCTATTAGCTCTGAAGTGAAAAAACTAGATGACTCCACTGATGTCCACATCATCAGCACTAATACCAAATATTTCTGGGCTCCCGAACCCAAACAATGCTGGCATCTGCTGCCGGACAAATTCTTTAATGGAAAAAAAAAACCACTCTCTCTCTCTCTTTCTCTCTGTGTCAGTGTCCTTCGCTCGCCCATCCAGGCACTAATGTAAATGAAAAGCAGTGGCACAGGGTGTGTTGTTAATGTATGGACAGGGACAAAAAGCTGGGGTCTGGGCCTATTGTACTGGCCCTGTGACACACATCCCAACCTCAACACTCACACACACACACACACACAAATGCACACACTCTCACCTCCTCCTCCTCTTACATCCCCTCCTTCTCCTCTATTGACGGCCCCTTCAAAATCAATAAAAATGATCTTGGAGTCCATCCACCATTTGGCTGCATCATCTTGGAAGTGCCTTCTTTAGGATATAGCGGCCATACTGTACAATGGGCCAGCAGAGCGCGTGTAATTTGCCATTGATTTCCCCCCCCTCCTCCCTCTCTCTTACTGACTCCTTAGCCCCTAGTCACTGCACACAGCACAAAAAAACTAACTTCATCATACACCCTGTTAATGCACATGCACAATAACCCTCTTTTCTCCTGCCCTCTGGTAATTTCACTCTTTCTTTATCTTTTTCGCTTTCTCCTCCTTCTCTCCTTTATCTCCTTCATACTCCGGCCCTATTCCTGAAATCTCTTCACAGGTCACTGTTCTTTCACTGCTGTAATGGACGACTTGTGCAAATACTGTTTGTGCCAAACCTGATCCCCCCCACCACCACCATCTCTCCACCTCTTTTCTTTTTGTGAGGTCAATACATAACATATTGGTGTTGTCGAGGCATTTTAGTAATGTGAGGAATATCTTACTATATACTTTGATGTCTTACTCATATTTTCACTATTTACTATTAACTTTTTATCAAGTTTCAAGCTCTATTCATAAATTAATATTTTTTTTCTTGATCTCAGACTTGTTTTTTTTTTATTTCATCACCTGGTTTTTCAGACAGCAGTTACTGTATTAATGTTGTTTCCATGGATTGCTGTTATATCAACATGAAATGTAGACACTACTTAAGTGCACTTATTTTCAAATATATAACTAAATATATAACTAACTAACCATTAAATGATGATTTATCTGTATTAAATTACAGATCGAGTGTCTCAATATAAACATTTTCTATCTACCTGAAACTTATAAACCTTCCTTGTTTGGTTGTCACTTTTTGTGGATTCAGCATGGAAACATTCCGCAACAGTACTTGTCCTTGGAATTGAATAAAAGAGTTCAGATGTATGGCTCGTAATACAATCTGTAACTAAGATAGATTGACAATATCTCCTCTATGTTTGATTACATTTTAAAAAAACAACTAAATAAAAGCTGTTTTAATGTCACAAAAGTTGAAAGCTTGATCTCAAGTGTCTCTCTTGAACCAAACAGCCACAGCAGTATATTAAATGCGTAATTAAGATTTTTTAATTAACAAAGGTATAATCATTTCTTCTAACTGCTTTATAAGCCCCATGGATTCATTGTAGTGTCATAGTAAGAGAAATAAGAAGTCAACATCATCAACCACCATCGCTACAGATGGATGGTTATACACAAGAACCATGTTTGAATCTAAAAAGCCTTGAATCCTCACAAACATGCAGCCGCACATGTATTGAGTGACTCTGATCTGAACTCTTAGTAGGTCTAAGTCTGAGGATCTACTCTGATAATTAATAAAAAGAATAATAAAAAGAATCAGAGCTGTAAAGTGGCAGAAAACACAACAGTGGGAACAAAAGCAACTCTGCATTTGATTAAAAGTCAAAGCTATGGTTTGCCTTCATAAAGGAACAAAAACAGAGTTCCAGCTCTGAAGGTCAAGCATGTTTCATTGTTGACATGTGATGTTACAGGAACATGGTCAAATCAAAAATGAACCCATTTGATTTCTGATATTTTTTGTAAGACTAAATGATTAATCATGCATTTGATGTTATATTAAAAAAAGCCATGTTTGCTTTTTGCAATACTGACAATCAGAAGTGATAAAAATCTTTTGTATTTAAAACTGGAAAACGTCTCAAAGAAGGATTTTATGAAAGCAGACTTGACTTTTCTATTCTCAGGTTTTGGTCAGTATAGAAAATAAAAAAGGATGCATTTACTGTTCACACTTTAAAAACTCAACAGTAAAAGTTTCTGATCGTGTCGTCGCATTTACATTTTTGCCGACACCGGTGACGTTTGCACTCATTGTGCTGACATTTGTGTCACAGTGACGATTGCCTCTGCTTACAGTGATGACCTTTCTAAACTTGGTGATGATGTTTCTCACCACGGTGATGAACTTTCTCCACACTGTGATGACATTCCTCCATGTAGTGATGATGTCTCTGAGGTGATTGACACTTTTTGCCTGCATTCGCCTGCCGGTGGCCTCTCGGGTTTGAGCGAGGACATGTTTAACCTCAATGAAGAGCATTTCAAACAGCAGCGATAACGTTGGAAAATGTAACATGTGCAACTTAGAACTGAATCTGAAGTGCTTGTTGCGCACTGAATCCCATGCATCATTCATGCACGCACTTGTATGCTCACACATAGATCGCACACACGCACACAGACAGCTGTCAGTCAGTCTTTGAGAGCAGTGTGTTTGTTTGTTGAGGCTGACACTCTGCCTCAGCCGCTCTAAGCCTATTACTGTATTCTTTCTCTGCTGTTCACAACACACACACACACAAGCGTACACACACACGAGCAGCGGTGCTATCACTAAGACCTTATTCAGTAAAGCCTATAGCATATCCTCCAACCATATCGCACATCATTCTCCCTGCAAAACACACACACACACACACAAACACACACAAACAGAAACTATATCTGAATCTTTTTTTCTTTTTTCTTGAGTGTTGTTGTCGCTGTTTGTTGAGAGTATCATTTACAGCAGAGGTGTTTGAAGAAAGACACCTTTCCCCCTTGGCATAGAGTGTGTGTGAGTGTGTGTATGTGTGTGTCTTCAGAGTGGGGCTTTGCTGCTCCTGACACCGTTATCAGCTCTAGTCGAATGTATTTCTTATCGAGGTGGAGGTGTGGAGGGAGGTGGGGAGGAAGGGGGACTGACGGCCTACAATACAAGCTTATCAAACGTCCTCAGCCACGATTCGGCCTGTCACTCAAGACCTGCATGCACGCTCCCACATGCACGCACACACACACACATACATGCATTTATACAAAAAACACAAAACACACAGACGGCAGGCCCTTTTTTTGATTGATAGATGGCTTTCCCAACAAATAGAAAGCTGGGATCAACATCCTCGTGGCCCCTTTTTACCTCACACACACACACACACACACTTGTGCAGTGGCATAACGTTAGTTTGTGTGTGTGTGTGTGTGTGTGCGTGTGGGAGTGAGTGTGTGCAAGAGAGAACATTCCTGAGTAACAAAGGTGGGATTAAGGATGCATTAGTTGGTCGTGGAGCGAGAGGCCTGTCAATAACAGCAGCCAGAATAAACCCTGAAACCTCGATAAGAAGACAAAGGCTGAGCCAGATAGCAGCGAGCAGAGAGAGAGACAGAGATGGAGGGAGAGAGAGAAGGATCAATAGAGGTAGAGAGGAGGGGTGAGAGAGTGCGATGGATGGATGGAGAGGCAGAGAGGGGATCAATATCAAGACAGACAGAGGGAGTGAAAGTTTTCACAAAGAACAACTGAAAGGGTGAGGTTGGGTGAGGATAAAGTGAATGAGGGAGAGGAGGGTAATGGATTGAAGGACAGAGGAGAAGATGTTAAGAGTTGAGATGTAGGTATGACGCAGGGTTTGACTTAGATGGGTTAAAAAATGATAGCAGCCAGATGCAGTGGGGCTATTTTCAGTGTTTTTATTAAACAGAGTACGAGGATGCATAAGCACATTTCTCAGAAAATTATGCAACTGATAGGCCTCTTCCATCAATATGAAGCAGGTTCCAAATACATTTGCACACCTTTTTTTTTTTTTTAGAACTGATTGGAGAATTTTGACCACTATTGAACTGGTTTGGGCCCTCAAAAGTTGGTTTCAGCTTTGTTAGGGAAACAAGGAGGCTGAGTCAGGTCTATAGGTAATTGTGCATTGTTCCAAAACCTCTGTTGATGAGGAATTCCTGATTATAATGTTTCTGCTCAAAACTAGTGGAAAACAC
Organism: Acanthurus leucopareius; assembly: GCA_029814765.1. Taxonomy (NCBI): domain Eukaryota; kingdom Metazoa; phylum Chordata; class Actinopteri; order Acanthuriformes; family Acanthuridae; genus Acanthurus; species Acanthurus leucopareius. The sequence continues at coordinate 5,715,317 of JAQMCX010000045.1, read as the reverse complement.
AGACTGGTTTGTTAGATAAAACCAAGATTTTAAGAATCCTGCATGGAAACACCCTATGGAAACGACTAAACAACACTGACTGGTTTACCAGATGATATAAGCTAATAACAGTCTTTATAAGCATCTGTTATTGGGATTAGCAGGTCTAATGACCAATGGCTGTATTTGTACTACACATCATCCTTTATTTCCCTTTCAATTACAAAAAAAAAATCTTTGTAAAACTATTATTTTGACATGTCACTGTACATTCCATTTATGTAATTCCACAGTTGAGTTTAGCTACCTGTTGCTTCAACTCATTTGCTATCTAGTAGCTGTTTTCCACTACAGCAACTTTTCCTTGAACCCAGCAACTTTGTATGCCTTTATATTTTTTATGAAAAGAGTCAATAGAACAAATCCCACGCTAGAAATTCTTCAACTGTCCCTCTGGTGAGGTACCTAGCACACTGATCAGACACAAAAAGATGGAGATAAAATACTGCATTTCATAGACTGATTAGATAGAATTGGACAAACCAAAATCGTCTTATCATATTATGCAGAGGAAAAAGTTAGCAGTAAGTTTTCAATCTAGCAGTAAATGTGAAGTACAGATTCCATTCATTCATTCATTCATTCACTGCTGCAGTTAATAAATACTGAAGCTTCTCAAGATCAAGAAAAGTGTGGCCTGTTGTTTCCTGGCTGCTCGAAAAGTTCAAGGTTTTGGCCTTGAAGAGCTGGTAACCAAGGTTTAGGTTCACTTTTGTATAAGTCCATACAAGTTCTAAAGGAACCATACCAGAAGTGTCAGGAGCAAATGCACTGTAGGTCACACACATAACACATTGTTCAAACATCACGGTCCTGTCCTGCCTCTTTTAATATCTCACTGCAGCTCATAAACAGAAACAAAAACACCAGATCCTCTCATTCCATAACACTGCTTAAAAGAGCAGAGCAGCCTCTTTCCTAAGGTTGTGAGTCACCAACTCATCATCAGTACTCTTCTGTATTTTTTGACTAATAATTCATTTTTATCCACTTCTAATTTTTTTAATTTTGTGAGCAGCATGAAGGGACTGCGGACGGCATGTCATTATGCAACCTTTTGCTTTAGAATGACAAATAAACCTCGTCTCTTATTTCAAACACAGTTCTAAGCTACGTGAATACAGTCGTCCAAAGACTGTCCTAAGTATGAATCAAGACAATTCTTTGACATTTATTGGATATTATGTCACTTCTGCTGTAGGTTCAAAAAATATAGGTCATGTTTCCAAATTTTTTCAATTAGACACAATGTACAAAAACTGTCACGTATAGAAGACTGAACTTCATCTCAAGGCAGAACAGAGGTGACATCCAGCCGGGCCTTGGTGAGCTGTGTTTTGATGGAAAAAGAGCTAAATAAGTCGCCTATATGCTATTTATCATCCTGCCAAAGACATGCCTTCATGAATTGGTTGGTGAAGAGCTGCGGGCTCTTATTCACAACAATCCTACAGAGGCTTGAACCAATGACAGCAGGGCGGCGGGCAGCATCGGGTGGGGAGGGGCGTGTAATTGTTTCACCGGCTCTCATTAATTAATTTCCCTCCTTCATTTATACTGGAAACACTACATAGGTCTGGGAGGTATAGGTAATGATACAGAGGGAGACACATGAATACTGAGAGAGAGAGAGAGAGAGAGAGAGAGAGAGAGAGAGCATCCTATTCCCGTCAGCGTGGCAGTGAGCAGCTAGCTGTCACACAAAGACACAATGAGGCCCAGCAACAAACAGCCACTTAAAAAACAGCCTGGCAACAGAGAGCAAATTCAATTAGAGAAGTAATTAGTAGATACAGGGCCAGGCAGCGGGCTGCCGAGACGCCACAACACAGGAATTAATAGGCGCGGATAGGAGGAGGACGCTGTCATAATTAAGAGGCAATCACCTATGTCAATGAATACCTAAAAAAAACACAGCCCCCCAACGCAAAACTATTAATTCAGTGATCAAAAAATATTTCAGGAGATGATTAATACAGCAAATTCATTTTAAAAGACTAATTTCTGGAAAGATAGCAAGACAATTGCACATAATGTACTCCGCCTGGCATTTATATTGCTAATTAAATTTTTTCTTTCTGATAATTTGCCGAAGGATTGCTCTTCCCTGTCTTTTTTTTTTTTTTTCTCCTCCTGCGTGTGTGTTTGCTTCTTCTAGAGTTTATGAACCAATGGAGGCAGTGTTGCAGCAGTAAACACACTGCAGAGGCTGTCGAACAGAGCTGTGTCGCCAGACGCCTCCCGAGAAACGCCGCCATGCGCGGCAAAAAATAACAATGTGAACACACACACACACACACACACACACAGACACACAAACACACACACACACATTAAAAAAAAAAAACTTGCCGTTTCTTTCCCTCTTCTACTTCGCAACACCCCACCACCCGCCCCGGATATATCGCCCCCGCAGCACCGCCACCACCGCCTCCCCCACAACTCCACAGATACAAAAGACCCGGCAATTAAATTAGACGATAAGGACGTGAAATAAATCAGCAGGTTATTGATTGATTTGTCTCTCTCTTGGGGTGGGGGGTGGGGGTGGGGGGGTGGAGGGCGGTGGCAGCTATCATTTCATACCAACAGCTCCTCTATCGCTAACTAATTACTCTGTTTCCAAAATCCCTCAGATGAGACACCAAGGTTTCATAGAACAGATAGAGAGGCTTTGCAAGAACAAAAAAACACGTACACAGAACCGAAGAGAGACGGCGGGATCTGAAGGATTAGAGACTCATCAGAGAGTGTAAACAACAAGAGAAATGTTCTTCTTCTGGGTTGCTTCGGTATCTAACACGCCATAAGTGACGGGCATGTTTGTCTTTTTGGCCCGGATGTTGCTGTCAACCACATAGGTGTAGAAGTCCCAGTGCTGATGGGAAGTCATTAATTTAAACAACAACAAAAAAAACACTCTGGAGCTGCTGCAGCGTAAATCTTGCTGCTTCTCAACATCTGGAAGGAAAAGACCTGAACACGGTGTGACCTCAGTGATAAACAAATAGGCACAAAACAGCTGTTTGCACAGGTCCAGATACAGAAGCTGCCACACTGAAATGCAACATCTCTTATCTCATAGGTCTTCATATGAAAGAGTAGGTATATTTATGTGGTAACTTCACTTTTACTTAGTTCACTTCATTGTTCCTTTGTGAAAAAAAGTGACCCATTACTGTCATATTTCAAACCAAAATGATACTCCATGACTAAAGAGAAAACTTGATGCCACAAAGCCAGTAGTTTGCCACTGAGTTAAGATTTTAGTTTTGGTCAAACTTATTTTTTAAAGTCAAGCATGAACCCTCAGATGAAACACAGCAGTGGAAAAAAAGAGGTTTTTGTGTCTGATTAATTTGATTTTAGGTGGCTTAGGCGGTCTAAAACTGAAGGTCCCACTCTTTCTGGTTTGTGAGTCTTCAAAGCGAAGCACTTTTTTCTTGTGACCTCTCTTCATAGGTTGCACAGACACATGACAAGCAGAAGTTTTATTGCTGTGTGTCATTTGCATCAGTGTGTTTTCCTACTGTTTGCTGGTGACTTCGAATCCTGTCAAGAGCCATTTTGACCAAAAAAAAATAGGTTGGACCAGACATTATTTAATTAATATGTATGCATTTTGCACCAAAAATGATCTGTTTACCTCCTAAACATCCATGATATATATACATATATATATATATTTTAAGCATATGAAATAAACAGACAGGAAGTGAATGCTCCAGTAGAATTACATTTAACGACACAATAACCAAAACTTGATTGACCTTTAACCTCAGTGCTGAGTTAGTGGGACCAAACAAGTGTCAGTTCTTCATTTAAATGAAGAATTTTGCATTTTGAACCTCCTGAACGAACACAGAGCCAATAGAGACACAGCAATAAAAACTGTGGATGGAAACTATTCAGGCTCAATAGTCTGAATTTCCACACCGGAGAGAAATACCTTCACATTTTTATTACATCTTCAATGCAGAAATGAAAAGCAAGGCCCATGTTGGGAGGGGGGGCTGGGGGGGAGCGGAGGGGGGGTTGCAGGCTGCGATGATGAGCTTAATTTCCACATCCACATCTTTTTAAATACAGATTTAGTTTCTCTGGCCGGGTTAAAAAATGGAGGGAGATCTCCATACCCAGAATTTACATATTCATCTGTGACAGTTGGGGGTTATTTGGAGCCCCATTTTGGAGTGATGTGAGAAAAAAATATCCACTTAGCCATATCATCTCCTACGATCGGGACTCATAAGCCTGGCAATAGGCTGAGAGGGGAGGATAACACTAATATGGCCTCAGATTTCTATGCGGGACTAGTTAATGCTATTTACTGAGGAAGGTAGATGATCGACTGGGGAGCAGAGAGGAGAAGGGAGGGAAGGAGATGGACATTAAGTGGCCTTCGGAGTCTGTGGCCGCTGCTTTAAGAGCCAATTACCAGGCTAATGGAGTTAATGCCAGGGATGAGATGGGCTCGGGAGATGAGAGAGGAGAGAGGATAGCAGAGATGCCTGACACTGAGACAAACTGCAGCGGAGAGAACGATTAGTGTTTGTTAATCTGATGGGCAAATCATTAAGTATCAAACGTACTGTAACACATCAGGAAAGAAACCGAAAAAACGGGCTGAAGGGGCAATGAAACACGCCACAAAACACACACGGACGAGATCTGTCTCGGCTTCATGATCCGTCATGTTAGGCTGCAGATTAAAAGTGTGATCTCCGGGCTTATAAACGATTTAGCCAATTACCAACGTTATCTAAAAACGCTTTAATTTGCCATTCAGAGCTGCAACAGGGGCCCTCGCAGCCGTCAATGAGGGTGATTAGAGCCCAGATTGCGGCTTCGAAAAGGCCCCAAACATCTGCTGTCAGAGTGACTTGGAGACGTCAACGCAGGAAAAAACTCCTCTTCAGAGCCTGGCATCTGATTAGCGAGGAAAAGACCGGGGGAGAGGAGAGGAGAAGAGAGGAGAGGAGAGGAGGAAGAAGGAGGGAAGAGAAGAAGAGGATGAGATTGGAAAAGAGAGGAAAGAAGAGGTGGAAAGACCTGAGTTGGTCGGCTGCCAGCTAGCTCAGTGTGACAGGGAAGGCCCATCTGCGCTCCCCGACACTCAAGATGGCAGATGTAGAAGCAGATTGATTTTCATTCAGCTGTCATGATACACAAGTGGAAAAAAAACACTCGCGCGCACACACGCGCACGCACACACACGCACACACACACACACACACACACACACACACAATCATGGTGTTTGAGAGCTCTGTCAAGTGCCTGGGCTGCTGTTGGCTGTCGGTCTGCCAAGCTGTTTCTCTCCTCCCTGTCATTTCCTCATTCTCTATCCCTCCCTCTCTCTCTCTTCCTCCCTCTGTCTCTCTCAACGAGCGCTCGTGGAATCTAAACGCCACATCTGGCGCTCAAATTAAATCATTTACAGTCCATAGAGAGAAGCGGCGTTTAGTGACAATACAGCCGGTAGGGAATCAGTGTGTTTTCTCTAAGCTCTGACACCATCGTCTCCTCTGGCATCTGATTAGATGTCATCGCGGCGCTGTTCAAATGTGCGAGACGTGTTTTCTTGCCGCACGCTCAGGAATCGGAGGGTTGAAAATGTCACGGAGGGAGCTGATCATCTGGTGGCGTCGCCTCTGACACCTGCATTCCTTCCTCTTTCTGTCACGACTTCCATCTGCGGGTCTCTTAACTTCAGCGCATTTTGGTTTGTTTGTGGAGGCAAAACTGAGTGACTGAAGGTCATTTGGAAGGAAAAGAGGAACATGTTTTTTCTTTACTCTTACAAATATTTACAAGGTCACTTGGGTGTTATTTTAAAATCATGAGCTCAAATGTGCCTGATTCAGAAAATGCAGAAATGTAATGTACATATGGAAGTACATTAACAGAATTGCAGGCGGAGCTTTGATATAATGCATCTTAAATCATTCCCTTAGTCTGGTAAACTACAAAATAACATATAGGAAGTGACTGATAAGTTTGTGGGATGAGATCGAAGGAGATAAGTTGTGCAGCTCTTCTAACATGCATGCGAGGTTTAGTTCTTTAAGGGATTATGCAGAAAGTTCGACGTTAATAAACTTTGTGTTACCTCTATTTCTGCTTAATGAAAAAATAGTAATTAAGTAAGCACTGTCTGCGTAAATAGACAACATCCGCCTTTGTCCAGTCATCCAGAAAGGCTGATCGTGACTCATCCAACACACACCCTTGTCACCTGATAGGCACTCTCAGACAACTAGCTTTTCTGATAAAAAAAAACAAGATTTCAGTACCCAGAAACAGACTAAATGACTTGTTGGATTAAGTGTACCTAAGTGTAAGCGTACTTAAAAAAACACAAAGCACACTTTCCCATGACAACTGCTGTGTATAATCTGCACACACACTCCTAAAGTGAACAATAATGACCACTGGGGTTGGTGTCAATCAGCCAATACTGACACTAATAAAGAATTCCACTCCTTGCTAATCTCATTCAGCTGTCATTAACTGCAGCTCTACCAGCGGCTGATTCAGGCTTAATAAAATCATAAAATATTTCTCCTTTTTTTTCAAGATTTCATAAACATGTCGTCTCAGAGACTTCGGGGAGTCTCATAGAAGGCTATTGACTCATAGCTCAGCCTGGGAACGGACTGACTCTTGTGAAATCTCTATAAAATATGAGACTGCCGGTCATCCATCATTATGGTCAGACAGCACAGGCCTTTGTTTGTCCAGCACTGGCCTGCACTGGGCTGGTCCGGCTACTGGCGAGACTGTAATGTGTGTGTGTGTGTGTGTGTGTGTGTGTGAGAGAGAGACAGCTGAAGCAGAGACAGTGTGAAACAGAAAGCAGTGTGTATGTGTATGTGTGTGTGTGTGTGTGTGTGAGTGTGTGAGAGAGGGAAGCAGTTGACCTGATGTCAATTAGGAGCCCATATCGTTCCATTCCCCAGGGGCGAGGCCGACTCTGAAACATTAAATCATTTCATTCACTTCAAACCGATCATGCTGTTTCCCCGCCTCACTCTGCCTGCGCCTGAAAGCCCCCGCTGCCTGCTGCTGGTTTAGCGACATTTTTGGCTAAACTGCAGATGAAAGTAGCTCGAACCTCAGAGGCCTTGATGCTGCAGTAATGCCTTGTTTAGCAAGCACTGAGGTCAAAGAGCAGTGACCTCTCAGCGGATGCATAATGTGTTTCAATGAATCAGTTATTTTTTATAATTTCACTGATGTTCATTTGGTTCATTCGGATGACAGCAGAAAAGCAACGGAAAACATCTTTACTGCAACTTAGGTCACGTTTCTCTGCAGAGTCATTTACAGCTGACTTAATATACTAACTTCCCTTTAAAGGATGATATTAAATACAGCTACTACAGATAAGAGCTGAGTTTATGGAAAAAGGAATACCTGACAGTTGTAGTAGTTTTAGCACTTCTGTTAAAGTTATGTCTTCAATATAATTTGTATTAATTAGCAAACTTTTTTTAAAAAGCTTTAATGCACTTTGGAGGGATGTTTAGTTTTGTATGAAAGAGTGAGATTAGTTTTGTGGTTCTGATTCCAGGTTCACAAACAGATCCAGTTGTTTTCACAGGAGTTCTTTAGATCATTTGATTTGGAATATTTCTGCATTACTGCGCCTCCTGCAGCTAAAACTGTATGCATATGCATGCTATTATTCTCACATCTGATGACCAAACTTGTATTTATTAGGCAAAACGTTTTTTAAGAATGTCCAGTCAATGGTATACACTCTTTGTAATGGTGGCAAAGTGCTCATGATGGCTGACATGAGCTTTGGTTTCCTTATGATCCCCCTTTGGAAAATATACTACAACATATCGATTTTCTAATAGTCAGATGGCATGACCTGTTATCTGTTACGCAAGCACTGTTTTTTATACCTGCACTGTTTTTTTAAAAGCAGATTGATATTGACAGCTGAGACAATTATCAGACATCTATACCAGATGAAAAACAAAAATATCCTTTAAAACAAATCCTCAAAATTAAACCCCACAATAATCAAGATGTCACATGACTTGTTCTCTTTGAGCCATGACCAGTTAAAGCTTGGTACTGGAAAACCCAAAGATCCAGATTCTGAGGTTGCATGGAGTGGATTTGGGATTTGTTGAGTTTGTGTGTGTTTCCTGTTTAGTCACTACTTTTTACAGAAATTTGTCATTTCCAGCAAGTCCAGCCTGAGGGACAACACGTTCTGACAGCAGCTGAAGAAGTGCTAATGGAGAAACTATATTGACAAAGAAGGAAATGTTAAAGAGGAACTTTGCTGATTTTTCAATCAGCTTTGTACCATTACAACGAAGAAACTCCCCTCCATGTACCCAGAGGCCCTGCCCTCCCAAACAGTGTCAAATGGCAGATGTTTGCTGGTTCTCAGGTTGTTGATTGATTTATAGATTGTACATCTGCATTTTTGTATCCCTGAGTCCACAGACACAAAGAGTATAGAAGGAAGAGAGAGAGAGATCCCTCTCTAAAATGTTTTTTAGGATAATTTATTGTACTGCTTAGCTGTAATATGAAACTGTTTATGACAAACCGGCCACTTAAATACTCTCTTTTTTAAAACAGATGGACCAAAACCGAACACAGACTAGGTCAAGCAGTACGTCACTCGAATCATTTGAAGGTCCGGTGTGGCGCTGTTTGTATTGGTTAATGTAGGTTTTTGCGTTTATAGTAAAAAGGAATACCAAAGCCTTTAATCTCTGTTTTCTCTGCTTATGCAGCACCAATTTAAGAAGCATGTACATTTTTAAACAGATAAAAAGAAGAATCTGTTTTGTATAAAGATGATTTTTGCAGAATTACCAACACAGTGTTCAAACATCCAAACTAAAAAAATAACTTTATATCGTGTTTTACTACTGAGTTTGCTTTCATTAAGAATGTGACCACACAGCACACACACACATGTTTTCAGAGAGTCTCACAGACACTTAGGCGTTGTTAAACTTCATGCAAATTCTCAAACTGTTTTAGTAATAAATCCCATATTTCCGATCGCTGTTTGTTGGTGGCAGACTCCAAATCAGCTTTTCCATAAAATCCTCTCTGACAAAATGTGACAAACTATTGTTGTTCTTTGTCTCCATATCACTGTAATCCTCTTTCTCTCTCTCTCTGCCTCTCCATCCCTCCAACCGCAGGGAAAGGCCTCAGAACTGACCGCGGTGAGCGCACACACACACACACACACACACACACACATACACAGGCACACACCAACAGCTATGGTCGGCTCTGTGAGTCTTACTGGGAGGCTAAGCTGTGTGGTCAAATTTTGCATGTGTGTGTGTGTTTCCGTGTTAAATGGGGAGTTGGCTGGGTGTCACTGGCTTGCGGCCTTTAGGCGATGTGTGTGTGTGTGTGTGTGTGTGTGTGTGTGTGTGTATACATGTGCATGTGTGTGAGTGTGCATGTGGCTACAGTAGATGGACTTGGCCGGACTTGGGAGAGGGCTAGCCGGATTTGGCTAAACTGACTGTGTGTTTGTGTGTGTGTGTGTGTATGTCACTTGTTGGCACACGCTCAGGTTGGTAGGGGTTGCTGTATGCATACATGTGCAGGCCAGCGTCTGTGTGTGTGTGTGTATGTGTGTGTGTGTGTGTGTGTGTTTGGCCGTTGTTATAGGTATGCAGCAGATCAGTTTAAGCCTTATAAACCCATTGTTGTGCAATAAAACCATCCTCTCATCTCTTATAACCTCTTTGTTTGATAGTCTATCCATGCTTCTGCTAATACACACACACACACACACACACACACACACACACACGCACACACACACACACACGCACACACACACCCCGAGGTCTAATACTCTATAATACATTGCTGCATGCTGAACAATAAGGTGCCTTCATGCCTCAGTTTATTTATAAAAATTAAGATATTAAAAACAAATCTTCATTTTATTTATGTTTTATTTTGCTGATAATTTATGAAACAGATTTTCCTAACTGGCAGCAAAACACAGGACTCAGTGTTGTAGTTTCAGTCTAGTTAATATTTCTAAATGAATAACAAAATTAGTAGTGGCTCCACTTTATAAAAGCTTATCAAAAAAGCGTCATGATGGCGTACAGAGGAAAAGAAGTTTGCCTTTGTCTTTACACCAAATCTGATTAAATAACTTGATGCCTCATGTTCAAGTATCTCTGTATATATGTCCTCTCCTGTGATTATACATGTAGGTGCGCAACTTTGTAGAGAGCCAATCACATTTTGAATAAACGGAGGATGGGGGTTGACTGGAATTTTTTTTTTGAAAATTAAGCTACAAAACTATAAATAAATACATAATATTCCAAAATCTGCAGTGGGAGGTGTGTTAACAGCTGGTTTTTCGGTTTTCAGGCGGCTCTCTCTCTCTCACTCACTTTTCTCTTCTCTCTCCTTCACTGTCTTTGCCATTCGGTCTGTGGATTGCCACAATAGGGGAACTTAAATTAGGGCAGAAACTTCTGTTTACAACCACAAAAAGTAAGCAAGCAAAGAAACTGAGTGTCCATCTGTCCCTGTTTAACAAACTCATTCATCTGTTGAGGTGCTTTGGGCAGTGCACCGACACACACCTTCACACTGATCCACACACATTTACACATTCCATTGTATCAGTGCCCTCTTGCTTAGGCCTGGGGCCTACAACGACTACTACAGACATTTTGCGAGGTTCTTCATTGTTGCCATTGGTCATGTATAATTATTCAGTTGCTATAATTAGTTTATATGACATTTCCAAGCTTCAGGTGTCACCAAATATCACTCTCTATAGGCCTATGTTCCAAAATCTAATTTAAACTACATGAAAAGTAGCCTAACAAGACAGAACAAATAACATTGTGCCAAATGTAGGTGCCAGATCCAATTAGATAGGTACCGGTCCCCAAACTGGGAGACTCGGGCGGCTCCGGAGGCTCTGGTGTGCTTAGGCTCAAACTAGCCCTGGTCTTCAAGATAATTTATGACTGCATGTCTTCAGGAGAAAAACATGTCACAATTATACACTACAAAGATATTTTTGTACACTTTTTGTACACTTTACCGCTCATCTTTACTCATCATCAGCTCTACTGATTGTTTTTTAAAGCCTTGATTTCAGATTAAAACACAGATTCAAATGTTTTTCGTTCAACTTGAGCTTCATTTAAGTTTATAAGCACAAACACTAAAGTGTCGGTAAGTCTGTGTTTATTTCCCCCAACTTCTCATAAACGTCCCTGAGCCGTTTTTGTGTGTGTGTGTGTGAAGTCTCCTGTCGGTAAACTAACGCTGTGCTGATTAAAGTGGATTTAGAGCTTGTTGCATTTGATCAAAGTCCAGCTGATATCAGAATCGCAGACCAGCTAAGCTCTCAGAGCCAAATCCATAATAATACTCTTACACCACCCACAACAAAGAGACAGCCAACACAAGTAAATAAACGTAGGCAGAAAATATCATTTGAGGACCCCTCCTGTATGAGTAAAATAATACCGTTGAATACAAACTGCCATAATTGGTCGGAGAATTAGGTTGATAAGAGATGGGAGTTGGACAGTAAATCCATTCAGCTCATCTGTTTACTATTGAAGCTTTTAAAGGAAACTGTTGTTTGTCCTTGATGGTGTGTCACAAAGATTAGTGTCACAAAGAGTTATGGATTTGTATAATCAATTTTATTTTCAAGTTTTAGTTTTTTATTGATCTTCTAACTGCAAGGAGAAAAAAAAGCCAATAAAGTAAAAAGCTTTAGGTTTCTGTCCAAAAAATGTTACGATAACAAGATACAGGTTCGGTTGTGTTTGGATATCAGTGTTTTATTTTCTGATGTTTTATTAGCCGAGCTGCATCCTCAAGAGCAGTTTTGATGAAACCTGTTAGTACTTTTAGCTGCATCCAACTTCACTGTCAATATTTTCTCTCGTACCATTAACCCGAACAACAGCAGCACAGCAGCAGTGGCGAAACACTAATGTATAATGTCTTAATGTACAATAAAAGAGATGCGACCTCTAAAAGAAGTGTACGAACACGTTCCTCTATCCCGTCCACGTGTTTGCCTCTCCTCCTCTTAGGAAGCGCAAAAGTTTTCTCCGTCAGCCTCTTAAGTGTCTGGCCTTCAGCTATATTACCCTCTTCTCCTCCTCCCTCCACCTATCCCTCCATCACATCTTAATGTGTTTGATAAAACATCAGGCATAGAGGGAAGGGCACAAGGCGGATGATGTGCTTTTTTTGGGCAAAACAGGCATCAGCTAAAGGATGGGGATAAAGGGCTGAGTCTGCTCTGTCTGTCTATCTGAGTCTGTCCGTCCACTCGCTGCATTAAAAAGCCGTCCGGCTTCTTTTCAAAGCCAGCCACTCACGTCAGACCGCTGCATCTCAGGCCTTTTGTCCCCCCTCAATCTTCCCATCCCACCACCGCAGCCTCCCACCCCCGCCTCTCAGTCCGCTGCTGAGTGTCTGTAATGGCCCAGACGAGGAGGGGGTGGGGGTGGGGGGGTGTGGTGGAAAAAAAACTAAGGAAGTGAGAGAAATGGAGGAATGGAGCGAGAAAAAGAGAGCAAGCTGGAGGAACTGGAGGGTGAAGGAGGGAATGGACAAAAGGAAGAGAGTTGAAATTGAAGGAGAGAGTGGTGGCAGAGGAGAGAGAGGAGACACGGGAGCGAGATGCGCTGGGGGAAAAGGAGGCCGAGTCTTTAGGAGGAAGCCAGGCGGCACTAAGCGTCTCTGTCGCTGCCCAGTCAGGCCTGCTCTCCCCCCCGGCCATGAAAACCTGCCCTCCTCCCCCGCACCTCATCCCATCCTGACCAAGCCGCACTCCTCTCCTCCCCTGTCCACTTCTGCCTCTCATCCTTCTAACTCACACTTTCATTTCATTTCATTTCCATTGGATTACTTTTAAACCTATTGAACCCAGGGCTGTCTTTCACTCCTTTTATTTGTAGGCTTGTGGCATTGTCACTGCATGTTTCCAAGAGGCAAGTCATTTGTTGTTACAATGAGGACAAGTTAGGCTACTCAGGAACGCCATTATTCGGTATATGAGTGACACTGCGCATGTTCTTGGATACTTTTTTATCAGAAAAGTAATAAAATACTGTAATCAGAAGTTAATCGGCTCTTTATGAGTTTTTAGAAGCAGTTTGTCCCCAGAGAGAGTCAAAATTAAAATTTCATTTGTATCATACAATTTTCATAAATAACAACGTAAGCAGTCATAAGAAGAGCAGCAGCCTTAAAGTGCACAGTTTTGGTTTTGGTGTAAATATTTGAATTGCTAAATTATATGTTTACAGTACATGTAATTTCATATATAACATATAACTGTACACATAACTGCAGATAAAACTGATTTTCATGAGGAATTATGTCTCTTCCAAAATGTCGTCTCCCTTACTGACGTGTTAGACTACAAATTTGGCTAATCAGTATCAGTCCCTCTCAATGTAACCTAAAATATTTGCATTATAGAAATCTCTATATTTGCACAAGTTATAAAGATGGTGCTGTTCTTCAAGTGGTAACAACGAGAGTCAAAATTCCTGATTCCTGGAAAAAAATCTCTTCCAAAATGTTCAATTGCAGGCTAGTGAGAGACAGAACGATTCCAAAAAGCAGAGCAATAAGTTGTAAGATCCTCTAAAAGGACTAAGGATACAAACTGATCACCAGAAAGAAGTGTTCAGTGTTTACATTTTTGAAATTAACTGATACATACTATTCGTGAATTTGAGCTTGACCACAGAGATGTAAAGTTTTATTGTAAAAAAGAGGCAACAGAATGTAAAGTTTCATCATTTCTCTGATATGCAGAAACGTGCAATGTCAACATTTAGTCCTGACAATTTGACAGCAGGATAAAACAGTATTTTAAGAAACACTATTATTAGTGTTAGGCCAACAAGTATCTCCACTGATTAATATGTTTACAATGATCACAAGAAGGTAAAAAATGTAAAATTGATAACGACACGATAACGATAACGATGTGTAAGACACACAAACACACAAATTTACTGTTTTGCTGTCACCAACTTCAATCTTCCTGTTTGGTTCTCACAAGGATTGGAACACAAAGAGTCTTCACACACACACACACACATGCAAGCACACACCCAAGCACACACACACACACACGCACACACACACACACACACACACACACACACACACACACACAAACACACACACACACACACACACAGCCAGTGGCCTCAGGACTAATTGCTAGATTGGAGCAGATTTTCTAGTTCAGTTCAGGGCTGTAATTGTGAGGAGAGCAGGGAGGAATGACAGGGCTTCAAGCTGAGAGGACAAATCACCAGGGGCTGCCGATTAGACTGCACTCATTCTCACATGTCTGTGTGTGTGTGTGTGTGTGTTTGAGAGGTAGAGGGAGAGTCTATGTGTGTGTGTGTGTGTAAGTGTGTGTGTGTATTGGAGGTGAGAGGTTAAGCCAACCATCTCTCAATTCCAGGTTTCCGTGGCACTGACCCCAAACTGTCACACACACACTTACACCATGTTGACCACGATAGGCCCCGCTGTGCCAGTGACTACAGTTTCTAAAACTGTTAACTTCACTATAAAAGAGAAAACTTAAACTCCACTATAAGTGTTTATCCCAGTGAAAAAAAATCAAAACTACTAGATAATGTCTCCAAATAATTACTTTGAAAGCTGAACAATTAAAGCGTTATTTATAGAAATATAGATACTTGAGCGCCTAAATGTTCAAACAGCTCAATGTTTGACAATTAAAACATCCAAAGGGAAATAACTATTAGCTCCCACAAAACTGCAGTCTGACAGGCCACAGTCTCAGCTCTGAAACTAAATTTATGTGTTACTGAACCAGGTGTCAAACTAATTCTAAGAAAGATGAGAAGAATGGCTAATATATTAATGTAGCAGCAGCACCAGAAACCATTGATTTTAAATGTGTTGTTAGTATACACTATTTTAGTATGATGTAAACCTCAGGAAAAAATTCAAATTATTTGAGGGTTGTAAAACACCATCAGGGTGATGTAAGAAAACAAAAGCAAACTAATTCTAGATTCAGATTTTAGTACATAATGGAGTTGGAACGCAGTAAATGACCTTGCTGTGTCCTGAAGCGAGGCCTTCTCTGATGTGCTCACAGTGGTCGGTTTCTTGAGTTAATGTATGTCAGTGACTTGGTCTGGGTGGCTAAACTGGTTGAAATGCAACACAGATAAAAAAAAAAAACTGTTTAAAATGGATAATATAACAGTGTTGCTCTACCACGACTCCCAGAGGAACATTGGGTCATCTGGAAGCAGAGTCTGCAAACAGGAGGAGGAGAACACCATCGACTCCATCTCCCTGCCCCTCTCCCTCTGTCTGCAGGAGCCTCATCAGACACAGCGGGACAGGAAGGAGCCACACAGAGGGAGAGAGATCACAGAGCTCTCAACACACACACACACACTCACACACACACTGACAGAAAGCTCCCTGAGCAGCACCACAGGCTTTATGCTACAAGAAAAAAATCTGCATGAAAACACCAGCACAGCCAGAAAAAGCCTGCATACAAACTCCTCCTGACCTCTGACAGATCCACATCTGCACCGACACCTGGACTATTTTTTCGGTCAAGCTTGTTTCAATCAGTGAGAAAGAGATGGTGAGAAATTCAGACAGCTAATCAAAGGTTTCTGTGTCACTCAGTCAGTCGGTAACACGGGCACAGAGGCAGGCAATCATTCAGTGTTTTAGTCAGCTTACCTTACAGTGATGTCATGGTCGTCATTGTGACAAGGCCTGTGGTCCTGTTGTGTGATTGGATGTCAGCCGCTGTCCAAACCAGTATAACATCCATCATGGCAGGAAAAGGAAAAGAGAATTTCCACTCCTAAAGCTGGAATACTGTATTCTGATTCTTTAATTGCCTATATCTTAATCTTTAGTTGTCTTCCTTCTTGTTTCATCTCCAGCCAGGTTTATCTTACCTCCTCCTGAACACTCTCTCCAACTTAATACTGTCCTTTCCAACATTCAAAGTTGCATATTTCTGTCAGGCTCAACCCCTGCCATCCTCTCCTTCTCATCTGAGTTGACTCTTTCTCTGAGTTTTTTTCTCATTATCTCTTTATCTCTTCCACCTGGCCTTCTCCTCCTCCACTTCTTCTATCCTTGTCATCCCTCATCTTCATCCCTATTTTAGCATTGCATTCTCCTTCCAGCTGTGGCACCTTATTTACGGCCTCTCCTCAGCTTCACCTTTCTCCCACCTTAGCCCGGTTCACGTGTCCACCCCACCCTCCCACCTTCATACTTTTTTTTTCCCCCAGCAGCCCCCCCAGCCCATCATCCCCCCTAACCCCCAGCCTCAGAGCTCCTACCCCGGCCTCGGCTCTCCCTGTCCCTGCCTCTCCTCCAGCCTGCCTTCCCCTCTACTCTGCCTCCCTCAGCCCCAGCCTTCTGCTCAGTGTTCAAGGGGAGAGCCAGCTAGGAATGCTGTGGCTCTAGACGTTTTGTCCAAGCCCTAGGTCTCTTTCACTGAGGCAAGATTAGTTCATACAAAAACTCAACAATACACCACTGAAAGCCATTGTTGATATTCAACATTTTTCACATAGCGGAGCAGAATAGACAATGCGGCAGCCGGGAAAGCCCGAAGCGGACTAGCAGGGTTGATGGCTGATGGTATCTCAGCTGAGCGAGGGCCTTAATCCCTTTTATACACACATACACACACACACATGCACATGTACACACACTCTCAACAGCCTGGAGACAGCAAAATCAATACAGTTCTCTCTCTGTGTCTGTGTGTGGATCAGTGGGTGGGTGAGTGTGATAGGGAGAAAAAGAGAATAGTACTGTTTGTACCTTTGTTTGCATGTGTGTGTGCATGGGTGTGCACGTGGTGTGTGTGTGTGTGTGTGTGTGTGTG
>JAQMCX010000045.1:5675015-5685492 GCA_029814765.1 Acanthurus leucopareius | reverse complement strand
ACACACACACACACACACACACACACACACACACACACACACACACACACACACACACACACACACGCATACACACAGCCATAATGAAGTGTTTCCCTTGCATGTGATGTCAGTGACAAAGGTTCCATTACCTGGCCCGTCACCACATCGTCCTGGTGACGGGCTGTCAGATACTGTTTGGTTGCCATGGCAAGAGACATTAAAATCCACATGATTCAATAATGCAAGGCTTTGATTGGTTTAGCTACTGAAATTTACGCTGCATAATGTGATGTGTGTGTGTGTGTCTGTTTTTTATTTTTCATGTCTCCATTAGTTATTGCTGTGTAAATTGGATTTAGGTTTCAGATTAAATCTAAACATACCTGATTTGTATATCCAGATTTTGCTCAATGAATCAATAAATAAATTAAATCTTTTCTTCCACTGCTGGATAAAATCAAACCTGATGCTAAGATGGTGATCTCATCTATACAGCAACACAAGTTTGCCAAACCAATAGCAGGACCTGTGAAACTCTACCCAGTGAGCAGGTAACCAATAGCTTAGAAGTCAAATTAAAGAGGTGTCATAAAAACATTAGTCAAGCATGTAGATTTGATTGTTAGACACTTTGTTTTCTGCTAAAGTATTAGTTTGTGGTTTATTAAATCTTCCTGCCCAACGGCATAAATTTCGTCTTTGGTTGTTCACATGCCAGGAGAGAGGCTGTGGATGGCAACATTGGTCACCTTGATAACTGACATTTTGTAAATCAATTTTTTTGACATTTTAAAGTTAGTTCTAAAGTTTATTTCTTTCACACAGCCCCATTAGAAAAGTTCATATGAGTGTGTCTCTCTCTCTATATATATTTATTTTTGGACTGGGAGCTCTGACTTTTGACTTGATCTTTAATTATAATTGATGGCTGTGTAGGTGTCACAGCTTATCTAAAAATATACATAAATGATTTAAAAAAACAACAACATGAACAAAATAAAACAAAGTTAGTTTAAACTGAGGTCACATTTATGTTGTTTTTATCACTTTGAATTCCGTAAAGTTGAGTTTAAATGTGTTGAAAAACATATGAGAAAGAAAGTTCATCTCTCGCTTTTTCACCCTCCCTCTCACACACACACACACACACACACATACACACACACACAGAGCATGGACGGTAAATGAGCTCTAGATAAGGGAGGAGGGGGAGTTTTACTCCCATTCAGTTGAGCCCTACAGTGGCTCTTATGTATTTTTTTCCCCACCAGAGGGAGAAAATAAGAATAATTGATTTCACTGTTTTCTTCTGGTGTCAGATCTGCTGCCGTTTATCATCATCAAATCTATCCCTCTGTCCTTCTCCCTCTCTCAATCTCTCTCTCTCTCTCTCTCTCTCTCTCTCTCTCTCCCCTTCGTTTGTTCTGCTAATTAACTTTATTACCCTGATAGCTCCCCACTGCCTCTGACGAAAACAATTACCATCTCTCGCCCCTCCACCTCCTACTCTCTCTCTCTCTCTCTCCACCCTCATCATCCTTTGCTTTCTCTTCTGGCAGAGAGCAGTAATTAGTCATGAGGCTTTGCTGCACCTACACTTAATATATGTCTCTCTCTCTGCATGGCTTTTCATTTTTTTTCAAATTTTTGAGAACTTGTGAAAAGAAAAAAATGTTTAATGAATTAGGTTTGCTTGGTTGAAGCAAATTCATTGTAAAAATTAGGTAACTCTGTATTTTATGTCTTTAAATTTTTAAAAATTTTCATAGGATGAACTATGTATTATGATAGTTATTTACAGAGAAGAAAATAGAGAAAGTTGTGTTTGAATAAAGTAACATTTTGCACACCCCCCTAAACTGTGTAGTAATGGCAATGCGAACAGAATATAAATAACTTCTGTGATCAGATGTTATTATTCAGAAAAAGTATCCAGAAAGAAAATGGATGTTTATACTTGGTGAAAATTGAGTCTTAATCATTGGACTTTCAGCAGTGCTGCTCAATGAGCTCTATGCATTTTCAGTCTTGTAGCAAAAGTTAAAGTAAGGTCAACGTTCACTATGTCAGGCAGATTGGCTGACTTTAGCTGTAGCCAGACTGTACAGGTGTCATTTACATCAATGGGAGGAAGAATCCCCCTGCCAAAAAGTAAAAAAAGTGCTTTACAATAAAATCAAACAAAAAAAGACAACAAAATCTAACACATCAGATATAAAACAAGATAAAATAACATGATAGTTAAATTAAATATCATCAGTTAATAAAAAAGCCATATGATGAAGGTTGGTCTTAAGAATAGACTGAGTAAATGTGGCCTGCCCCTGATATCTTCAAGACACAGTTAGCATTTTAATACAAGGTGTAAATGAGGTCAGTGTATCATATTCAGTTACGTTGCGTAATATTTTAGCATCCATTAAAAGAATACATCTAAAAAAACCTTTTATAATGTTAAGGAAATTACAACATTTTCCATTAAAGTTTTCCATTAAGCTAAATCAATGCATCATAATTTGCATGAAAATAATAATTTGCATGAAACCAAACTGACATGTCTGATGTCTCTCCCTCTCTCTTCCTCTCTCTTATCTCTCTCTCTCTGCAGTGAGAGACAGGACAGCATTACATTGTCAGTGGTAATTTACTGCTCATCTGTCTTTACTAATTATTCTCACATTCATCAGATTCATCAAGGCAAGAGGGGCTCTTGCAGGGATTGCACCATTTGCCGTTAATACAGCATCAACTGCTATTAGGCCAGAGAAGCTGAGAGGTGAGTGTGTGTGCATGGGTGTGTGTGTGTGTGTGTGTGTGTGTGTGTGTGTGTGTGTGTGTGAAAGAGAGAGAGAGAGAGAGAGAGACAAGAGGGACAACGAGTATTCATCTCTAATTAGACCAAGCTGTGTGATTAATTATACAGTCCGCCTTTTTTTTTACTCCAAGGGCTGAAGATGGTGATGTTCATAGGAGGAAAATAAATATAGAAGAAGAGGGGGAAAAAAGATGGAGGGACAGAACATTAAGAAAGTGGGAAGGATGATGAGAAGAGATGGAGGTGATGTTGAGGCACGGAAACATGGAGTGGGAAACAGAATGGCAACATCAGGGGGAGGGAAGAGGGAGAGAAAAGGGGAGAAAAGAGAGCTGGCAGAATGGAGAGGGACAGAGAAGAAGTGAGGGAACGAGGCTGAGGTGAAGTGTTTTGTCATGTGCTCTCAGTGTAATTCCCACCTGACAAAGAGGCCTTGAATCAGGGGGGAAATTGCAACTTGTCACCCAGCAAATAAACTGCCCTGATAACTGATTAATAACGCACACCTGGGACAGCTGCACATACACATACGCACTTACACACTCACTCACTCACACACACACACACACACACACACACGTGCAGATGTAGACACATGCTGAGACACACTTGTAAATGAAGAGGGAGGCAGCACATCATTGCATTCGAATTTTGGTGCACATGATACACACACACAAAGAGCAACTGATACTCTGCATTAACACACACACGTACATATTTCAGTATAGCAGCATTCATTTGTAAATGCAACTATATATAAAATTGTCACTTGAAAGAGATTTAGATTTGACAAATATTGTTACTGCTATTTCCTGCATCAGATGGTTTTAGAAGCACATTTTAGTGCAACAATTAGTTGATATATAAGAAAGTTTATGACCAAGCCCTCACGTTGCAAATGAATGCAGAGAGGACAGGGAGGAACTCGAATGTACTTAAATGCACACTGCACTGACTGACGACTTAAAAAAGAAAGAGAGAAAGAAAGAAAGACTCTCAGATTAACAGCCAACACTAGGATTGTGTCTTCATTTTCTGCAAATACTTGTCTGAATCTATACTGATGTTTAAAATCAAATGATGCAACCAGTAACTGAGAACAGAGTCGAATCATGCGTATATGACTCAGTGACAAACAGAACCTGCAGCCTTGTCAAGAAGAGAAGACTAAGTGAGATAGATGGAGAGTTAGAACTAGAGGTAACTAGTTTCATGTTCTGACAAGAAGTATTACACAGAAAACTTTTTGTGTATTAAAGCCGATCACTAACACAACCACTGCATAGTCATGGCAAGAAAAAGTGAAATTGTAATTCTGCAACTACTATGAGGAGATACTGTTTTGCAAAAACGAATGTTTTAGCAAAAAAGAAATAAAAGATTTTGTCAATTAACATTTTATTGATATGTAAAGTGTAAAAATATTGGAAATGTCACGATTTGTTCATTAATAACATTTCCTCATTATGCTCATAGAAAACATAAACAGGTTGGCATTATGCTTCCTTTTAAGGTCCAGTTTGTAGGATTTAGCGGCATCTAGTGGTTAGCTGCAAACTGCACCTTACTGATTATCCTTTTGCTCACCCTCCCTTGCAAAGCATGCAGAAGAACATATTGTGGCTATGAAACTTGTGAAAAACACACAAGACCCCGTCAGTGCCAGTATTTTGTTTGTCCTTCCTGGGCTACTGTAGAAACATGGCCGACTCTGTGGGAGAATACCTGCTACCTCTGTGGATATGAGGGGCTCATTCTAAGGTAATAAAGAGCACAGTGACTCTTGTTTTGGAGCAATTATACACATAGAATCTAATTAGGTGTTTAAAAAATAAGTTTGAGTTTTTTTAAATCTGATATTATAGACTATATACTCACACATGTATATTTGTGTCCCTCATTTTATACCTGCAGGTACTGCACAAGATCTGGTTATGACAAAATATGGACAGAAGACTTCAGTAGGACATAAATCTCTAGATGGATTGAATTTTTCAGGTCACTTGATCTCCACACCAAATTCACACACACACACAAACACCAAGTCTTTTCTCTTTTGGAGAAAATTGCACTGAGCAATTTTTATAACACAGTATATCAGTAACGTAGAACACAGACGGTGTAATACAGCAGCACACCTGAGGAAAAAAATCTGACCATCCGGTCCCCAGAGACAAAGACAACAACAATGGGAGACGGGGAGAATTCAATTACAGACTGATAGAGCTTCTGATAGAGCTTCTGATAGACTGAGAGGATCAGCTCTGCTCCTTCTTTTCCTTTTTCCTCTCCTGAGATGGTACACAGCTTCCACACACACACACACACACACACGCACACGTCAGTCAGTGTTAGCACACACTGACCCGCCCAGGAAAAGCCATTTGGAGTGACATCTACTCTTAGTGTTTATTATACCCTTACACCTCTCTGTGTGCTCCCATGGCCCTGCTGTATTTCCAAATGCTCGCACGTTCCCGGCCTCTGATCCTCGCTGTGATTGGACAACAACAGCGGAACCAGAACGAGGCCAGGCCAGGCCGCGCTCGGTGCCCCCAAACTCTCACACCCCTCACACTTCCTTCAGCACACACACACACACACATGCACACACACACAGGGCCATCTCCTCCAAACAAAACCTCTTCATCTGCAGCACAATGGAGGCTCTCCTGAAAGCCTATCATTTTCACTGGCACCGGGTCGAACGGTGACGGAGAGGAGGAGGAGGTGGAGGAGGAAGGGGGGGGGGGATGGAGGGGAAAAGAGGACAGGAGGAAGGGGACAGTGTCGAAAATTGGATCAGAGCTGAGTGTTGTCGTTTGGAGTTTTATCAGCGGAGCCTGACGCCCTAAAGGTCATCTGACATAATGGCTGATGAATTTGAAAAAAAAAAAAAAACGTGCTGAGCAGGATTTTCATTTGCAATTTTCAATTTAGCCAGGCGGAGCCTCTCGCGGCAGCCCTCTCTGATAACCGTCGCCAGCCTGTCAGCGCTATCGCACCTCCTGTCACAAACATCAAGCAGCTGTTGCAACCAGAGAGCGACATGTAGAGAGATACAGACAGGAAGAGAGAGACGGGTAAAGAGGACAGAGAGACAGCCAAATCAGGACAGAGATAGAGAGGGAAATAAGAAATGTGTATTTTTATTGGCTACAGAAAGGAGGGATTAAGAGGTTGGTCAGAGAAGGTCTGAAAAGTCAAATTATCAAAGGCAACAAGGGTGTTTCAGTCACTGACATCTGTGCAGCTGTTATTGCATCCTCACCAGTCCTCCAAAATATTGTAATTTCAAACATGGCTTGTTTAGTCTTTAAATTCTGCCACTACACTCTCATGACTGTGGGTTCAAACAGGGGTACCAGTAGAGCATGAACCAAGCTAAATGTTGATCTCTACAAGCAGAAATGTACATGGGTAATGAGACTAAGAAGTAAGAGGTGAGACAAATGAGAAAAAACAAAAATGAGAAAACGTCTTGCTCTTTCCAGGTTTATTCCTCTGAGCAGAAATTTAAATGTATTTTCAAGGCTTTTAATATGATAATGAAGAGAGATGCAACAAAAGTCCCCAGCCACAGCAGAAATGCTGCAGTTCTTATTCGTTGTCTTAGCCCCTGACATTAGGACGCACCCGAAGGCAACACATGCAGCACTTACAAAGAAAGTGTAACCTACAGTATGTATTAAATTACATGTTGAATCACACACTGAGTCTAGTCAAACTGAACCAATGACACTGAGGTTGAACCTCTCCAAGGAAACAGAAACAAAGAAAATCAGCATGACCTGTGAGGTGACCATCAAACTTTTTCAGTTTACCTTAAATTTTTTATAAGGCAGAAAAAAAAGGAGGTAAAGCGCTGTGGACTTATCTTACAACACAATAATTAAAGACTTGTCCAATCTGATGCAGTAACATAAAAAAAGCATGCAACTATTACAGCTATATGAAAGAATAATGTCTAATTTTTGATGACACTGTGGCAGGGGGGGTGTTGATCAGACACATGCAGTTTGTCGGGTTTTTGTGTTGAATGTCATTTTTATCCTGAGGTATTGTAATACTTTCAGACAGGTAGCAACTTTAAATAGTGGAAATTATCCATATGTTAGTTATCCTAATAACCTTTTGCAGCACACCAGCACTTTGAAACATGTTTGCTACAGTCCTCTAATTATAATGATAGTGGTGTTAACACCGTACCTCAAACCACATTTAAGCCTTAAACTGCTTTGATGAGTGACAGACGTGTTGTGCATTATTAAGCCCTATTGTGCATTAATTATACACAGCCATCCACTTACACGTATAGCCAACTACTGACAACAAAACTGCTGCTGTTTATAGCTAAAGTAATCATGTTTTCATTCTTACATTCACTTTGCAGGCTTTGCAAGATCACAACAGAAATCTGGTGTTACTGAAGAGAAGAAAATTAGTCTGCTTCTTAGGTTCTATGATGATGTTGTCATCTCCAACAATCTTGACTGGTATCACAAACTTTCAGGAGAAAATATGTGCAGCCCAGGCTCAACATTATCAGTTCTTGAGACCTCCATGTTTTACTACTCTGCAGTTACGCACTGCAAAAGGTGCACATTAGTCAGGCTGAGCTGTTCATGTGTGTGGGCCATTGTGCCTTGCTACAATTTTCTAATAAACAAGCATGATCAAGGTTCTTTTTCAAAGTACAATGTTGCATTTATTTGAGTTCTACAGCTAAGATTAGCACAGTGTCATGCATCCATTAAAGGATAGCGCTTTGGTATCAGGTCTAAACGTTAGCGTAAAATACATGCATATATGAAGGTACCAGCAGGGGGCGATAACGAGAGGGGCAAAGAGCAAAAGCAAAATCTGCAAGATGGATGGGTCAAACACGGAGCAATTCTTTTCTTTTCTTTTCATTAATTTTTTTTTCCACTGAGGAGACTTGTGTCCAGTGTTATTCCAAAAGTCACTGTTGATTGTTTCTAGAAAGGACTTTATTTTGAAAGTCTAACCGGATTTCCAAATTCATTATTACTAAATAGACTGATGGAGGAGACATTGTCTTTGGTTGTATATGGTTTAAAATAATATGGTCTGTACATAAATAAAGGTTCTGAAATGTATAATTTACTGTGTTATTATAAAAATAGTACTAGAACGAATCTTTTTTTACCTAAAGTTATAGAATTTAGAAGTTTAGATAGAAGTTTAAAAGTTTTAAATTTAGAGGTTATAAATGGTATTCGTTTTTGTTGTAAACACTAATGTCCAATGACCACTTTTACAAAAATAAGAAAAGGAGAATGTGGTTGCTGTCTTGAAAGACTGTAAAGAAAAAATAAAGGTGTGTTCTACAGAAACTCAGAGTTCATTTGTGGACAATCACAGTAAAAAAAAAGAGACCAAGAAATAAAGTTTGTTTGACAAATGCTTCAAAATATCACAGCAACGAGCAACTGAGAAAGACAAAGTCAAAGACAACGACTTGTATCTATAGTTACTTTCACATTTAAAGCCCATATACCTATGGCTTTTGTATATTTTTACACTAAATTAACTGTCCCTTGTTATTCTATTGACGCCATTTTGGAGTGCTGGAGTTGAACATGATCTGCCCAGACAACCAGGGCTTGCTGTGCGGAGAACTGCGGGCCTGGAGCCAAGGTTTCCAGAGCAAAGAGCCTCACATAGCTGCTCCCCATCACTGCCTATTCATCCCTCCGCATCCCACCTGACAGAAAGAGAGAGAGATGCAGACCAGCGGAGAGTGGGAAAGGCTCTTGGCACTGAATCCAGGTCTTGCTGGGTTCAGTTGAACAGCTGTGTCTAATAAAGTGTCTCGCTTCTAAAAAAAAAAAAAAAAAAAAAATGGAGTACTTCACAACAATCCAGTGCAAAGAGAAAGGCAGCAGAGGAGGAAGAGGGGAATGAATGATGGAGAGATTTTGTTGAAAAGCTTAAATGACAGGGGCCAATTTCTCCTAAGCAGGAGGAGAAGGTACAATGAGTCTACTGATTGGTGGATACTCTGGTTTAAAAGCTGACTGATTGGCTCAAAGAGGATCCTCCTGTGCCTGTTTAGACCGATAGCGTGTCAAAAGTCCTTCCATACTGCAGTGCAGCTTCTTCCCGGACATCATGTGGAAAGATAAAATAGTGTCAGAGGTGCTGCAGGGTGCTGACAAAATGAAGTGTGTTTTTTAAGATTTCACGCTACAAATATTGTTCTATGGAGAGATCTACCCACTGTACATGCTCTCAACATGCCCGAAGAGATGTGAATAAAAGTGAGCAAAAAAGTTAATCATTTATTCTACATTATGATGATGATGATGTATACAGAAAAGTACAGTAGGTTATCTCTTATTTTGCAGGATTTAAAATGCATTCGCAAGCACAAGAGAGTTACATTAAAAAGAGGCTGCACATACTGGATGTGACATTTATGACAAAAGACAAACAGAGAGGCATTGTGCATAGGAAAGAGGAAAAAAAAAGTTTAGTGGATCAGTACTTCGGACAAAATCCCTGGGTGTCCACTGTTCTGATGCATCCTCACGATCCACAGTTTCTTCGAGTGTGCCCTGAAGAAACGCACAAGATGCTCCCTGTGCACATCCCCGAGGCCTAACTGCTGCCTCCAGTGGTTGATCAGTGTCATAAGGAACACACTTTTTGAGTTGTTATATGTTCCTTATTCAGTTTCAAACCCTAGATTTAAGAATTTTTTATATATGGACACACAGGTGCACTTATGTTTATCCCTTTTAACACTCTACACTGATGCAATAGTGATCACTTCTCACACACACTCATTTTTCTCATTCTGAGGTTATCTGTTATGTACATGCACTCATAAAAAATTCTATTAAAAAACGGACTTATTTATATATGTTTTGTATGTACACATATATATACATGGCCAAAAAAATCAAGTTCCCCCTGCAGAGCCAGGTTGGTCTTACTCCTCTACATGAATTAAGCAATAATTCTTATTAACAGTTTGTTAAATAAATGCAGAAACTGCAGAGACCCATCAGAATTCAGGTTAGTTCATGTAAGCTGTCACACCTTGCAGATTCCAGTTCAAACTGAGGGGGTCAACAGCTCCACCATTTATGTTATGACAGAAAATCAAGGAGAAACTACTGTTTACCTGCCGTCTTGAGTTACCTGCTGAACTCATGCAGCTCTAGAGTAAGACTGGATGTTATAAAACAGTGATAGTATTTAACAGTATTTACAATTGATACATAGGCATGAGTGTTCCAGCCTCCTGACCAAACATCCAAGAACATCTCAGCATAAAGCACATCTTAGCAAACACTTTTTAACCATTTCAGGTGGATAAGCTAAGGAGGAATCTGGAACAAAAGTATGAATAAGAGGCGCTTCATTTTAAAAAGTGCATGTGTGTGAGTGTGTGTTGGGTGGGTGGGGGACCAAAAGAGAGAAAAATAGCACGATGGCCTTGAGAATATGGATCCTCGCTTCCCAACACCTTTGTTTGTCTCAGAGTGCCACAAGAGAGCCCTGCATGTGTGTGCGTGTGTGTGTGTGTAGAGTGTGGTTGGGGGGGGGGGGGGGGGGGGTTTCTGGGCGTGTTGACATAGTAACACAATGCATTAATTGATAAAATTTAAGCGCTGCCACGTGGCTGTGAGAGACGGTGTGATATGATAA
>JAQMCX010000045.1:5661627-5671627 GCA_029814765.1 Acanthurus leucopareius | reverse complement strand
CATGTTGGCTTAGAAGTTGACATTTAATGCTTCTACTTTATAAAAAACAAAAATCTTTGAAGAGTCTCTCAGATGCTGTTGTTAAGGTCAAAAATAAACTTTGAACCGCTGGTCACTGATTTTTTTTTAATAAGTGTGATGAGTTAAAACAGATCAAATTCTTACTGCTTTGCCTTATTACAGGAAAAGCTGAGAGAACACAACATTTATGACTCCTTCTTTCATAATTTCAATTATACACAATTGCATATTTGGATAACTTTTGAATCATAAGAGCGCCGTAGCTGTATTATTAAAACAAAACTTCTAAAAAACATGAAATGAAAATGATTTTTCCTTCAAATTCCACTCTTCCTCCACAGTCCCTGTCATCTCCTCCATGCTGTCTGAGTCATAGAAGAAGAAGAGCTGGAGGGGGGTGCAAGAGGAGAGGAGGAAACGCTGGAAACTTCAGTATTCACCCAAGTGCTCTTGAGCAAAAACACATTTACAGTTTTGAGGCAGACTGTGAAGTGAAGTGAGTCAGAAAATCTGTGTTTTCTACAAACACTGCTGCTGACGGGCCTGTCACACACTATTTATAGAAGCGAGGTTGTGTCATGATGAGTCGCTCCTCTTGCACTTACTGTATATATGTGTGTCTTTACTGTGTGTGCGTGTGTGTTCATCTTTCCCCTGCTGCCAAAGGCCCCGTTCCCATCCCTTGATCTGAAACAATGTGCTTCAGTCATACAGAGAGACAGAGCTGCCTTAGAAAGTGACCCCCCCCCCCTTCAAACACTCTCATACACACACACACACACTTCCAGTTTCACACCACTGAAAAAAAACAGTTAAGTAGCACTCCTGCATCCAAACATTAATAAACCTAAAAATGTGAATATGATTCCACTCATGCAATAAAAATGCAGCACCGTATAAACACTTACACACATTTTTACACACATTTTCACACACACACACGCACACACACATACACACACACACCAGGGCCTCGTCCCATGAATAACAAGTGTCCAACTATGCCAGAGGTCACATCCACGCTCCACTCCCCACAGCTTTCCCAACCGACCCCCTCATTAGGGAAACGTTTGTCCCAGCTGGGAAGGTGGAACGGGTGAGAAACAGAGGAAGGAAAAAAAGGGGGGGAGGGAGGGGGGACAGAGCAGTCATCACACAAAGTGAGGATGTCTGAGAAACTTCACTGACTAATTGCAGTCAACTACCTTCTTGCCAAATCTTGTCACTTCAAACTTCCACAAAAGGTATGCAGACCTTTCAGCAGTGACAGAAATTCTCTCGAAAATGAGAGCCCCCGCCATTTGAGAACTCTTATTGCAGTGAACAAATCTCTTTTTTTTTTTTTTTTCTGTGGGACACCATGTTTGTGCTCAGTCATATTCATCACAACACACACACACAAACAAACTGACAGTCAGCAGTTTGCACTGTGCCCACAAATCTGGGCAAGGTGGCAAAAACTGTTTCCCTTTCAGGAGACGGCGGAGCTGCAAGTGCTGCAATGAAAACACGCATGAAAAGAGAAGAGCTGAGGATGTGTCCAACATTTACATTTAGTAATCTAAGAGTGAGACAGGAAATGAACGTGTAATTTCTAACTGTTCATTTCCATGGGGAGAGGAGTGGTTCAGGGGTTTGTCGATGCAATAAAAAGAAATGCAGGTCAGCACATTTTCTGCTCTTCTTAGAGAGCAGAAAGAAAGAAAAAAGAAAAAAAAAAGAAGGAAGGAAAGAACCGTATTGAATGTAACTTAAGATGAACAACTGACCTGAGGAAAAAGAAATGGCGCCCTGATTTAATTGTCCTGGTCTTGCTTAACTGGCTGATCAGTTTTAGCATTTTTAGCCTGAGTTGACCTGTTTGAATTTAAAGTCGAGGTGATGTCTGCAGAACAAAAACCATTAGGCACTGAATTGATTAGTCGATCGACAAAAATTAACCAGCGAGCACTTTGATGATTGGTTAATTATTTAACTCATATATTTAAATTGAAATTGCCACACATTCACGGACTTACAGTTTGTTTCAAATGTAAATATGTGTGCTGCCTTTCTTAGTCTTCTGTGACAGGAGGCTAAATATCACTGGGTTTTAAGGTGCGAGTCAGAGAAAAACAAGCTATCCGAAGACTTCACTTGATTCATCCATTAATTGAGAAAATATAAGTCAAATCATTCATGATTTGGTTGGTTGATGCCTATAAGTCAAGGTGTTCCAGTGGTTGAATGACTAACATCTGACACATATGAGTGACGACAATGTACAAGAAGATAGCTTTATCTCTAGTGGACACACACATTCACACACACACACACAGACACACACTCACATCAACATTCTCTCCTCTGTTAGTGGCTCCTGCTTCCACTGAATGAATGAAAGCCTCTGTTCTCTCTGGCTCTAGGCCCTCTTCATGCCCCGCTGCTGACTGGCAGATTGGAAGTAACAAATTGCTGCGTCCTCAGAATGATAATTAGCAAAGCCATGAAGGCGGTTTTGTTTAAAGGGGCATAAATTGAGCCAAACTTTCTGGTCTCTTTGGTCACCTCGCTGACTTCTGATACTTTGAAACTTTACTAACAACAAAGGATACAAACTTTTATGGGGGGCTTTCAATGCCATTTCAAATACAAAAACAGTTATTTCTCACCACTGTCCCAGAAACTCGTGCAAGTTACCTACATCATAAGCTAAGTCTGAGCCACGGGGAAAAGGTCCGGGATTGTTTTAAGACCAGAAAACTTTTCATTGATGTCTCTGGGAGAAATCTCTATGGCACATATAAATCTTGATATAAATATACTATCTTAGCTGTGATGAAAACAGACCTTGGAGGCCTTTTAATAATCAACTCTCTACAGTGAAGAGAGAGTCTCCTCCCCTCGCTCTGCTGCCTTTAGCACAGCTCCAGCATCTCCATCAACAAGTCAATAGAGGCTGTGGCTCGCCTAGACATTAGCTAGGAAGCTATGGAGGTGAGCAGGGCTTATTATAAGCCTCTTAGTGATTCTGCGGGAGGTGAAGAAATGGTCTCTGTTAGGGGAATCAATCCCTGGGTAATTACCTAGCCATACTGCAGGCTGCTGAGGAGGACTTGGACCGGGCTGAGGCTGCAAAGGCTAGTGAGCTCCAGCTCAATAAGAGCCTTTTAGGAGAGCCCATTGTCTCAGACTTAAGAGAGGGGTGCAGACTGATAATGATGATGATGGTGATGATGATGATGATGATAAATACACAGCCAGTAATCAAGTGGTGTTTGACGGACACAAGTGCACCGCAGGGCTCATCAGAGTTTAGCTGCACACGAGCAGCCGATCTATAATCCACCCATCTTTGAGGCTCGCTTGCCCTGTTCGGGGTCACTTTCCCAGCATGCATCGGGAAAAAGGAAAGGGAAGCAATCTGGATGGCCCTCCGGTCAAACACAGGGGTAAAACAGGTAAAAAGATTAAAGATGCATCTGACTTCTTTCTCACCCTGATCTTCAATCTTTGTTAACCTTATCAAGTAAAATGTCATTGTGTCCCAAACCGTAACTTTTCTCTTAACAGAAGCTCTTAAGTCTGTCTTTTTCCTTCAGAGGGAGCTTTATGCACTACAGCTGGCATCACGGGGTACCCATAACACCTTGCAAAATGAAAAGATACAGAAAATGAATCTTCTGGTGTCCCGTTTAATTACACAGTACCGCTATCCTTTGTATTTCTGTTTTCAGGGGGCAACACAAAACTGTGAGTCATTCAAAAATGAAGGAGAAAGATGAAGGAGAATTTAGACAAACTGATCACAGAATGAACCAGCAAACTGCCTCAGCTATACATTTATGATTGTCTGGTTATTATGTTACTTCCTGATTTTGGGTCACAGCCTCTTCCTTACTTCTTTCTACACTGGTGGCCAAAAAGTCTGGTTTCTCAGTAAGTGCCCCAAAGAGGTCAAGGTAGAAGGGCCAAGTTTTTAATCATTTCTTTTGCACACATCTTTTATTTATTTACGTATCACTGTGTAGTCTGTGTTTCACATGGTTTTAAGACAAAATAAGACTTGAGGACAATAACTTAAAGCTTAAGCTAAAATATAAAGTCAGGTAATTTAGACTGACAAACAGATTGTTAGTTGTACAACACTGAAAAAGAGGAAACCATACTGTAGGTTACTGAGCTTATGGTAGGAATGATCTCTGAACATCCAACCTGAAATAACTCTTTTTTTAATTCTCCTTCTTTCTTGTTGAGGGCTGGTAGATGTCCTCAGCGGAACTGGACCCTAAAAGAGTGCCCCCAAGAGGTGGAGGCACACAACAACAGCCAACAAATGTAGGTATTTGGATTAAAAAATGAATGTTGGTTCAATATCAACTACCATAGCAATACTAAACCTAATCCTAGCAAGCATATGAGCAGTACAAACCTGGAGACCGTTGTAAAAGAGGAAAGTAGGTTCATGCCCTATAAATACCTGGCTGTGGTTATATTTGTCCTTGTACATAATACTACAGCATTAACTAAACTGGTCACATATTTCTTTGAATGAGTTTAATTTATTCTTGTTTATTTTCTAGAATATTTTACCTGGTTTTTTTTCTTTTATTCATAAACTTTTATTGCAATAATTTAACAGTAATTATTTATTCAGTTTAACAAATACCCTAACATTAAGACAGACAAGCAGGCAGGCAGGCAGGCAGGCAGACAGACTGGTAAGCAGACAGATAAAAAGAAAGTCAGACAGACTGGCAGCCGAAAGGACAGAAAGACATC
The DNA here is from genome assembly GCA_029814765.1 of Acanthurus leucopareius. Lineage (NCBI taxonomy): Eukaryota > Metazoa > Chordata > Actinopteri > Acanthuriformes > Acanthuridae > Acanthurus > Acanthurus leucopareius. The sequence continues at coordinate 5,666,845 of JAQMCX010000045.1, read as the reverse complement.
CACATAGCTGAAGCCTTGCTGCTCTGACACCTGGGAAGCTATTTGCAACAACGCACGTGGAAAAGGGATATGAAAAAAAGCTAGAAGAGAGAAACTAGACAAAGTAAAAGCACTCTTTCATATAAAATCAAGAGTTAAGAGGGCAGAGTTCAGCCATAAGTGGCGCTGCTACAACACGGCGCAGAAAAAAAAATTAATTTCACATTCTTTAATTTTCAGAATAAAATGGCCAGCCATTTCAGGTCGAATAATTGTTTGAACCAATGATTTTATCATTAATCCGACAGCAGCCCCTGAGAGCTGGGGGTCACACCGGAGGTTGATTAGGTACGAGGCTGCACAAAGAGCCCTCCAGTCGATGCCATTGAAAAGGAGCAAGTCATTTAGATTGTGAATTGGTCCCGGGGCTGCGAGGCTCGCTCCATTACAGGCCATTTTCAATTTCAGCCTCACAATAAACATCAAGCCGGGCCAAGGAAATTACAGCATCTTGGAGATGTAGCCGAACAGATAGGTGGAGTACGGACAAGATGACACGACTGGAGGGAGAGGAGGGGCGGGTAATGGTGAGGGCTGGGGAGAGAGAGAAAGAGCAGAGATTATCCAAAGTGGAAAACCAGAGGACTGAAAGAATGAGAAAGAAATTCCAACCTCTGTGACACTGAAAGACTTTTACATACAGTGTGCATGTACTTATAACACTGATATACGTACTTATTCCACTTAGCAAAAGTTTGTTTGGACCAAAACAAATGCTGGAATATTTAGTTTATATGACCATGTTGTCCTTGCATTGAGGTTCTGTTGGGCTGAATATAAAATGATAGACGTGTAAAAAACAAAGGCTTCATCAATATCTATTTATTTGCTTCATCAATAGTCTCAATCTTATTCTGTTATGGCACAAGTCCGATAAATGTTGGACCTCAGATAAAAAAAAGCAGAAAACAAAGAAATAGATTTATTATTCCAAGGACATAGCATCCTCCAACCACTGTAATTTGTCTCAATGTTGCACTTTTCAATTACACACAGATAAAGTAAGAACAAATAACTATTCGTCTGTCTAATAGCGTCAGACGTTGGTTCGTACACAATCTTTCAGCGAGCATGTGTTGGTCCTAAACATCTTTTCAACATCATGAATGCAACCACAAATGCAGGTTGTTTAAATATGAAATACTTGTATAGACCATTCAGCTCAAGTTTAATTACATTAGTTTCATTTGTGTTCATGCCTCAAATTAATGGACATAATTTAAATGCCTGTCATAATAATGGTCTTGTTTACACTCAGGGTGTATATACAAATCTATGGGAGACTGAAATTAATGAGAAAACGCATGATTTTACTAAACAGTAACCATTTTGTATTATCAAAAGAAAAAAAATATCATTTCATTTGCTTTCCTTATTTTCTCTCCATGCAGAGAGGAAGGTTACGTATGTAACAGCACTTCTTTGAGTGAAGCTACCCAGTTAGAAATTCTGTACCTACTCAAAGGGACACAGTTAGTTACTCACTTTGGGGGGGAAACAGCTGACCTTCATGGTCATCATTTAGATGCAGAGGCTCTAAAAGTGGCCTTGAGTGTTTTCATTGTCTCTTCACTTAAAGAACCACATGATTGCACATTATGTTTGCGAAGAATCCAAATTTTGGGGCACTTAGGAGACTGTAGCAGTCCTGCATTTAATACATGAAGTAGACAGAAACAAAAAATAAGTGCTATATTTCCATCATGATCCAAATATGGTTTTCCACCATTTGAGGTTTGATTACCACTTATATAAACTCCATCAGTTTTATTGTGCTCTCTTCTCCTGCAAAGGTTTAATGGTACCTAAAGAGAAGAGCCACCTGCTGTTTCTCTTTCTGCACTTAAGTCTCAATAGTCGCACAATGATAGTGGATGGAGACATACATTCATCATTTTCTTTCAGCTGATTTTCTAGAAATTTGGTCAAAATGCACATACTCACTGCTTTTATTTTGCTCCTGATGAGTATCAAGTAAGCTTAGAATGAAGACTCCGTCACCTCCGTGAATTTATTAGCTGTCGGACTAATGGCTTCTGATCAGAAAATTAGTAATAGAAATTGAGGTGCATCTAATAACTGCTCTTTCAAATGCCTCATTCCTCAAATGAGATATTCAGCGTTTGCCTATTTAAAAAAGTTCAGAGGTTTGTGATAAAGTGCCACCTGAAGATCCTTGCTCAACTCAAGTGGTAAGATGATCTTTTTGGGCATACACAGACTTGCGCTGGGAGGCTAGAGGGGTAGTTCGTAGTTACTTATGAGACAATGGAGTCACCCAGGAGTCCTCATAAATGACCTGAACTGAGAAGAAGCCAATTATCATTGAGACACAGCAATCAGCAGTTGCAGAATCAGTTGCTGTTAATATCACACATGAGCCTCTTGTAAGAGTAATATCAGGTAAACCTTCACTTGACTAACAATGGAATTATTAAGGTGCTGGCAAGAAACAGAATACAACCAGCAACATGTTCACTATTTTCCACATAAGACACAGAAGACCCAAGACTATGCAGGAAATAATCAGATGGTTTGTCTCAATGAAATTATCCACACCACCTTAATCCAATGGGTCAGTCCTGTGGAAAACTGGTGGAGATAGTCTCAATATGATAGAAAACTAGTTGTGGTAGTGGTGGTGGTGGTGTGTGTGCGGTGTGTGTGTGTGTTTGTGTTAATAATACCTTAATTTTTACCTTCAACGAGGGGGTGAGTTTGGAGATATGTTATCCAAGTGATAATACAATAATAGCATTTCTGTACAGCTACCAACACAGCACTTCCTCAAGAAGCCAAAGAAGCTGTAGAAGAACTTCACATAATTGTCTAAAACTGCAGCTAGTTCATTTTTAAATCTGATTATAAAAGAGTAAGTGAGTAGTTTGCATATCTGATAAACTTTTGATGCAAGCAGCTGTCAGTACTCAGTGCTGTGGACATATTTCACTTAGTTCCGAAACTATTGAGGTTTTAAAGCAAGAACCTCCAACACGTTATCAAAGGTATCCATTAAAAGAAAAAGATTATGGTTTATAGAATGGATTTAGATAGCCAGCAGGCAGAAAGGACTGTTTGTTCCTCAGAAAGTCTGAGATAAATAAATATATTTGGAATACGAATATATACCTTGCTTCATGGGTGTTGTTCGAGGGGACGACAAGGTATGCACACTCTATACAAGTAGATGCATGATACGACAGGGTTCAGAGAGCCCCTGCAGATGACAGCAGAGGAGTATCTGCTCTCATTGGCTGGTGCTCATGGCAAGGCTACCCGACCCTTTCCCAACACAATCACATATTTAGCCTGCTTGATATCTTGTGGGCGTCTGCGAGGCATCGTCTAGCTTTCAATGAGCTCTCACATTGTGCCTGTGAACATTTTACACATGGCGATCCATGGAGCGAGCGCAGATTTGCCCCTGATCACACGCTTCTGTCAGCAATCTCCTAGAGCTTAAGGCTGTAGTGGAGATTCTGAGAATATATATAGTATATATGTAGTATATAGTATAATTTGTGGTCATATTGTACTCTATTTTCTATTATTTATGGCAATAGAGTAAAAGAAATGTTACGGTTTTGTTACATCTGACTTTTGAGGGCAGACTAAGATTTTAATTAGACTTAGATTAGACTTTCTGAACAGTTTGACACAGTATTTTTTGAATCTGTATGAAAAATAAAAGGGAGACTTTAGGTGTAGCTCCATACAAGGCCATAAGATTCTGAAAGGGAAGCAGCTAAACAAAAACCAAAGCAATAAAAAAAAAAAAATCCTCCTATGTGGTGGTATTAAGAACATTAAGCACCAGCGTTTTCTCTCCATCTGTGGCAGAAAATCAATGGTCGCGGCCCTCGAGGACAGCCGGAGGCTAATTTTACCCTGCATTTTCTCTGGCGGCTAATCCCGCGGCCAGGAGCTAAACCAGGGAGAGCAAGATGAGGAAGAGGAACGGAGAAGAAAAGGAAGAGAGATCTCCCTCCCCAAATGAATATTATCAGCATGAAAACAAAGTGACTACCTGAACAAAGTCAATTTTACAGAACCACTTCAATAGATTTCACCCCCATCTCTCCCTCTCCCTTTTTGTAGGGTGAGTCGGGGTGTATATCTTTATGCCCACCCCAAATACCAACCACCTACCCCCCAACCCAAAAAGTCACACACACACACACACACACACACACTCGCACGCACGCACTCACACACACACACAATACATATAGAGTGCAGATAGATACACACATGCAGACAGCTGTTATTGGAGGAAACTCCTTGACAAAAGCTATTTTAAAACTAAAGAGAAACGTTATGTGTTTCCATGGCAGATTCACCTGGCTGCTATATGCATTTTCTACAGGGGGGGCAGTAGAGCAGTTGATAAACTGGCATCAGTATTTATTTCTAGAATATGTGTTGTCTTTTTGATTTCAGTCTTGTGGACATAAAGTTCATAGCTTAAAGATGTTAGGTTTGGTAAAAAGTGGAGACTAATAATGAGGTGCTGGTTGCACAAAGACATAATAGGCTACTTAAGAGAGCTGGGTTACCCAGTCTTGTCCAATGCAAATAATGAAAGTTCATTAAAAAAAAAACAACAAAAAAAATATTCTTACAATAAAGATATTTACGGACATTTTATGCTATGAAAGCATTGAGCAGCTTAAACAGCTTCTTTTGATGTTTTTAAGTTTCCTTCCCACATTCAAGAGACTGAGAAGCAGCTTTGGGACACTGTAAATGTTGGATTGTGGTCAAACTTGGGAACAGCAGAGTTTAATGAGAGAGGACATGTAACAGTGGATGGCAGCAACACCCCAAAGCCAAGCCATGTACTTATGCCGATAAAAGAAGAGGACATGTAATGTTTTTAAATGATGCCACAAAGATGCTACAGACGGCATTTATTGTATTTTTTTAATATGCCCATACTCATTTTTAAATCAAATCAAATGAAAAGTTATTTATTTAAAAATGTAAAGTTATTTTACTTTATTTTATTTGGTACGTTCAGTCAGGTTATTATCCAAATAAACCTGCTGGAAAAATTTAATTGAAAAGTGCTTCCATACTCAACTCTCTAAGAAACAGAAGCATGCATGCTCCAGTGTGAGTGCGTGTGTGTGTGTGTGTGTGTGTGTGTGTGTGTGTGTGTGTGTGTGTGTGTGCGCGC
>JAQMCX010000045.1:5649555-5661527 GCA_029814765.1 Acanthurus leucopareius | reverse complement strand
TGTGTGTGTGTGTGTGTGTGTGTGTGTGTGTGTGTGTGTGTGTGTGTGTGTGTGTGTGTGTGTGTGTGTGCGCGCGTCACAGTTCTGGCCTACACACAAAGAGAGAGAGGGGTGCTGTTTTAGTCATTAAGGAAATGAAGTGAGGGGTGAAATCTACTGAGGGAGATAGATTTCTATAAAGTCATGGTACATGCTCTATCACAGCAGGCGTAACACACATACGCACACACACACAACCAAACACACACAAATCAAATCTTTCTGCTCTGCTACTGATCCACTCTGCTCTGTTGCATGGGAACAACACACCCAACTCGTGAGTGTGTGTGATTCTGTGCGCGTATGCATGACTGTGTTGATAAATATGTTTATGTACAATGTTGTAGCCAAGCAAGCAGCTCTGGTGAGATCATAGAGAGCAACTACACACACACACACACACACATTGACACACACTTGCTCTTTATCCTCTGTGGGTTTTTAAAGTTTTATCTTTTAGTTTTGGCTGCTATTGTTATATGAAATCTGCATCTCAGTTTGTCAGGTGATGCACCTGGAGAGACAAATATTGAGAAAAATTTGGAAAAAACTGTCAAAAAATTTATTTCAAAATAAAATCTTGAAAGATAGATGAGTCACTTTGCAACTATGAAGAATTTCTGGTATCAATGCTGCTGTATGACAAGAGTTTTTGCTTACGTTGATAACTCCTGAGGGGGGGGGGGCAGAAGGTAAAACACATATAGTATCTGTGATGAGCACAGACGATGGCTGAACCTGACAAATCCCAGGCAGCCTCACAGCAGATCTCCTCATTCATGGGCGTCTAAAACCCCTGAACCTCTCGGGCTGATGCACACACTCTTTAATAGGAGGATGATACAGAGGAGGGGGTGAAAGAGAGAGGCAAAGGGTGGGGTAATGGGATGAGGGAAATAGACAAAAAGAGGGGAAGAGGGGCGGGTAAAGGAGAATGAATAGAAGGGGAGAAAGGGGGAGATAGGATGAGAGAGAAAAAGAGAAAAGGAGGGTAGACACCTCTTCCACATCACTGCCTTCAATTTAACACAGGTGGTAAAGTTAGCAGATAACACTGATAGTTTCACCAGGGCTTCGCATGAGAAATGATACACAACAGACACACACACACACATAGATTTTTTTTTTCCTTCCCTGAGTATGAAATGGGGGGATGGAGCAGGAATGGAGGGAGAGATGTTGAAATCCAAGGACAAAAATGAGAAAAGAGGAGGGGCTGCATAGAGGAAACCCATCAGTCTGAGTATTTCTGTGTGAGTGTGCTTGCGTGTGCTCACATGTGTGTGCGCGTACTTGTCAATTACACACAGCTGAGATAGTTTATTAACCTCTCAGACCCGTAGGTCATCCCAGTGGCACAGGTTAGGACCTGCAGGTAATTGATGAAGTACACTGTGTCACGCTGACCACATCTCCACACCACTGTTACTCAGGGGCAGTTTTTTGTTTGTTTTTTTTTTGCTTGAAATACACAAGTAGCTATTTAGAAGACTTTCCATGGTCTGCAGAAGACTACAGACCTGCAACACCATGCCAAGCTTACCTCAGAAAAATTAGCCTGTCTCCAGCAGCACTACAAAAAATGCATAGTTTGAGGAAACTTTCACAGTTTGCTAATTCACTTCCAAACCATGTGACTCATAAGAAATTGGTAAGTTTAAGTAGCTGATGTTCAGCTAGGACATCATTACTTATAGTTTTAATAGTTGGACAAAAAGGATCTTTTTAATTGCAGAAAACCTGGCTGCAGAGCAGATTAGAAAATTTGCAGCATGAACCACAAATCTATGTTTTTTTGTAGAGACTCTAGTTGGTCAGCAGCCAATCAGCACTGCTGTCTTCATATTTTAATAGTAAATAAATTGGCTCAATTGAGCTGGATTTGTTTTACCTCAATCTGTTGAAGATGTCTTGTTATGAGCATAACATAGGATTGAATTATTCCAGGTGAGAATCCTGTTTACATAAATCTACACTCTTGTATTTGTTGGTGAAAAAGCAGCAAAAATATTGTAAAAGTATTGAAAAAATAGTAAATATTAATTGCCCAGTAAGGACTGGTATCCTGGTGTCTGTAGGATGTAACAAAATATAATAATGAAATGGTTAGTGGATTAATTATAAGTCAGTAAAATAATAGCATTTATCATAGATTTTTTTTTTAAATTAAAAATGCCCAAAATGTACTGGTCTCAGCTTTTAAGTAGCATGGATTTGTTGGTTTATCTTTGTCCGATGTGATGATAAGTTGCCTCTGGTTGAGGTTTGCAAGTAATAGTGAGACAAAAAGAAAAACTGATGAAATCAACCCAGGTTTTAGGAAATGTGACATTTGTCACTATTCTGTGACATTTTATTGACTGAATGATTAATTAATAAAATATTTAGCAGATTATTTAAAAAAAAATTCCTTGTTAATTGCAACCCTTGTTGAATTATATATGCAATTACATATAAAGTAATGACATTTTTACAATTTCAAAACAAATCTACAGATCAAGTGGTAGTCTTGTATCATTCAAAGCCAAAGAGTTAGGGAACCATATCACAGAAAATCTTTTCCCACACATGGATGCCACACCAGCATGACCCAGTCAACCTACCCATCCACCCAGAGACGCTGCTGGTCCTCACACCAACTGTAAATAACTAAATACATCACTTGCAGCATCTTGCAGATCCACCCATTCAGAGACATAAACGCCAAATCAGTGATGACTGTGTGAGATGTACAATGGCCTTAAATGCCTGAATCATCATAATTTTTTAAGTTATCTACCGAGTCAAAAGTTCTCCCCAATGTTTTGTGATGGTAAAGGAACACTTATGTCACCACTTTGCAGAGGACAATGATCACTCATGACCCCAAGAGATCACTTCTCACAAAAATGTGCATGTAGTTAGTTTTAAACACAGCAAATGATTAATACCATTGATTTTTAATGACAGTCAGAAGCTTCTTTTTTTCATTTTTCTTCCGGATTGCAAAATTGCAAAATCTACAAAATTAAGGGTTTGCCACTGTCAACAGCCTCAAGTTTCTCACACAGAAACTTCTTTGTTGCTAAACTCATCATCTGTCCTCATGAGAAGAAGTTCTGAGCAACAATACGACATTTAGAGCTGCAGTATTCCCTCGCCACGTGTTAAAAAAAAACAAACTGGAGTGATGGTGTGTGGCAGGTACAGGCGGTGTGAGGCTGTCCTCCTCCTAGACAAATCAACGCTTCCCTCATCCTCATTAGCAATAAATCAAAGAGTCTGACGAGACCAGAGACAAACACTGTGGCTGTCAACAATATCCCTCTTTTGTTAGAGGCCACTGCATCGTTCGCTAAGGTGTGATCAAAGCGGTTTAATGATGAGTAGAGGGAGATAAATGAGGAACGGCTCAAACCTTAATGAGTGATGGGGAACGAAGAATAACTGCTCTCCTGTGGATATACTCAGTATATTCACGCTCTCTGCTGTTGTGTGTCTGCGAGCGACAAAAGAGCGTTTGCGTGTGTGTGCGTGTGAGAGCGCTGGAGTGTGAATTGAGGTAATGGACAGTACAGCTGGCCTACGCTCAGCTTAAATGCTGCCTGATTGTTTTAGCTCATCCTGGGTTTGATGATGGTGATGGTGTTGTTCGAACAAACATGCGGTGCAGCGAGCGTGCATCTGTGGGGCGCTAACAGGTGTGGGAGAGACAAGAGGAGAGAGGTTTGAGAGACACGCGGATAGAAAAGTGAGTTTTGGAAACCATCCCAGCACCAAGCAAAAGCCAAATTACAAAGAAAATCAAAGCCTTTTTCCTGTCCACTTAAAGATGATAGGGGTGTAACTACACGACAGAGAGAGTGTGTGAATCTGCATTATATCAGCTGTGTTTAGATCAGCTAAGCATGGGCAGATTCAGTGTAGAGGAGGAGGCACAATCAGATCATCAGTCCTGGAAGAGCAGCCAGCTGAGAGATAAACAACATATGATGGTGGTCATGTTTACAGAGGCGAGTCACGACTGATCCCAGTTATGGCACACTACATGGTTAAGTGTGTGTGACCAGTGGACACACAAACTTTACAACGGTTTGTGCTTGTTGAGCATCTCATTTGATTGACATGCTGCTTCAGCAGCTTCAACTCTTCTTGCTTTTAGATTCCTGAACCTGACTGCAGGCATTTGATCCCTTTCAGTCAGAACAGCATCAGTGTTCGTGTTCATGTCAAACATGTTTGATTGGGTTGAGCTCAGCTTGTCACCAAACTCAGAAAACAATATCTTTATTTCCATCCTCAGGAAAGTGTCCTCTCTAAATGCTTTTAAACACTGTATTGTCTCAAATCCCTCAATTAGAACTAAGGGGCCCATCAGAAATAACCTACACTATATTTTCCTATTTAACATGTATTGATCAGAAAGTCCCATAGATCCCATAAGATTTACTCCAAGGACACACTTTAACCATCTTATACAATCCAATACAACTGTTCTGTCATAAAATATACTTTTACTTTGCTTATAATAATCAGTTGCTTTATTTTATTTTTGTATACAATATGTATGTAAATAGTTTGGAAAAAAGTTAGATACCCCTCTTAATAATATGCATTCCGATACAACATCATCACTAATGTTGATATTACTGATCAAACATATAGTTAGATTTACTGCTATTAAAATACAAAATAAAAGAACATTATAAACTTTTACGGTCACATTTACGGCAAAGAGGAATTCAAACTATTTGTGCAGGCACACACAAAACAGACACTGGCTTTATTTCCAAGTCTAATAATGCAAGAAAGCTATTTCAGCTGACTTCACATAAAGAACTTCGTCTTCAAAAGCTAATTATTTATGAACATCTAATACTTTTAAACCACAATGACCAATGAAAAAATAACTGTTCCTCTGTCAGAAAAACATCCACACATTAGTTTAATTCACTCTGAGATAAAACTGTTCTGGTCAAACTTATTCAAGTGGCCAGACTTTATGTACTTTGCAAGACATTAATCAAAGTGGAGTCATCGTGTACTATTTAGATATCTCTGTTTAAAAATGTCAAGAACTGACACAGATGGTGAGAAGTTGGAGACTTTGACAGCAGTCAGTCATCGGGAACGTTGATAATTTGAGAGTCGTGTACAAAAGGACACAAATAGCTGAGGTACAAATAAATCCTGTAAACTCCCTTGAGAGAATAATATTGGGATCAAAATAACACCTAGACAAGTGTGGAAGTAAAAACAGTGATTCTCCATCCTAACACTGCTAAATGACATGACTGGAGTTCAGAAAGGCAGAAAGTTTTTTTTTAATTTGTGTGTGTGCTAGCTGCTCAATGACCACACAGCAGCCCTATACCAAAGATGAAAGTTTCCATTTAATATCGCCCACAAACTCGCCATTTTTTCATCCTCTGCCACTTCTCCCTCCATCCATCCCTCCATCCATCCACGCCCCCCAGCGGGCCTCGCTCACGGCACAGAGCAGATTACGGACAACGGCGAGCCTCAGCTGCCGCCGCCCGTTCAAAGACTAAGACGTTTTAATTTCTTACTTTTTATCGTAGCCACACAGACCACTTTCAAACTACTTCCCTTTCGCCCAGTTCCACTTCCAAGCCGCCCAAATCTGCGCCTCACCCGCCCCAAAATCTTCACTGCCCAACAGTCCCCGGATGACCTCCCCTCCCTGAAATCTGGCTAGAGCTCCAATCTTGGCTTGATTGGGTGCGTGGAATTAAAAACCAGGCAATTACAGTGAAAAAAAAATTGAAATCTTGTGTTTTGTATGGAAGTGGTGTGCCGAGGGGGGGGTTGGGGGGTGGGGGATTAGGCTAAAGCTGGACTGGCGGTTGAATGGTGAATGAACGGAAGGGTCCCTGAAAGACGCTACTTGTTATTAGAGTGTGTAAACACTGCCAAGCTGCTGAGAAGCTGGTAAAAACACATCGGACATAAAGACGCTGCCTGTGGACACGTCGTATTATCCCTCAGTACATTAACTGGCTGCTAAATACTTAGCTTGAGGATTCCAGCTCCCCTCCCTCCTTCATGTCTCTCTGTCTCAAAGTATCTCCCCCCTCTGTAATCTTTTCTAGACAATGAGTGAGAGAGGGAAGAGATATACAGCGAGGAGGAGAGAGAGAGAGCCACAGAGAACTACAGTAGAGAGTCTGTTAGTAGTGTTGGGTTTATCTCCATCTAACACTGTGGGCTAGACACTGATCTTAACCCACATGAGAGGAGAGTTTATTATTAGACAATAAATATAGTGTCAACAAAATGAGCCCGTAGATACACAGAGTTCGCTTTCTATTAAAATAATCATTGGAGTTGCTGCCAATCATCAGGAAACACCGAGAATGACAGAGCTCAGTTGGTGTCAAGAACGTACATTTTCCCTCACAAATGGTGATTTTTCCTTTTTTTTGTTAAATGAGACCATACAGTCGAAATTTTTTACATATTTTTTTCACATTAGCCCATTAAGATAAAATACTGTGAGACACATACTATGGATCTGTACAGAATTCCAGTAAGTGTATTATTTCTTGTCTAACAAATCCATTTAGATATCAAATCCATATATATTATATCTGATGCACTGAAAATAAAGCTGTCATAATATCAAATTTTTCACTACATGATTTTTGTGGCATGAAGAACTGCAGGTATCTATATTATCGCAATATTTATTCGTAAAAACAGTGCTATCAGTCCAATTCACCTATAACTTTGTTTAGTCTCTGTTTGGTCTCTTTTTATGCGAATGAATCAAACTAAAACATGAGCAGAGAGGTAGAGAGAGTCTGCAACCACAACTGTGAAAAAGTGCACAAAAAGAACTGTTTCATTGAATGAGTTTTCACTTTTATGGCAGCTGGCAACCAGCGTTAAGGAGTGTTGCCAACAGCTGCTGTGACAAAGACAGAATAGAAAGGAACAGAAATAATTTAAGAGGCACTATTTGTTCATCTGATTTTATCATTTATGTATCATCTTTATCACTGAATTTATGTCATGATAGTGTTCCTACTGACAACACAGTCCAACATACTACGTGAGTGTATTGTTTTTTCACTGCAAATGGTCACAATGCTCTCTGTGAAAAAGCTCAAGTGACAAAAAAGTCTGAACTGGAAACATTATGTGAAACAGCTTATAACGACAAACATGGCAAAGAGAAACGTGAAAGAATATAACAAAGAATTCTTTTTTTTGATTAGTTCTGCGCTTGCATATGGAGTCAAAAACAAGCATGCAACCGGCAAATGCATTCAAAAACATGACACCAATAAACACGGCTTTTCCTCAGCTGCGGTATGGCAGCGTAAGAAGAAACAGAGCTGCTGAATGACAAAGATTTCATGAAATTTCGCTTTTTTTTTTCTCCGCTGTTGCAGCACCTCCATGTGCCTGTGAACTACAGGCCATTATTTTCATCATTTCCACACTCCAATGATACACTGTAATTCCACCTTTCTCAGTCCATGCCATGTGTCACACAGTGCCATTACAACAGCATATACCAAGTAAGCCTATATTATTCTTAATACATTGCAACCTATACTCTTTATGTCATTACATGGCTCCCCCACTCCCCCGCTCTGGTGAATGAAACCATCTGCATAGTAAGATTACGCCTGTAATTATACAGCCAACAGCACATGCATTGTCTATATATGTCTCAAATACACACACACACACACAAACACACACCAATGCGCACACACATATACACACACACACACAGCGAGCGTCTAGCCCTGCAAGGCCATTATAGTAAACCACGTGAGCTGCTCCTATTCACAGCTCTCTATTGTTCAGACCAAGGTAAGTAGTGGGGCCTTCACACTGTAACCACCTGCGCGCACACATTCACACACTTGCACACACACACACACACACACACGCGCATACGCATACGCACACATTGATGTGGAAATGAGAGGAAGAAGAAAGTGAGAAAATAAATATGAAAAAAAATCTGCTATTTAATGTGTATGTGTGTGTGTTCAACTGTGCATGCTATTTTGTAAATAATTTGATTTGTGACTTGTAGTAGCATCTGATTAAATCTGCTACCAAAGACAGTAAGTATGAATCTTTTATAAATGTAATCCAAAAATGTCAGTGAAAAACTAGAAAGACTAACCAAGACTTTGGATGAATGTGCATAAACATGTGTACATACAGTATGTACAGTATGTATGTTGTTCGTTTTTTTTAATTTTCACCAAAACAACTCAGATTTAAGTGAGCAGATTCACACCAAAAAAAGACCAAATTTAAGCCGCCTTATTACAATAATCAAGATGTTTAAAAACATAGATCTGCAGAGATCAGAGAGTTTGGAATGATCTAAAAAACGGACCTATGGAAACTTACCAGAACTGATTTGACCCTGGCACAGTTACACCTTATCCAAAATGCAGTTGACCCAAACAGAGAGAGAACACTCACACTGACAGCAGCATTATGATGCACTGATAGAACAAGCAGCAGTTGTTGTTAAGAGCAGCACTACCCATCCAAAAGATCAAAATAGACATCATTCTCCTGCAACGATTGTGACACCAAATATGACAGCAAATGCCACTTGGATATTACCATACAAATATACAGACCCAAGACTCTCAGCAACACCGTATCAGTTGTATGTCAAGTCTGATTGTCAAATCTGATTAAGGCAAGAAAACCAGCGAGGGAGGATCCCAACAAATAAATCAGGAGCCAAATATCATTGGTCACTATTAGCTAATGGCAGATATACTGGTGTATGACTTAAATGTCTGTAGATAAATAACAGGAAGTGTCAGCTTAGAATAGCCCAATAAAGTCACATAGAAAATGTCACATTATATCGTCTGCCCACCAGAAAATTAAGTGTGTTTTTAAGTCTAAAAATGCCCCATTCAGTACACATCTGGTCTACAACTCTACATTTGTGATCTCTGCTGTCTAAAGATTTGCAACACTGTCAAATGTTCCATTTAAAGATCAAGTGTGTGAGATTTAAGGGGATCTGTTTGTAGAAATCAACAGACATGGAATTTAACATTCACAAGTGTGTTTTCATTAGTGTATATATACCTGAGAATAAGAATTGTTTTGTTTTTATTACCTCAGAAAGAATCTTTTACATCTACAGAGGAAGCAGGTCCTCCACCATGTTGCACCGCTATGTTTCTACAGTAGCCCAGAAGGGACAAACCAACCACTTCACACACAGATTGGCTCTTTCAGGGCAGGTGTGATAATGTTGAGAGTGTACAACTCTCAACTTGGAGGTTTTAGTGACAAATTACAGGGAACCCTACCAAAAAAATATTTGTTTATGTCATCGTTTTATGATGAAGATGAACATCTGCAAATAAATTATTTGATTTTTAAACTCAAAATTGGGCATTTTGATCTAAAATTTGATATTAGTGAGACTGGAGAGACCTTCAAAATAAATTAATGCTGATATGCAAGATTCCTCTTTAGTAAATACACAAAAAAAATAAGTAACAACCGTCCTACATTTAAAGATGGAGGTTCTGTCGGTCATCTGAATGTCTGGATTGTTCCGCTGAAGAACCTGAGCTGCAGTGAAAACAGACAGTTAGAGACCAACTGAGTCTGTGTGTATGTGAAAGATCCCCTATAGCCTGACAAAAAAGAGAGGGATCAGACAGGATAAACAGGCACACACAACCTCCAGAGGATCTATAGCACATTTCAAACACACACAGACACAAAAACAGGGCTGCTGGCATTGTACTCAGAAAATCACTCGAAGGGAAGAAAATGATATTTTTAATGCCACCTGAAGCTAAACTGAAATAGGAAAAGGCTCCTCAAACAGACCAAACAAAGATAATTACTTATTTATATTACAAATAGGCATAAAAAGGAAAATAGATATCAGAGAATGGAAAGGTAGGAGGCATTAGGTCCACCGATGCTTAGTAAAGTGGTTACAATATAAATGTAACATATTTTGTCTAATGTATTACTAATAAGCCCTGGAAACACATGTATGAAAGAGGTTGTTTTTTTTTTTTATAAGATTTTAGTTAATTTTCAACTTTAAATAACTGGGACACAACATGTGATCCTGCTGATGTTGTTTGTCTGTGAGAGAGAGTAAACATGTGCAAAAGCACCTTGCATGTTTCATAAGAAAAGAGCCACCCAACCAGAACTAATGGGTCAACAGCTACTGGAAAGCACCATCAGTGGTCTCAACACCCAGGATACAGTATTTTTAATTTGGGAGAGATATTTTATCAGAACAAATACAAAAAGCGGATGGAAGGTAAACTTTCAGTGTTCAAACAGCGGGCCTTTTAAGGTGAGAGTCCACCTTAAACGCAGCAAGGCGTTATCTGGGCCAACTGGTTGTCAGGAAATACAACATCAACAGTGCAAAACATCGTGGGAAGGCAGGAAAGACAAATTTTGGAGACACTGAAAGGTGTGATAGTTCTCTTGTGTTAAAAACTGATGTTTGTCTAAGTCGCTGTTTAACAAGGACTTCTTCCATTTGCTCCCAATGTTGTTTGGGGTCTTTCACTGAAATAATTGAAGCTGCTTATCTTTTTGTCATACTTTTGGCTATCATTTTCAATCAGTGAAAAATAACATGGTATTAACCAGGTTATGTGTGAGCTGAGAACTAAAAGGAAAAATGAGGTCAACGAGAAAAAAGTCTCCTGTTGTCAGACATGCAGCTCTTATTTCTGCTTAATACAAACTCTCAGGTTGGTAAAAACTTGCTCAGCAAACTGTCACAAACTCTCAACTAAACAATAAAAGGAGGAAGTGTCATTTGTCATATGCTTTAATGCTCTGCTTAGTACCACATTTTGGGGTCAGTTCTATTAAAGTCTGATGACGATGCAGGGAGGAAACCAAACATATTTAAGCTGTATGAACTTTGATTAGGAAATACTTCTAACAGATAAAGAATAGAACACAGACTAATTTTCTCACATGTGCACTTTTGATAGTTGTATCCAAGCATCCAAAAACTGTCATTGGTCTACTTTACAAGCCCACGGCAGGACAGATTAAAATGCTCTTCCTTTTTATTTTGACCTGGAGGCTGCTTAAGGATGACTGATGAGACTTATATTAGCTAACAGAAATATCATACATTCAATTAAACCTTTACAAACCATTCATCATCAACTGTGCTTTAGTAGACTACTAACCAACCCTTAGCTCTAAAAGAACCCCCCCAAAAAAAATAAAAACCCAAAAGAGATTATTACTGACAGATAATATACACTGCACAAGTGCTTAGTTGCACTCCCTTTTGGTTTTACCTCAAAGATAATTCATGATGATTAATGTGAATAAGCTAGTTTGTTAACAACCTGTCCAATCTTCCAAACAAGAGTGTTTCTCTCCTCTTTTGACTTGAAGCGCTGCTGACACATGTGCAGGTTTGAACAACTTATATTGTGGTGACAATGATATCAGAACCCACGAAACTACTGTACACAAATTAATTCTAAGTGGTAATAACCTTTAAGCATATTCACTTTCAGCATTTGACAGAACATTTTATTACACACCCTGTTAGGCTGTTCACAGAAGAAAACCGTGTGGTTATCACCTGTTAGAAACACAGGTATTTGATTGCATTATTTCCACTTTCTTGTGTTTTCATCCACCCCTTTGCTCCAGACATCTGACATGTTTTTATTAGTTCAGTATGGTGTTCATTAGAAAAACATACAGGTAGCGTAACCTCCCCGCCCTCTCTCCTCTCTCTGGCTGTGGAAGGCAGCAGAGCGAGGTGGGCTGCGTTTTTTTTTTTCTCCTCTCTCTTTCTTTTTTTTTTTTTTTTTTTTTTAAAAACAAAAAATTTTTTTTTGGTTTTAAAAGGATAAAAGGTTATTTTAAAACGGGAGGAGAACCAGTATTGAAAAAAAATAAAAATGAGA
>JAQMCX010000045.1:5629785-5649455 GCA_029814765.1 Acanthurus leucopareius | reverse complement strand
CGTCGCGGAACCCCCCCCCCCCCCCCCCCCCCCCGGGGGGGGGTCGGCCGCCCCGCGGGGGGGGGTGGGTTTTTTTTTTTCCCCCCCCCCTTTCGCTTTTTTTTTTTTTTTTTTTTTTACAAGCAGAAAATTGTTTTGTGGTGTTTCACGGCTGACAGGTTATGGTAATCCGGGAGGAGCACCAGTCTGGAAACTAATGAACTCTGAGAGAGAAAGAGGGAGAGAGAGAGATGAGGTGGCGGTGTATCAGGGTATTGGCAGTGGAGTTGTTCTTGTATCATTGATGCTTTATTTTCGTTTTTTTTTTTTTTTTTCCCACAGATGGAAAGAACTCACATTGTGCTTAATTAAAGTGCATTCAACTCTGGGATGATGTGTTACTCTGAGTGATCGCTTGACTGAATAACAGATCATGTCGCCTTGATGGAAGGGAACTGATGCACAGGTTGAACTCACTTTAACCACCTGAAACAAATATTTCCATGCTCTTAAATTTTAAAGCAGAATCAGAGAAGGTAAAACTTTTATTGCAAGCTGTTTTTGTAACGTGATAAAAACACATTTTATACCTGTATGTACCTTTTAAAAGATATGTTTGACAATAAAAACTGTAATACTGGGCTCAGGGTATGAACAAGTATTTTAACTGCTAGTAGGTTAAAAAAATGAAAGAAAATAAGACTTTGAAATTTGAACTCAGTGATGTTTAATGTGGGAAGATTTTGTAAACAGCGGGTGTAAACCGTAGCTAATGATAAACCAGGACCAATCAAGCAGTACAAAGTGGGACTCAGAGATGGTGGTGCAAGTCGCCTCAGTGCGTCAGTTCGTTCCTAATCGTCCTTCCCAAGCTTGGAAAAATCTGGGAAAGGGTTGATCTTCAGAGAAACAAAATCCTAAAATAACAAACAATGAAGGAGTGCAAAACCGGTCGTACTAGCAACAGGTTTTACAAACAAAAGCCAACTCCTGACATAAGAACAAAATATCTTCCATGAAGGATATGTACCAAATCAACTTTTAACTTTAGGATTTTTTTCTTTTTATTTGCAAAGCTCACCTACAGGTGTTGCCTAAAGAGAGTCAGTGGTAAGTCAGGGGTGAGTAATAAGTTATGCATTGTAGTTATAGCAGCTGCACAGACTGAAGAACAGTTGGGAGAAAATAAGACAAAGGAAGTGAAAAAGACGCCAAAAGCTTTGATGTCACGAAGATGAGGAGTTTTAGGGTGCGATGGCATTAATCAGCAGTCATGAAGTAGGTGAGAATATGATTGTTTAAAACATGTGTTGCCTCATTTTTTCTAGTGTAAATATGTAATGAGCTGCCACCCATTCCTCCCCCTCACCCCACCCCTCCTTTCTCCATCAGAGAAAACATATTTCCATTTTAAGGCCTTAAACATGATCAAAGGATCGGCTTAATATAATCAGTTCAAAACCCATTTATTACTGTCTCCCTCTATCCCTCCTTCTCCTCCTCCTCCTCCCTCCACTGCTCCCTTTCTCCTGCCTTTTCATTCACCCTCCTTTCGTTCCTCACCCTCCATCCTTTTCTTCACCTCTTTCTGTCTTTTATTTCCCCTCTCTCCTAATCTGTCCATCCCTGCCTCATCCTTACCTCCCCCACTACCTCTCCATTTCATCACCATATGTGTTTTGGTGTGTGTGTGTGTGAGTGTGTGTTTGTGCATGTGTGTGCCCCCAGCTCTATCTAGTCTGAAACAGGTGCTATATAATAGTAAATTAATTAGACGGAGAAGATGCGCCTTGTTCACCGCAAAGCCCCTTGTGGCCTGCCAGGGTCTCTCTCTCACACACACACACACATGCTAGAGCACACAGCCACCGGGAAAAAAGCCATCTGGGCAAGGCAGGATCCCATGGGAGGGTGTGTAAATATATGTGTGTGTGTGTGTGTGTGTGTGTGTGTTAGGGAAATAGATTTTGAGTGATTGGCCGTGAAGTTGACTGCAGTGATAGTTTTACATGACAATACACCCTATTAGCCCCGTGTTTGTTTGTGTGTCTGTCTGTGTGTATATTTGCCTCATAAATTTCAGTAGCTTTCTGCAGTCTACTACATCTCACATCTCACAAACTCCATTTTTGCTTCATGATTCCAGTTCTGGAACAAACACAAAGAGGTGAATAATTATTATTGACAAATATGAACATTAAGCTTTGCAGATATGAATGTACATCTGATACGCAACTCCAAGATCATCTAATAAAGAATGTGGCCTGATCCTCCATGGAGGACAGCAGCTTTTGTCAAGCTTGGTGTCGCATAAAGTTACGGCTGATTTCAACGACACCCCAGTGGCCCATTTTACCAGATTTGCTACTCAATATTTGTTCCCTTGCTTTGTTCCCTCCTTAGGTTCAGTATATGTTCATATAGTTATTGATCTGCCGGTGAACCATGAAACATGCTGCTCATGTATCAGTCCTTATGGTCAAAATTACTTGATAAGGTTTAGGAAAAAAACACACTGGTTAAGGTTAAAATGAGTACGTTTGATATGTTTGTCACAAAAAGCAAAGTTTCTTTTGGTTTCACACCCTAATCAGGAACCAATGAGTGAAAGTCCCCTGTCTGGCTCATCTATTTTGTCCCCTTTTGTACTGCATTTGTCCTTGGCTCCTGTTTCTATCACTCCCTAAAATTGCAAGGCAGCCGGACAGCTGAGATTTCAAGTCTGAAATTTCGCATGTCCATCTACACCTGGATTTTTTTTTTGTCCGGTCAAAATATTACAGGACCAATCAGAGTCCTTTGAGCAAAAAGAGGTGGTAACTACGGGTATGGTTTTGTTTTGATGAAAGCTAGAAGAGGCTGCAAGCTTGTAAACAATGGCGGCTACCGAAGAGATTAGCATGGATGCTGCTATAGCTACAGGTTTAACAGAACTGAACAACATTTCCTCACTAAAAGAAAAGGAAATGAACCGCCCTGGAGGATTTTCTTGATGGAAAAGAAGTTCTTCTCCCTATTGGCTTTCGCAAATATAATGAATGTGACAGACAGACCATTCATCCTATCACCATCAAAGCTTTTTTGAAAAGGCTGGCCCCTTCCAAACGCTGTCAATGGGCCGTTTCCTAGATGGACATGTGAAGCATTCCTTCTGGCGTGTCAGGTTAATCGGCCCCTAATCGTATTCCATTTTCATGCACACTTTTCACACCTAGGTAAGGCAAGTTCTGACACTGACACTCCAACCCTCAGTGGATCAGCAGGTCTACGACACACTTTGATGTGATACAGGGCTGCATGAGGGGACAAAAGCATGATGCTGAGGGATTGCATTTAGCAAGAGGAAATTCCACTTGTTTGGACATGAAACAGAAGACGTTTCTTTGTTCATTTTCGTTTAATTTTGACTTTTGAACACTGACACTCTGGGTTATCATGAATTGTAACTCCTCCAGGATTAAAACATTAGCTAACTTAACTTAATTGGAGCCACCTTTCAACCCTGAACATGGCGAATGTTTAATATGAGAAACATTGATTTTTAAAGACCACCCAAAGGTCACTGTGTGGTGTGATTGTCTAGTGAGTCTGGGTTTATGTGGACATCTGAGAGAAGGAAAATGTCAATCATCCTTTCTACAGCCCACTTGAAATCCTGATTTCCTCTGGTTAATTCATCCATGGTGATGCCAAACACAATGAGAGAGGCCTTTGAAGACTGAGCATGGCTTACTTAGTGTAAAAGGTTTTACCACCCTAGTATCTGTGCAGGTAATTCTTACCGACTGTTTGACATTCTCACACACACACACACACACACACACACACACACACACACACACACACACACACACACACACATATACACAATCTATATGAGGATTGGCATAATGCATTCTCTAGCCTCTTTCCTTTACCCCAACCTGAACCATCATAACTGAGTGCCTAATGCTAACCCGAGAACCAAGTCCCCCATAAATATGTTGGACCACACTAGCATAGTTGGCTCCAGGTTTTCATACTAATATAGTTAAACAAGCCTGCCCACATACACACTGACAATCGATTGCATTGCTACCTTTTATATTTGCATGAATAAGATTTTTGGCATTTGTGAAGCTTCACTCTGCCAAACCAGCTACAGGGAACCCTGACCTTACAAGACTGCTTGCAAACTAGCATGCACACACACACACACACACACACAGACACACACACACACACAAACATTGCTGAATACTAGCAGAGCAGCCATGCACTGTTCTGACAGCCCAGCCTGAAATCAGCAGAGACAGACGGACGGAGACAAAGCAGAGTGACAGTTGAGTGTTTGATTGACAAGACCATCTTTTAACTTAGAGTATAATTACTGAAGGGTTAGGGGGGCTTTGGGGATGAGGGAATACGGTAATATGGAGGAAACTTGAGGGAGAAGGGGGAAGAATCTGGGGTTTAATCATGATGAGGAAAAAAAATGAGATCCCATTTGTTTGGAGTTGAAAATGGCAAGAGTCTTTACCTTAGCTCAAAAAGTGGTCAGGTTTTCTTTTTTCATTTTTTCTGTAGAATTTTTTTTTTTTTTTTCCTGGAAAGAGATGCCAGACAACAAAATTGTGTCTGAAATCTTCAATAATCAATTTATAGTCTAGTAGTGGAGTTGTTTGAATGTATGGGGAGAATTATTTTATGATCTAAGGGACTGAAGTTATCACACACAACATCACAAAATGTAGCATCCGCTTACTGCCATCATGCATTTCACAGACAAACACATGACAGATTTAGCGGAACCATAAGAGGGAAAACTATAAATGTTTGTTTTTGTTATTATTTTGCCTTTGACTTTAGGTGTATTGTCCTCCACATAGACTTTTCAATACCTTTAAATATTAGCATAAATACATGAATGTGCGCATGATTATGAGCAAAACTACTTAGAAATCACACATTTAACACACAGGTATATATTTAGATGAAAATATCAGAGATCATTAGTTGTAACATGAGAGTGCCTGCTGAGTTAAAACATGAGGAGCAATAAGGTGAATCTGAACAGGGAGTCTGACCCTACTGCTGATGCAGTTTTTCAAAAGCAGATTAACTTTGTTTTACTGCTGTCATGGCACCATTCTGAAAAATACATTTAACCACCATGAAGTGAATATTACAACTGTTCCACAATCAAACCTTTGTTTCCTCACTTACTAACTGGCTAATTCAAGCTCAAGAGATCTGAAATTAGGTAAAATTCAATGGTCTAACTGAAAAAAATTCCTCTAAAACAAATTTACTTTCGTATAATCATCCTATTGAGTGTTTTTTTAAAAAAAGAGTTTGGAATTTTAAAGAGATTCCTTAGGAGTTTGAGCATCACTGAGCTGAAAGGTCATGAGGTCAACACGGGTGTGAGCGTTTTATAGACATGTGATATTATCACTGTCAGGTCCTCTAGTGCCACTGTTACCACCCGAACACAATGCAACAGCTAACAGCTTGTTAAAGGGATTAGTTGTGCATTTCACTTTTTACACACTAACACACACACACACACACACATACAGTTCTCTGGCAGTGTGAGAGCCTCGTCCATGTGTCACACAGATTTAGAGATTAATCAAACAGAAAAGCGACAGAGGGAGACAGGGAGAAGAAAGGAGGGAGGGAGTGGGGCCAAGTGCGAGGCCCCGGGCCAGGCAGTTTGAGGGGGCCCGGGAGGACCTGGACATTAGCTCTCTGGGGCCCTCGAGGAGCCTGCTGGATCACACACTCAACAAATATTGGGATTGGAGCTCCAGTGAGGCAAAGGGAGAGCAGTGTGTGTGTGTGTGTGTGTGTGTGAATGTGTGTGTGTGTGCGAGAAACCCCTGAAGCAGATGGTCTGGGATGTTCGTTTAAGACAGACGATTGATTTTAGGAAACAGATATCCAGCCTCGTTAAGCAGAAAGCACCTCTGGGACCTGGTGAGGGAAGGGGAGAAGGAGGGAGGAGGAAGGGAGGGAGCTGTGGATGAAGAGACAGAGCGCGCTTGTCTAACCTCTGCTATCACCAACTGTGGAGAGATGGAGGGAGAGAGAAAATGAGAAAAGAATGAGGGCATGAGAGAGGGGAGGAAAACTGCACCTATTGAACATCATTACCGTGGCTGGAAAGAGAGGGAGGAGAAAAGAGGAGAAGAGAGCAGGGGAAAGAGGAGAGGATAATGGGGTTAATGCCGGCAGACAAGCAGCAGTGGTGTGGGGTTAATAACACACACACGCACACACACACTCACTCACACACAGTCTCTCCCAAGGGGGGAGTAGGTGTATTTGATCTGTGAGTAATACATTAAATGTGTATGAGCGCACATTTGTGTAGTCTGACCGTGGATATGTGTGTGTGTGTGTGAGCGAGAAGAGTGTCTGTGTGTGGGTGGGTGTGTGTGTGTGTGTGTGTGTGTGTGTGTTTACATAGCCGGTTTGAGGCTTTGGCCTGATATTTCTTACATAAGCAAATCACCAAGCAAATGGATATCAGAAATCCTTTAATTCACTTAACTTAAATGTAAACTCAGGTTAATCCAATTATCTAACGTCAACATAACATAATTATTAAATAACTCCTCTGTTGCCACTTCAACACCAGAAATAACAAACCTTGTCATTCCTTTATGAAGGATATGGGACGTGTTGCTCTGAATTAAATTTTTTATCACTGACAAACCACATGAAAAGACCAGAACTAATAAAGTGTTGGTCTACTTCTCAACCCTCCCATGTCACTTGAGCAGACTGGTTCTAACTGAAGACCTGAATCTTTAAAATCACAATGCAGGTGTTTCTTTAAAAATGCTGGGAAATTATTTAAAACAGCTGTGTACTGCAGCTTTTACAGTGATGACTAAAAACAAGGCAGTCGTGAATTTGTCCAGGACTACTCGTACCTGCGGGGTAATATGCAAAGGAAACTTCATAGTAGCAGACTTCACATGTGTGATTAAATCAAACTGAACTACAGTACCCGAAAGAACATGACACCATAAGCAACAATGTTCCTCCTGATGTAGTGAGAGAGTTTTCTCTGTGGCAACTCAGAATAAGATGCAGTGAATGAAGCTTTGGCTAGAATACTTCAGTGCTGCATTCATTTGTTCAGTTTGAGAAAACGTACACATTTTTTGAGAAGAAATTATGATATGAAAGTCAACCTTGACGGTCTGTGTGTATGTTTCCACATAATCAGCAAGCCAGTGATGGCCTGCCCAGGAAGGAATGAAAAGAATGAGAGTCAAAAGAGAGGGACAAGTCAGAAATCTCAGGCCCTTTCAGGATGAATGGATTAATTTAAAAAATGAGAGAAATGCAGAGATGGAGAAAACAGGATGGATAAGATGAGACTGATAGACATACAGAGGTGAGAGCACTTTTTGTGAGGAAGGCCTGATGACAAAGACAGTAAGATGAAGGGACAAAGAGAGTGCAAACAGCTTGATTCACTTCTATTGCTTATGTTTCTTCATTCGGTATCATTTGTTGGAGGGGACTAAATTAAATAAACGTAAAAAACTTGAAAGCTAACAAATTGCAATGGATATATAGTCCTTTGAAAAGCAATAATGCCCAGGCATTTCAGCATTGATAGCAGAGTATAAAATGTTTGTCGGTGCGGTTATAATGTGGAGGGTGCTAATGTACTCCTTACATTAGCGATTAGTGCAGAGATTTTGCACCGATATATATCTAAAAATCTTCTATGTGGCCTTAACATACTGTAGAACATCATATTCACAGGACTGTTTACTCGGTGTAAAAACTGACACTATAAATTCTTAAAATTGTAAACTTGAGTGTTATAATGGCTGCCTACCTGCCCAGTAAATAATGCTACTAGGCTGCTTCAAGGTTTAGAACATTTGCCGGGACTTTTTGACTTGTTGACAATGAAAAAACTTGTATAAGTCCTCCAACATTGTTTTCACAGTTGGACCTTCAGACTCCATAGGATGCCATTTAGAAAACGGTCTATTTCAAACACAGCATCCTAACAATTTTGTATTAATCATATAAACTTGATTTTGTTTTGCATTGATAAATTATTATAATAAAATTGTTACTATAATACTGATCTCTCTCCTCTCAATAGCGTCTCTCTGCCTATGTATTTTTATGACACTGTTTGAAAAATCCAGCCTAGGACAAATATAGTGACTAGAATAAATATTCTTTAATATTTTACTGTACTTGAAATATCTGAATGAGAAATGATGGAAAAATGTGAGTCGTTATCTCCACCATAAGAATACTACCACCATATTAATTTCTGTATTCATGCCTAGCAGCCGAGGCCGTGCATCAACCTTTAGGCTGAGCGATGATGTTAGCAGGATAGTAGATTAGACTGTTCTCCACATTCTCCTCTAAAGGTCTCCCTCCTCTTGTCTGGTTTATTACATATCATACCAGATTTTCCTCTCTGAACTAATCAATGATGTGGCATTGCTGTGCAGAAAAGGGAAGTGTGGTTTTCGTGTTGAATTTAATTTACATGCATGCAAAGGCATGACCTGCTAAAAATCAAGCCTCTCTCCCTCCCTACATCCCTTTAACAGGCTACAATAATAGCCTTTTTATCAATACTGCCTTAAAAAAATGCCAGGTACCGAAGCTATTTCTTCCTCTGCCCACCTCCCCCTTTTTCTCCCTTTTTCTTGTGTTCTTTTATTCAATCAAATCATGGTCAGTGCAGATCTCCGCTGAGGCCACACTGCAGCCAAGTCTTTGTGTTTCAGCATTAAGAAATTAGGATGGAGACTTCACCACAGAGAGGCAGAGAGGAGAGGTCTCATTAGTCCACAGATCACAAAGAGGGAGATTATCAGTCTGCACACAACAGTTAGAGATTTAAATGACATTAAAGGACATTAAATGGAGCGGCTGTCATTTTGATATGATACCTCTATCGGAGGAAGAAGACAAAATCCAGCGAGAAGCTTTCACCTTTTCAATATCACAGTGCTGCTATCAGCTCCCAACATCACAGAGGCAAATCACAGCCGTACAAAAGCTGAATGTGGTCAGTATTTTAGAGAAAATATGGTTTAAGAGTATTTTTTTTAGTCTCTGTAATTTGTAATGTGATGCTGCGTAAATAGGAAAAAAATAAAATCATGTTAAAAATAAGAGAATTTTAATTTAATCCAAACAATAAAAAACTGTGTGGAGTTTTATACATTTTTTGCTGGATTAGGAAGACATTCTATTTTTCCTTCTTTCTGTATTCTTAAAAAGACAACATTTGATTAAAGACGATGCTTTCATACCAGGAAGAAAAAGAGAATTCCTGTCCGGCCATAGAAGAAAAACTGTGATTCTGTGTGTATTTGAGTAGAAAAAAAGGAAAAAAAAATGGTGAAATAGATGTTTGCCTGTGTTTGTTTTTCTCTCTGTACGTTCACCTGCATCCTCTGTATGCACCAAACACAAATTCACATCACGACATTCAGCCACACTGAAAGCCAACACGTCGCTCCTTGCCATCCACATGTAATTTCTAATGAATACAGTTTTTTTTTCTCTCTCTCTCTGTCTCTGCCTGTTTTAGGCCACAATCATTTGTCATTTCGGGAGCCCTTTTCATACATTTGCTGAAGAGAAACGCTCCATTATCCGAGCTGACTATCTTTTCTCCTGTCTGGAGTGTCTGCACGAAACAGACCAGCAGGGGATTCACACACACAAAAACACATTACAGTCAACCGACACATACATATCTTCAGTTGAAAGCGAGAGCGACAGATTTAAGGATGGCTGCTCTAAAGCCAAACCGACGGAAACGCTTTTTCACGTCGGCCAAATAATATTATTTTATGTGAGCAGCGAGTTGCTGATGTTGATTTATTGCACGAGCCAATAAAAACCTGTGTTAATTCCCTATAAAACTGTGCATTGTGGGAACAAATGAGGGCGGTATAATGGAGTGTGATTAATCACATTACAGAGACATGGTGCGGTGACAAGTGAACACATACATACACAGGTTATAATCCTGAGTCATAACTGTCAACCGTATAGTGGATCACACTGAGTTACAGGACTGACTGGCTTCAACAGGCCACTCAATAAAAAAATATTGTAATAATTGGACATGATATGGAGTCATATTGTTTTTGTCATATCCAATTAATCGTATATGAAAAATGGACTGCATACTATTTAAAATTCCCATTATGGATTTTGTTTAAAAAAATCCTTTTATTTATAAGTTATATAAAATAAAACTGATCTCAAAATGCAAAAATAAAGATTTTAGTATAAATGGATTTATATATCTAATGTGTCATGTTTATTCTTAAAATTATCTTCATAATAAAAGATCAACAGTCCAAGACTGAAGAGTGGGTTTTTTTTCTGTCGCCATAAATAACGAAGTCATACAAATCTGAGTCACAATCAAAGCAGCTTTCTTTGGCGTTTATAATCAAATCACCTCATTATATTTTACACTCTAAATATATTTTTTTTTTCAGCTGGGTCATTTAAGAGGTAAATCGGTAAAATATTGCAATTCAAAAATTTAAAACAGAGATTGTTTGAGTTTTTTTTTTTAAATGCAGTCCACATCCTCATGGCTCATGAACAGCATGACAGCACAGCACAGCACAGCACAGCACAGAGGATGACTGAAGTCTAGTGCTGTGATGCCATCTATTGGAGCGTCGGCTGCCTCAGTAACAGGACAGAGACAGAGAGGAGAGCCTCTCCACACAGCCCCACACACAGCCAGAGAGACCCAGAAAAAATAAGCTCCAAAGCTTTCGTCCTGTTTAAAAGAAAAGGGAACTATGAACGTACAATGGGTCAATTCTAAGCGGTACAAATAGATGGTGAGTAAATAAAACTGATGGCATATTTTTTTGACAGATTTAATATAAGTTAGTAAGAATGTAAACCAAAATTACAAAATGTTAACCTTAATGAAATAATTATTTGTACATTTTTTTTTTGTTCTTGAATGAATTTTGCTGGGTTTGTAGACTCAAATCATTCACAAAAAGAAGAGGTAATGAACTGAACTGGATTTGTTTGGTGTGAACTGAAAAAATGTATAAAGCAACTAAATCTCCTTCATTTTAATGAGTGATTTTTAGTTTCTATCTTTTTCAAATGGCAGGCTCAAAGCAAAATGACAAATATGAAATGATTCTTTGTTTTGTGAAGCCAGATGATGAGACACTGCAGAATTCTGGATTGCAAAGAGGGGAAAAAGCCTTGAACAGCAGCTCGATACACGGTTTGTGAAGTCTCAGCTTCGGAAAGGTGAAATCTACTGTATTAATTATCATATAGATTATCAATAAAAGCAGCCTGATCGTTGCACTTTTACATCTAATCTGCCAGCTTTGGATGTCGTCTTTTCTTCTAGGTGAAGTGGATGAACCTGTACTAAAATGCTTTCAGCTGTCTTTGCTCACAATGTATGAATTTTTCTTTTTTTCCTTTTTTTTTTTTTTTTTTTCGCCAGAGTATCTTTAGTTGAATTGAGAGCACAGTAGGCTCGTGGTCATCTTGTAATATGTGGGTGAAAAAATATAATGGAATTTAGGGTCAATGAGAATGTTTTATCATCAATACAAATCAGACATTAAGTGTGGAAACGTGGTTAAGTCCTTGAAACAGCATCTAGACCTTTTTGACCTTTACATTAAAAGTCTTTGTGAAAACCCAAACTTGCAGCAACTCAGACACTTCAGTGGTAAGAGAAAGACCAGACAATATTAGGAACATATGTTAAGAATAAATGTAGTATGAAGCGTGTTCAGAAATAATCAGAGTACCTACGTTCTATTAACTGAACCTCAACTTTGATTCTAATATCAAAAAGGACAATATGCTGGTAGTTCTGACATTGTTCAATCTTTAAAAAAAAAGGTTTGAGCATCCGTGTTTTAATTTAATTCTCTTATAATGACTAATAATCTGTCAGTCTAGTGTTGCTGCTGATTTGGGACTCTTGTTAATTTCTTATCCATTTTGATGAGCTACATTCATGCTGCATATAGTTTATATGCTTTCTATGCATACAACACAATAACAGTTAAAAAAAAAATAGAAAGCAAATTCTGAAAATAGGCTGTGTATTTTTTGTGTGAGTGGTGTAAATTTCCACAGAGTGCAGCATGGCTTGTATGTTAGAAATACCTCAGCACACAGGATCCAGTCTTTGGCTATAAGACCTCTCTGTTGTATGACTGTGATTAAGTTCCTCTGTGTGCTGGAGATAATGAAAGCGATCCTCTTGTTCTCTCTCTCTCTTTCTCTCTCTCTCTCTCTCGCTATCTTTCCTCTGCGGTGTCTCTCTCTCGCTCCCTCGTCTCTTTATTCCCCTTTGGTTTTACTGCAGGGGGCACTGATAGCACACTGCTGATACAAACACAACACACAACGCATGCATATGTGCACAAACAAATGCACACAGGAAATCAGAGTGAAGAAGATGACAGATGCATCAGAAGAATGGGTATGGACAAACAGAAAACTATTGTGCAGATGTGATAACAAGAGCTTGATTCATTTGGTTTAAGATCTACTAGCTTCCTCAGTGCTATAGCAAATATGTGCCGCTTCTACCATATTTAATGCAAACATGTCACATGAAATTAACAGCTAATCTATACTGTTTTAATATGACATGAACCTCATGGAGAAAGTAAACATCATGGATGAATTGTCTGGATTTTACAAAAATAAAAAAAAAATGATGTGAAAATGCCTGAGGCTTGCATTCTCTCTAATGGACAGCAGGGGGCCACACCAGTGGTTACAAAAAGAAGTGCAACTGGATAGCTTATAAGAAAATGGTCCTTATTGTCATTTGATATATTACCTCAGTAAATATTTTAGAATGAATTCATTGTCTTCATTGTTAGCTAGTTTCAAGTCTTCTTCATGGATTAAAAACAGGATGTTAATTTCTTAAACTATGGTCTCATTTAGAGTAAAATACAATATAAATCCAAATGCTTCACCGCATGATTACCTTGTAATTGACAAGTCGCTACCATGGCGACCTGTTTCCAGGATAGAGACGGAGCAATGTAAATCCTCCCCAGCTTAATGCCCTCGTCTAGATATCATAACTTATAATTACAAAAAAACTAAAGATGGTGGCACTCAAATGCCAAACTCAAGGCTTCAAATGTAATCCTGACACCAATGGACGCCTTCATGGTGGGTTTACACTGGGCATCATGTTATAGCCCATAAATACTCGGGAGAATGTGAAGTCAACACTGAGAATATAAGCTAAGATACTGAAAAAGATGGCACGCTCAAAGAATGAGGGTCTAAGATATCTAAGAGGTTCAGACTGTGCAAATAAATGCGAAAACCTCAAAGAGATAAAAAGCAACACATTTCCTTCAAGGACAAGAAAAGGAATAGAGAGAAGAGACAATGGACCAAGATCAATTAAGACTCATTAAAGGTTTGATGTATAGAAGTGGCTGATTTGATGACCATTAACCCTGCAAAGCATTTAAGACAAAACCGACTCTATCATCGCATTTCTAATTTCATTTGCTCTTTTTTTTAAAAATGTTGTTGATTGGATTTCCTTCTCAAAATGAGCTGCTTGTAAATGCTTTTACTCTGATTGTTGTCGATGTGAGATGACTGTAACCTGTGTTTTACTTGTGTTCTGTTTGATCCTCGATAAAGTCCAAATATTCTATAACTGAGTATTTGTTTTGGGAACAATATGTCAGCATTTAAGATATTTTGTGGCTATAAGGCACTAAGTGCAGCCACTCGCCACTTTATTTTATTTCATTCTTATAGTATAAGTGAAAGAGATTCTCAAGAGACCAAAACTTCCACTTCTTTATGCAGTGGCAACCAAGCTCCTCTTTCACACAATGCAAAACAGCAATCGAATGAAAATATAAAATAGTTTTTTTTATTATTATTATTATTTCAGAGTTGCTGCCTTTATTTTCAATATATGAGACAACCTCTTCAACATTTTGTATCAACTGTCTCCAAATTAGTGAACCAGAGTTCCTTTAAAGTACTTCTACATTACATTAACAATTTTTTAGGTAAATGTCAGGGTTGTGTAGTCAAAAAAATTTACTTAAAGGTTCCCAAAGCAACCATTAAGTGTGTCTGTGTGAAAAAATACACATATATATGTATTTGATTGCTTTAGTTTTGTTTCATTTTGGATTTTTTTGTTGGTTTTGGTTTCTTTTTCAAGTAAATCTGTTGTCTCGATGTTATCCTTTTGCATTAAGCTTGAATGGTAAGTGTTATTTTGTATTCCTCTACAAGCTAACAGTGCTGAACATTTCATTCTAACCTCTAAAATAGCCTTAGACCACCGCTGTGACTGATGGAGAGGAGCTGCACAGTACATCACATATCTTTTCCTATGGATGCCAACCACATCAATTTGTGTGCGTACATGTGTCTTTTTTTTCCCACTACACCTGCCTGTGGTATCCCAGCTCAAGGATAAACACTGAATAGCACACATGAGGCTTCATCATCAAGCGCCACAGCTAGCCAATAGCGACACAACTCCACTGACCTTGTCTGAAAAGCCGCTGCATACTCTAAGGCCCCTTTAAAGGCGTCCCCATCCTTATTAAGAGTGCCTTATAATGTGCATCTGTACAAGGACCTGTTACAATGGAAACATCCTTTTTGGAGTCAACTAAAAAGGGGAAATATTGCTTTCTGTGTTAGTGAGAATAAATCAAATGAGATGTAGGTGAAAAAATATTCATTTGAAAGTGAGTAATGTCACATTAAACATATTGCAGTTTCCTAAGGACTTGTATAGCCACTTTAGGAGAGTGTGAACAACCAGGAGAAAATATTGAATTTGATTTACGTAGGGAGGATGAATGAAGGAGAGTTTTCTGCTGCTACATTTATTTTGGGGTGGAGTAGGTCAGCTGCTGAAGGGCTACATGCCAAAAAATATCTAAAAACCAATAGTCTAACCATAATAACTTTATTAACCACATATCAATTAGTATTTTGTTAATTATATTATGATTTGAAGGCCCAGAGACAAAATTAGATGTAAAACAGAGATGTGTACATTAAGTTAATAAGAATATCGGTATGATCTTTGCTTATTTAATGTTGGTTCTAGCAAACACTGTAAACCATTAAATATGGTGGTTCTCATAGATGCAAATTCTTGATGTTACACAAACAAAGTGGTGCACAGGAGAGACGAAAAACCCTCTACTGATGGCAAGCTATACTCTCTAAAACTTCAAAGTCAATAGGCTTAACACAAGGATTTAAAGAGCAAGCTGTGATGCCAGATGTTGTGAATGTTGATTAAGTTGAGTAAGTAAGTTGTAGTCTGTTGTTCAAATTTAAAATTCTGTAAAAAACTAATAATAACTTTGGCTTTGTTTTTGGATTATGATTTTCTTTGTGTTTGCATTTATGTGTGGTATGTTGCATATTGTAATGTTTTGGTTTTTTTGAATACTAAATTATTGTAAACTTTAGATGCTATAAGGTAAAGAATATCATTGTTTTGGCATATTTCATGTATTTATTGTGCTTTGTGTATTTTAATGTGGGGTTTGGGATTTTATTTGAAGGTTTTATTAGTGTGCAGTGTTCAATGTTTTCCTGTCTGTCTTGCTTAGCTAAATTATCTCAACTTCCTCTAAAAGAACGCCCCATAGTCAAAGAGCATCAGTGTAGCAGAAAATGTTCACTTTTGTACAATCCCGCCATAACTGTCTTTTTTGACAAAATGAAAAATGAGAGGGTTCTGAAACATTAATCAGAGCATGATGATGAAAAATTAGTTTATCAGTATTATTACGGAAGCACCTTCTTCATTTAAAACCTCCATGTTTCCCTTCAGGCCTATTCCAGATGTCCACCTCTGGCTGCAGAGCCAGAGCTTGAAACCCGCTTGCGTACTGTATGAGGGTGATGGCCGTGGACTGCGAGGCCACTGGGTCTATCTGATAATTGACTGTCAAATAAAGGGCTGTTCCTCTCTGGAGTCCTCTCTGACACCCACATCAATCTGTCTTCACTTAGAGAAGGCCTCAGCCAGCCGCCTCCCCCCCCTCCCATTCATCCACCCACCACTTCATCCCATGAACCCCTCCCTCTTTCCTTTACACCCAATTATCCATCTATCTATATATCTATCTATTGGCCCTGACCATTTATCCCCCTCTCTCCCTCTCTCCCTCCTCCGCTCTATCCCATCAACACCACTTCTCTTGACGTGCTAACAGCTGTTTGACAGTAATGGCTCTAAAAGCAGAGCAGGGTGCCAGTCGATGTGTGTGCAGTTGTGTGTGTTTTTGCATGTGTGTGACTTTGTGTGTGTGTGAGTGAGTGTGTGCGCGTGTGTGTGTGTGAGATAGCCAAGAGGCCTTGAGGCCTGAAGAGGCTTGCACACATTGCCGTCAATGACAACTGAGGGCTCATACACACATGAAGACACCTGTACGCTCACGCACAAATGCACACACACACACACATTCCGATCGATATTAGGTGTAGGTCTATTGAACCACACAGCTGACACGTCAATGCAAGTACTATTTCTTAGTAGAAATTATGAAAAATGTACTCTCATATAAAATTGCAAGAAATCTATTCATTGGACTATCAATATTTTTTTGAGGCATCACTATAATTGCACTCAGATGAAGAACTGCAACTGAAGAAGTGAAATGCATAAAGCCTGGGTGTGTATGCGTGTGCACTCAGGTGTGTAAAGAGGCACTTTTTGGTGTCTCAGCAGTTATAAATCAATGTAACAAACCAAGCTAACACTTAAATCAGAAACCCATCATTAGAAGGGTAAAATTTTTTGCAACATGAATTTGGGTTTACATCACTTTATGCATGCATTTGTGTGTCTGCATTCTTGCATGTGTTTGTGTGAGTGTGTGTGTACGTTTGGGTGTTTGTGTGTGTCATTTTCCCCTCTAGTCATTTGTCTCCTCTCCTGAGGCTTCGTTTTGTCTTGCTGTCTGCTTGCTGTTTGATGGATGGCAGATGATTACATGAAGCCACATCCTATGGCTCATCATCTGCACCATTAGCTATAGATCCACACACACACGTGTGCACAAACGCGCACACACATGTGCGCACAAACACAAATACAAACAAACTGACTTCTACTGCTTATAAAACAGCATCAATACAGCAATGTGTTTGTCGTCTCTGTCTATTACAATTCACCATTAACTTCTTTTTGTCATTTGTTCAGCGATGGCCTTTTTTCGCATTTTATTTATATATATATATCCCTCAAACTCAATTAATCATCAATCAATTAATTGCATGTTTAACTACTGTCTCTATTGACCTCGCTTCCTTGAAATCAAATCACATTTTTTTTACCTCTTAAAGTCTCACAATAGTTGAGATCCATTAAGAAAAAAGCAATACTAAATCAAAGCAAGATTATTTAAATTTACAAAGGCAGATAAAGTTGAAAATTAGAAGCATAAAAAGGTTGAACACACTGCAAAAGCAAAGGTATAGATAAACTATAGAGATAAAGTAAAATAAAAGTAGTGTTGGATGTATGGTTCTATTTCTTTTCCGTGCTCCTCTTCCCTCTTTTTCATTCACTTCAACACTCTCAAATTAAATGTGTGTCAGTTATGTGTAATCCAGTATCCACACTGCTGTTCAAGTGTGAAGAACTCTGTTTCCCAGAAAGAGGTTTCAATAACATGCTACAATAAATGATAGTGAATAATAAAAGCTAAAGAACATAAGAGAAAGAGAAAATGTCTGTGTGTTTTGTGTGTGTGTGTGTTTGAAAAAGAGTAGAATGACAGAAACAACACACTTCTCTTGAATGACCAAAATTTCAACATGATTTTTGTTATACAAGTTATACAACACCAGCAGCCTGTGTCTATAAAAAAAACAGCTATGTTCAACACTGACAAAACACATGAAAAAAAACTGACCAAATCAAATTATCTGAGAGGCGGAAAACAGATCAGTCACAGACAATGTATTTGCAAAACACCACATGATGACAAAGGACATATTTTGTTTTTATCCTTACTAGTAAATTTTTGAAATGAAGGGCATTTGTGTTTTCAATACCTCCAATGTTCTTAACTGATACAGTTTCACAAAATGAAACATCAAAAGTTAGACTTTTTTGTATAAATATTTAAGAAAATTTTATATAAAATTGAAATGATGTAATTTTACACTGCTTTGTTTTAAAAGGACTTCCTAAGTTGTTCATACTTGCCTTTTGTTAAGAAAAAAGTTTTTGAAAGTTATTACAAAATAGCCCAGAGTAGCTGAAATTTGACAACCAATAAGTGGTTTAAAATTGTATTTTTTTTCTCCTTTTGTACAATTTACAAAAACAATGACAAAAAGTGTCTAACAATTGGTCAAGAGTTCAATGTGACAGCAATTACAGATATTGTCTTTACATTATCAGACTGTTTCTTTTCCTTAACCTACTCTATGACATGCAGCATTAACCTTTGCTACACAGCAATACCCTGAGTTTTGGTTACAGGTGAGGCAAACTGCCACAGGCCAAAAATCTACAGCTAAAACAACAGACAAGTAAAGTTGGAAACAAATTACAGCAACTATAATGATTTGTAGACTTTAAATACATCTGAAGAAAGAAGCAGAGATTATAAGTGTCGATATTACTGCCAGATAAGTAGGCCAGGCAGTGCCACGTAGGAAGAGAGTTCAAGTAATTTTTACGTTAATGACTCACTTAAGCAGAGTCTGCCATTTGAAAATAAATTAATTTGGCACTGAAAATGACAACAAGTGTATTACGTTTTTGATTCTTCAACTTGTTTTGTCGTTTCTTAAGAGACATGAGTTTAAAAAAGTCTCTTAAGGACCACCTCATAAAGCAGATGTCATGATTTCTCAAACTGCCTCTCTCTCTCTGTCTCCTACCGATCAAGACACTGTGAGAGGACACTCTGTCCTGAGTCAGGAGATACTGTTGGTGCCCCTGAAAGATTGGACATGGCTTCATAGAATGTTACTGCATTGTCTATGTAATGTTTAGAGCTTCAAGAAAAACTTTATTTGAGCTCAACACATCAGTAAAGGTTGTGCTCAGCTGAATTATGTATTTGTTTTACAGTGAATAACTGGTGTGGGACATTGGCAAAATCTAAAAGCTGAGCTGACATTGATATAGAGCCTTGTGATTATTGCTTGTGTCAACTAATTCAGAATCAGATATTAACATTGGCCCAGTTTTAGTACACATACAATAAATAAGTCTGTTTCATTACTTTCATCCATTACTTTCAATGAATACAAGCCCTAATTCTGAAACGTTGTGCATCCCATAAAAGAAGTTTGCTAGAGGTGACTGCTTATAATATCTTATTCATCCTTTTGTAAATTTATTAGACCAGCTTTTCCAAAAAATTCCACAAATACACAATATTATTATGATTGTAATACCACAAGGTTGAAAAATATCTTTATCCCTTTTTACTACAAATTTTATAAATGACCTGCAGAAACATATATTTATCAATCTAATACTCCGTATCTCACCATGTTCCCACCGTTCTCCTTTTTTAGCAGAATTACCAAAATACATCCTCAGGGCTCTAATTTCGTAGACCAGGCGCAGGCGAGGCGCACCTGCCCTGCGCCGCGCCTACGCCGCGCCTACGCCGCGC